>OY293303.1:80473718-80846823 GCA_958502075.1 Orchestes rusci
GTTTTTGAAACATTTCTACCAGTGGCGTTCGAACAGAATTCGTTTTGAATTTTCAAAAAATTTGAACGCCACTGTTTTTTTTGAAATAGTCATTTACTTTGAAGTCGATTTGGTCTCTTGATACTTTCTCGCACGACCAACGGTTTTTGTTCAAAGAAACAAAGGCCATCTTGATGCATGGCAAAATCGCTAAATCTGATATGGTGTTTTGTATGTAAAACTCGTTTCACATTATTTTATTTGAAATTTTTTTTGCATTCTATACAGTGTTGAAAAGAAAGTACCAACTTTGAAATCATCCTGTATAATGGCTCATATTTGAATCTGAATTTCTCTTTCTTTAAACTTTTCATTTTCCACTAGGGACAGTTGGCAGTCATTTTATTTAGTGAGAGTGGATCGACGTCTCAGCATTTTCATGTATGAAGTGAGGTGCCATAATCAGAATATTATCGACTAACGTGAGTATAATCTCGCGAACAGTATCGTAAGACTAGACTAAGTACCTGTTTTTTTTTTCTGACCGCAGCTAGCCATTTTTATCCTCGTTTTCATGAGATATATTTTTATATCACCACAATAATAACTCGTTGATGATCTCAACCACAATCATTATCTCATTGTTGTTTATATGTTTTTATATTTTTTTCTAGTTAAGAACATAGAAAATACTTCCATTTTATTCACTTAGGACCTTGGATTGATGAGCTCGTCCACTTCCTCAAATATTTATGGGTGAATTCCCTCATCACTAGTTACTATTTATGCCGGCACCGACAAAAAATATTGATAAAAGGAAAGTTAAAAAATAAAGAGTCTATCTCTGGAATCCAACCTAAAATAATAAATCAGAAAAATCACAGAGGCGCTTGTGTGTAGTTTTTCACATCATCAGATCAGCATCTGTCAGGTTGTCAATATCTTAATATTCTTTTCCTCTATAAGAAACTTCCAGCTGTGATTATACCGTGTGACTTTTAAGTTGGTACTTTCCTCAAAATACTGTATAGAATGCAAGAAAATAGAGAAGTTTTTCACTATGTCCGAAAATGCTCCGTTTCCCGGATACAGGGTGTTAAAGTTTTTTTGAAGGTGTGTTTACCTTCAAAAGTCTTGCACCCCCTTTCTACAGATACTAAAAATCTGGTCACAGATTTAAATTTTGCAATTTAAGTGATTGGATTTTTTGTTCCTGAAAAGTCATTGTGCCTTTTAAGCCTCTGAAAAAACAAAGCTACTTTTGACGATTTTTCAAAGTGGTTTTCGAAAAAAAAAATGGATAACAATCCTTAAAATCACACTACGATGGAACTTTCGATAAATAAATATGCAATTCAAAAGATGTCAAATTGCTTCTTTACTGAGATATAATTGTCCGTGAAGATCTCTTTTTTTAAAACGCACCAAACGACCAAATTTAACAGTGGGATCTTGCCCTCAATGTTACGCTGGCCGGGTGTATTTTCCTCATTTTGTTGTGAGTTTGTTTGGAATTGGGCTATTAGCAAAGTCTATATATTCCAATAAGTACGGTCACTCCTTTGATCCGTCTGAAAATGAGCAACACCTATTTTAGCTGGTTTTTTGGTAGTATACGAGGTGCGGATACGCGGGCGGACGTTGAATCCATCTAGCAAAGCGTCGTTGGTTGATACATACATACAAGTGATCCGATCAGAATTATTAAATCTGGATATTGTGATTATGCCTCCGGCATTTTTATTGAAATTAAACTTCCAGCAATTCCAGCTTCGAAGAAATTACCTATATAAACAGCCGTTACCAATTTTCTTGGCTTGATTTTTTTCCTATTCGATCACACACAGTTTGAAATAATGTGACCAATAAACATACAAGTTTCCCATGAGAATACCTGCTATACAAGGGCACGAAACTATTATATGTTAAAATTTGCAAATTCAACAATAAGAACCTCTTGAAAGAATAAAGAAGATCCCAATTTGAAAATCTTGAAAAAGGTATAAGTATTTATTAATTGTTAAAGATGTACATAATGTTTGTTTGTTTGTATATTATTATGATAAGTTATTTGTACACGTTTTTGTCTCTAGTAGATGTTCGATTGTGTTATTTCCGAGGCTATTTTCTTTTCCAATGATAAGACGAACACAAATCCATTATTTGCTTAAATTTTGATCATTATGTTCTATAAGTTATATTTTATAGAAGTTAATGTATATGAATTTTTCCATTTCATTTCTCGGTGTCTTCCAAAAAGTTACTAAGCATCAATAGCTATTTTTGACCATTTTATCTTCACGTGTGTACACACTCATCATGACTAGTGATCAAAAAATCGTTTGTAGCATTTAAAAAATAATTTATTTTTTCAAAAAAAGAACGAAGTAAACATATTTTCCAATTGCACCCGGTAGATTTCTTCACCCATCAGATGTGGATTTTGCCGGCGGAACGGATAGTGATGGCAGAAGGAGGATTTTCGCGTCTTCGAGAGAGTGGTCGGACTCATTGGAATATATCTTCGACTATAGACGCTTGCGTGTATGGTCGAAGGAATATATAGACTTTGCTATTAGGATATAACCGTATTTTCAACTTTTTGTCCTAATGAGAACTGAATTTTTTTCAAAGATTGTTTATTCTCTTTCACAGTCTGTGCTTCTGGAAAAGGTATTTGATGGTCTGCTGTAATCATACTTAAGTTACCAATCTGCACAAAGCTGTTTTGCTTTACGAGTCTCTTATACTTGATCTCATTGATTCATGTTCCTGTGATTAACCGGTTAATGGCAACCCGGTTTTGATCTGTTGCAGTCTGTCATGAATTTGTTATATTGAATGCGGTTCTTTTGTGATAGCAAGCTGAAGTAGTCTCTGCTCAACACTTCCAGTAAAGGAACTTGATACACTTGTTTGACTTCTCTGTTGATGTTTCTGATCTTGTTGAACCCTATGATGCTGTTATATTGAAAATGTATCTGCGGTAGGAATTAAAAAATCTAAGAATTAGCGAACTTTCTGAACCTGTTTTTTTTGTTTTTAATGATAACATTTTTGTACTTCCTTTTGGCAGACTCTGTAGTAATCATGAATCAAAATATCCACTTTACAAGAAATCGATTCCAAATCAAATCATAAATGCTCTCATAAAGAAAAGAATGTGAATCATTGTAGGGCATGTAAACGTCATTTTTGAAAGAAAACTCGAAATGATATGTCGAAAACGGTTATACTCAGGTGACGGACACTATGCACAACATTTGTATAAAATTTTCCAAAGAATCCAAAAATTCACAATAATACATATCACAATAGGAAAATTGACACCTTCTTTTAGTGTTTCCAGAAGTTGTTACGGTTTATTTTTAAAGTAATCTGTCTTGTTTATTGTTACAAAGTGTCACCATTTTGAAAATATCATGGTCGAGCTGCTCTCATTTACTTTGGTGACCAACCAAAATTTCAAAATGTCTGTACAAGTAGTTTTCTATTAATGGAGCTAGGACAAAACGAATCGGCTACCCTGTAAATTCGCATTCTTTGGTAGTTCAAGGTAGTTCTTTTTCTTAAATAACAGTCCATTCTTCCCAGAGTAGTCCTTTTTATGGGACTGCTGTATGTCCAGTCTTCTCTGATCTGGAAGATACTGTGGAAAAAAAGTAACGCCAATGATGCTGATTATTGTAGGGGGATTTAAACATGCGCTGAAGATAATAACTAGATCAACATCAGGAATGTCTTTGATCAGAGTGGTTGCAACACCAGACAAAAGATTATTGTAGATATCGGCTGTTCACTCAGTTTCGGATTTTCTGTTTCTAACATCATCACGATGACAGTTACATACATGGTGGTCCAAAGACTTGCTAATATTCAATTGCCACGTAGAAAATTTGGAAGAAGAAGTAAAAAGAAGAAGTTGTTCTTGAATGATAGCTCGACTCAGGAGAATGTAGTCCCCTTGCAGCGCTACATGAGTAAGGAGGCCTCGTTATTTTTATGTGCGATTATTACCGCAGCAAGAATTCTGCCACATTTGCCCGCCGTGGATTTCAACATTTCAATCTACACTATGTTCAGGATTGTCCAAGTTTAGTAAATTACTTGTTTGGGTTACTTCTCCTTCTCAATAGGAAGATCAAGAAATTTATCACCGTTACTTTTTTAAACGATAAGAGAAATGATGGGAAGGTTAATCCGAGAAACCTCACTTCTAGAGAGGCCACTTCACAGAAACCAAAATGCCTAACAACCTGGCAGATCATGCAAGACCGCTCTGCATGGTTTAGTGCACAGATAAAGCGACCACTGAATAACCAAAAAAATTACCCTGACCGCATTTCTGAACATAGAAGGAACATTTGATCATACCTCCTTCATCTCAATGGATACTGCAATTAACCGGCGTGGAATAAACAACACAGTCATCAGGTGGATGAGAAACATGCTGAAAGGTAGGAAAACTCAAGCAACTATGCTTAATAAAACTGGAAGGAGATCCATATCCTTTTTTCTGGAACATGGTCGCAGAGGAACAACTAGTGGAATTAAACATCAAGGGATTTTACGCCCGAGGCTATGCCTACGATGTACCAATACTAACCATAGGCAAGCACAACATAATGTTATCAGAACTGATGCAGACATCGTAGAAAATTGGTGCAGGAAGGTGGACCTGAAAGTGAATCCTGAGAAAACCTTCTTGGTCAGCTTGACGAGGAAGAGGAATACCGGGGGCCAATTCAAACTAGTATTTTTCGGTAAAGAACTGCAGGTGGCAAGAGAACTCAAATACCCAGGCATTGTTCAAGACGGAAAGCTCTCATGGAGCTCACATCTTCAGAAAATGGTTAATCGATAAAAAGTCACAATAATGGTAACGAAAAGAGCAGTAGGCAAAACCTGGGGTTTAAATCAACGAATGGTGCACTGGTTCTACTTTACTATGGTAAGATAAACACTTGTCAACGACTCTGTTACCTGGTGGCCAAACATCCCGCAATCACAGGCAGTTGCAAAACTGGAAAAATATCAAAGGTTGGTCTTTGTACAACAGGCAGCTTATTCTTGGAAGTGAGTGATGGGAACATCCCCGGCAGCTCCCGAGGAACGCTTCCTGCTTTCATAGTCCCTGATACAATGTATTTGTATTTTTGAACGGTAAGGAACATCAAGGAGAGGCAAGTCCCTGGAAACACCGTTGCCGATTGGTGCAACTAATCAAGACGCAGAAAATTTCTACCGGTTCTGTGCTCATAAGTCATGATCAGATTTTCTGTATCACTACATAGAATAATCGACCAAATGGCTAGAATAACGAAATTATCGGCTGTCTAGAATGTTTTTTGTATTCTTCAAAATTTGTTTTTGTCAATCGGTAAACGGAATTGTAAACTTTTTAATCGGAAAAGTGTATACTCTGTAATTATCACATGAAATACAAAAAAAAATTAAAGCACACATCTAAACAAAACCTTATCTGTTTAGATGTGTGCTTTTCTTAAATATATATACAGGGTGTTTCAGAATAACATGCTAATAATAAAGGGGGTGATTCTTGAGCTCATCTTAAGAAAAAAAAATCATATGAACGTATGTCCTAAACGCCTTAACTTTTTTCCCAAAAAATATGCAAACCAAAACCCGCATGGACGGCACTGGTCAGAATAATTAAATTGTTGGTGCATCAAAGAATGAGTATTAATGCCCAAAATACATGACTCAAATTTCATAAAGATATCTACAGTAATGACAAAGTTATTGTAAAAAAAGTATCTATTTTTTAAAACTTTGACACCCTGTATCTCAAAAGTTAAGGCGTTTAGGACATACGTTCATATGAATTTTTTTTCTTAAAATGAGCCCAAGAATCTCCCCCTTTATTATTAGCATGTTATTCTGAAACACCCTGTATATATATATATATATATATATATATATATCAATGAACACATCAGCGATAATAGAATTATTGGTAGATTGATTATTTTGATCAGATTATTCATTGAATAAACGGATAAATCAGAAAAAGTTTTCCGAATAATGCTCTTTCATATGGTTGGGTTGGGTTGTTTCAAAGTTATGAGCATTCTTGCGTTGTAAGGTTTGACAGCTGATACCTGTCTTATTTGACATGTTAGGAAAAAAAATCAAAAAAACAAATTTGAAGGAAATCTCTCAAGAAATCCATAGCGGTACTCATTTGTATTTGTTGGTATTCAAAAATCACGAAAAAACAGCGATTTTGTGTTTTGATAGCACCGTTACGCCATCTTGTGGCGATCTTGGGAACTTCTGATATATTTCCAGCATTTTCCCTATTCCATATTCCCAGTAATTTTTTTCCGCAAGTCTCTCGGATGCCTAGTTTCTGAGATCTGGCACCTTGCCATTCTTAAATAGACACCCTGTACATTATTATATGATTTTTTCTCGATAGGACTTTGAATTTGAACATTTTTTCAAATTTGGATTCCGAAGCCGGTGATTGTTTTCGTCCAGTCTCATTTTGATAGATATTAGATGTCCATAACTTATTTGATTTGTTCTACAACTATGTGTGTCCTATGTACAGAGTGTTCCCGTATATTTCGTCTGCAGACTAACTCGCTTATTATGCAAGATAGATAGGGACTTTAAATACAAAGTTGGTAGGTATTAACATGAACCGCCAGAAAAAAATACTTTTTTGTATACCGGGTGCACGACAGAAGTGTAACAGACACAACTTGCATTTTTTGAAATGGAACACCCTATATATTATTTCATAATCAAATAGAGATTATTTTTCTGATCTCAAAAATATACAACATGATCAGTTACAGTCAAATAACAGAGCATGATGATGTTCCTTTGAAAAAAATTTTTTGTCAATTGTTCAAGTTTTTGAATGTTATGTCAAGTTACATCTATGTGTTACCCTGGGGTATGTTCTGTTCATTCATGTTCTGACAACTCTCGTTTATGTATAACAATTCTATGAAGCCTGATGATGCAGTATCATGCTGCGAAACCGGTAGCTCAATTTAATCATTAAAAAGAAGTTTTTTGGGAAAATCAAGACTTTCATAATGTATTCACTTGTTTTATTCGTTGTTTTCGATTATTGGAAGGATAAAGATGATAAATAATGTTCAAACAATTATTGTAGTCATAGATACGACAATTTGGCAATACCAAAAAACCAACTTTAAAACTCAAATATTTTGAAAACGGCTGGAAGGTTCATGTTAATGTCTACCAACTTTGCATTAAAAGTCTCCATCTATCTTGCATAATAAGCGAGCTAGTCTGTAGACGAAATATACGGAAACACCCTGTACTTGCAAAAATTAACTCTGAATTTCTCATCAATGGTGGGTTTATTTTAACAGGATATCGTTATGACACGAAATCATTTGTCAAATTACACTCAAATTGTCCACTTATATACATTTATAAATATAATTTTAAAATATCTGATGAATCTCCTTTTTCGACGTTCAAAATCTCTCTCGAACAATCACAGTGTTTTGTGTGATTATCTAAATTGTAAACTAGATGCTGAGTTATCTTGCGAAAATAGAGTAATATAATTTTTCATTTTTTTCCAACAAAAAAACACAAACCTTCAAGAATCGGCACGAATCCACTGAATTCAATGATGGTTCTAATATCCTAAACACACCCGGCGTATTATTCTCTGATACTTTGACATCGTGCGTATAAATGTTGGCTACACAAGACACGATCACAGCCTCCCATTGCTATTACCACGACCGCCGATTACGTATGCTATTAGCACGGTAGTGGTACTGATTGAAGATATCGTCTCAATGATACCCACTCCAGCTCATCACGGTGTTGCCGGCGCCCCGTAGAACACAAAATTGGTTTGTTTTTTATTTCCAATTGCGTTCTATACTCCTTTATTTAGATACCAATCGGTTCTGTTTATTTTCATACACATAAATGAGGCACGAGGTCTACTTAGCATCATACTGGCAACGTGATTTTCTCGAATTATGTTTTCAGCAGGTCGGAAATACTAGATATTCACGAACTCACCTAATTTTCTCTATTTTTATATGTTATTTCTTACAGAATTAGCTGAGACCTCAAATACGAGCGCTTAAGAAAAAAAATAAAAAACGCTGGGACCCGTCTATTTTTGCATTGAGAAAAAAAAAATTCTCCCTATTTTCAACTTTGCAACTTTACCGTCTAAAGCGGGTGAGATTTACCCCCGAAATGGTAAATTTAGAAGGGGGTCGACTGATACCTCATTTTTAAGGTCTTACGACACTGATTATGAATGCCGCGTTTCAAGTCTTTGCTGTCGTTCCTGTTGATATGTCAGCCTGTCAAAATTTCCTTTCTTTTTTTCATTTTTTTTTTAATTTAATAAACTACCTTCAAGAATTGACTTCTTGAAACTAAAAAGATATGATAAGGGACCTAACATCTTCAAAATGAGCTATCAGGTATATAATTCTTTTGGCGTAACATGGAAAATAAAACACAAAAACAATAAAGAAATGAAACAAGCATCAAAACAACAAACAATAAAAACAATTTATGAACAACACAAAAACAACAACAAAAACATCAAAAACGACTTGTTTTTGTAGTCTAAGTGCAGCTTTTTTGTTGTTGTCAAGTTATTTCATGTTAATTTTTTGTTGTATTTTCTTTATCATGTCGTTCAAAGCCAACTATTTCTCACATGAGTAAGTTCAGTGACGATTTGCGGCCAAACGGTGGGATTTGTCGACCCGTACATAGAGTATATTTTTAATCTAGTCTTTCCCAATCTTCAAAACGGCGTATTTCTTTTTGAGGAATCTGTGGAAACAAAAAAGAAATGCGAAATATGAAATTTTGAAGATTGTGGAAACAGATTTGGGACGATATTTTCTACAAAATTGCTCTCCGACACTTCTCTCTAAGTTGTCAAATAAGACAGCTACAGGTCGTCAAACTTGATGGTACTAAATCACCTATTACTTCGGAATCCCTAGACCGATATTTGACTGTTCTTTGCTGTTGAAAATGTATTCAAAATGCTATCATACGTTGGATATTGGTTAAATGTGTATCGTGGTTTAAGGTAACTCATTCTGTCGATCAAAAATAAATAGTCTTGTCATTGTCGTTCCATAGAGAACTGCGGGTTTTATTCATCCGACAATAAGACTCTTTCAAATTCATTATTTACTTCGTTTTTGAGTGGAAAATCTGGTGCATGTGCTTGGGATCAATTTTTTTTGCCTAAGCCGAACTCACAACAAATTGTGAAAGTCAAAACTGTTTTTGAGGTTTTTTCGAAATTTTCAAATGCACTAAAGAGATGCACGTATCGTGTTATTTGGAACATTTCCTACCACCTTCATTGAGATCATTTTTCTATATCTCATGGAATGGAAGAGTTAAGGAGACTTTATTAGGAATCCCTCGAAAAATACTTTTGAAACTGCCCCTCTAGATTTCAATATCAAAAAGTTAGACTTCAGATCTGTTTTCATTCGCGTAAGATAACGGCTTCTTGACTTAATGATAAAAAAAACCTATGAGTGAGAATGCCAACTATTTTTCGTCCTCTTTTCTTCGAACAGCTGTCAAGAAGAATAAAGTTCGTCACAAGTTACAAATAATACGATTTACCAGTACACATCTTATTCCAGAAATATTCAAAAACATGAGATCGACACAAAAAAAACAAAAAAAAACAGTGCAAATGCTCAAAATTCCCACCGCACCGTCGCGTCGGGTTTTTTGGCAAAGCACTCCTATGCTTTTGACACTCTCAAGTTTACAGGGGCTGTTTTGAAAGTATTTTCCGAGGAATTCCTGAAGTCGCCATAACTCTTCTATTTCAAAAGATTTAGAAACATTATCTGTATGAAAGTGTTAGAAAATTTCCCAGATGACACGATACAGGCATCTATCGAGTGGGTTTGTGATTGAAAAGCTCAAAAAAACTACTAAAACAGTTTTGACTTTGACAATTTTGTTGTGTGGTCGGCTTAACCGAATAAAATTGATCCCAAGCACATGCAACAGGAAGACCAGATTTTACTCTTTTAAACAAACCAAAGAACAGCCAAATGGGCCAAATCGGTCTGTGGATCTTGAAGTTAGAGGTGATTTGATACCATCAAGTTAGACGTTCTGTAGCTGTCTCACTTGACAACTCAGAAAGAAGTGCCGTGGAGCACTTCTGTGGAGAATATCGTCTCAACTCTGTTTCTTTATTCTTTTTTAGTAGTTCAATGGAGAACATTTGGAAAGTATGTCGATTTTCTGGTTTCACAGTACTGTTACGCCCTCTTGCGGCGATTCTAGAAGCTTGTAATGGATGTCCAGCATTTTTTCTTGTGCAGTTTACTATACAGTTTTTTTTCCTGAGTGTCTTTGATGAATAGTTTATCAGAACCGGCACCCTATCGCTAAAAATGAATCACCCCAGGTGATTCATTTTTAGCGATAGGGTGCCAGTTCTCGTGAACTATTCATCGTAGGGGCTTGCGGCAAAAAAAATTATTACCAAAACGAGCAAGAGGAAAACCTGGAAAATATTTTTAAGTTTCTGAAATGGTCGCTGAGGGCCTAACAATCAAAACCATGTAGAAAAATAGAATTTCTGTAGAATTTTGCTCAATGAAAATATATCGATGATATCATTTTCATATTCACTAACTATTCACCTACTCTTTTTGTCGAAAACGTTTTTTTCTATCTGTCAAAATAAAGTGGTGGGGGAAGTTCAACTGTTTTTTAAACAAACGGATACTCCTCCAGTTTCGCCTGACCGATTTAAACGAAGTTGGGCTCATATGAAAGAGCATGATCTGCGCTTCAAAATAATTATTTGGTTTTGAATTTTTGACCTTCGCCGTCACCGCTAGATGGCGTTAACTGAAATGGTAGCGTATTTTTGAGTTTTATCAAAAAAAAATCAAATGTATGGAAATCAGTGACGTCATATGCGGCTATATCTTTTGATTTTTTATGGAATTGACTTTATGATAATTCAGATGTTTTCATCTAATAACCCAGTATATAAGAAAGCTTTTTCTTCTCTTGAAAAAATTTGCCGGGATAAGTAGTTATGCGCTAGCAAAAAATAAATCAATGATAAAATATCTGTGTTCCTAATTGAAAACATTTTTCTTCTGGCACAACCACTTATCTCATCAAAATTTCTCAAAAAAAAAGAAAAACTCCCCAATACATTGAACTATTAGATAAAAGCATCTGAATTATCAAAAAGTCAATTCCAAAAAAAAACAAAAGAAATAACAACATGTGAAGTCACTTTTTTAACACTTCCAATCCAGTACAATCGTTCGCTATAGAAACGAAAAACGCAATTTCATGGCCCAAGACTAGGCACCAAAAATTATCAAAATCGACTTGTACGTTTTTAAAAAATGTAGGAAAAACCAAAAATTTTTTGAGACTTTGACGCCCTCTGTAGACTTAACGAAGCAATTTTGGATATAGGTAAGTCTGCCTAGATCGCCTTATTTTTGGTCAAGGAATTTGTGGTTAAGCGTTGTACAGTCTTTTTAGGGACACCCTGTATAATATTCTATTATTTGTGGAAAATTAAAAAAAAATTGTGAGGAAAAGTTTATTTGAATTTTTTTTTTTTGGTTTATTGGCTTTGCGACTAGCGCTTACAGCCACGACAAAAAACGTAATTGTTTCAATGTATTTCAATCCTTTCTTATGTCAAATATCAACAATCATTCATGCAACCAACCATACCTTCTAAAACCAATATTGAGAAGACCTTTCGACACACATACAGTGTGACCCATTTGTTTTGGGAACACCCTGATAAGAAGTTTATTTCTTAACCGATTTGGTTCGTTTTTTTTTTGGATTGTAGAGCTCGAAAAATTGTATATTCTTGGCAAAAAGTGACCTTCGCCATTTTGACGTCAAGGCCTACTATGTTAGTTTTTAAGAGCAAAATTTCAGGAAACCATATTAGCGATTTTTTTAGAAAAAATCTGTGTGCGCCACTGGATTCAGCATCCTTTAAAACGGGTCTATATAAATTTTCAACCGAAAATATCAAGTTGAAAAAAATTAAAAATTCGCACTTCAACAATCTTTGATTCTATCAAAAGAAATGATAAATGCATTGAAGTTGATGGTGGTTTGGTAGAAGTTACAAATTTTTAGTTTTATGTCATTTTTATTTGTTTTGATAGAATCAAAGATTGTTAAAGTGCGAATTTTTAATTTTTTTCAACTTGATATTTTCGATTGAAAATTTGTATAGACCCGTTTTAAAGGATGCTGAATCCAGTGGCGCACACAGATTTTTTCTAAAAAAATCGCTAATATGGTTTCCTGAAATTTTGCTCTTAAAAACTAACATAGTAGGCCTTGAAGTCAAAATGGCGAAGGTCACTTTTTGCCAAGAATATACAATTTTTCGAGCTCTACAATCCAAAAAAAAACGAACCAAATCGGTTAAGAAATAAACTTTTTATCAGGGTGTTCCCAAAACAAATGGGTCACACTGTAGATACAGGAACACATACTTCACGCCACTGGGGTCTCTCAGGGCGACTTTTAACAAGACAAACAAAACTGGACCATGGAAGGTTCACATAGGGATTAGAAAGGTTCGATTCCCTAAATCTTTTTCTCACACATTCTCACAAAAATTGAAAATATCATCAAAGCATCGGCATTTCTCCTTATCAAGAAAATCAATGAACAGGCAGGTTTCTGAAATTTGCCAAGTTTTTTATGAGGTGTATTCAGGGAAATTCGGTTATGGTGACATCCAAATATCCAATGGTTCAAGTCATCAATGGTTACACGATCACATGTGCAGTACGGACTATCTGACAGACTCATCTTGTTGGGAAGATATCCAAGGTTTCCATGGCTTGATTTGGATTAAAAAGTACGTTCAAATATTCAATTGCACCTATCTACCATAAAAATAATGTTTTGGCTAGATTAGTGATTTTCTCTGATGAAAATTCAAATATATTTCAACAAACACATCAGCAATTGTTGCATTGAATAGTTTTAAGTAGAAGGCGAAGTAGTAGGAAAGCAGTCAATGATAAAGTTTGGCAGTTAGATGCTCAGTTTATTGATCGTCAAGCTTTCGGGAGACATTTCCTCCCTTCATCAGGACAACTAGTGGTAATATAAGGGTAATAGTACCATCACAAAATAAAATATAGGGGGCACTCACCAAATTGTGAGTAAAACAAAAAGCACTTATCACTCATATAGGACACAGATTGATTATTATGAAGTTGTAGTAGGGAAGCAGTCAATGATAAATAAAATATAGAGGGCACTCACCAAATTGTGAGTAAAACAAAAAGCACTACTTATCACTCATATAGGACACAGATTAATTATTATGAAGTTGTACATGACGTATATAGTGTGTGAATTTAAAAGAACATAGAATTGTGAATAAACAGTCTGTTAATCACAATTCTATGTTCTATATATCTAAGAATATACAGGTAAAGAGTACCATATAAATAATCATTGATTCAAATTTTTACACAGATGCGTATTGTTTCCCTGATTACGAATTGCCTGGCAGTTCATTGATGAAATATGTTATCAAATAAAATAATAATATCTGTGAAGTGATATTCCCTCTTCTCTTTCTCCAGCATACATGAAAACATGAAATAATGATCGTGGAACCCATAATTATCACATTATCACGGAAAAACTGATGATCTGGATAGTGACTAGTCAATAAAAATTGAAGTAATCGAAACATCACCGCCAATTAACCAAATGTCATAGTAATTGAAGCACAAACACAAACACATATAAAAATTATCAAAAACCACGTCAAAATTGAAAAGGCAAACAATCAATCAAAGCTCCTAAACGCTATAGTAAACAAATACAATGGATGCCATGTTTGGACCGTGTCAACATGTCTCGACGAGAATCAGCTATCCAGCCAATAAGAACTGCACGTTCTGGGCAGGCGCAAAAGACGGCTTGTCCCCTTAAGATGAGACTTATGGAGATGTTACATGCAAAATTTATAGCCATCTCATGTCAACTTCAACTGTCGCTCGTTTGTTCAAATGGGACGGTTCCCATATAGAGTTAATAGATATACAGGGTGTCGCTGAAATGACTGTACAACGCCTAACCACAAATTCCTTGACAAAAATAAGGTGATCTAGGCAAACTTACCCATATCCAAAATTGCTTCGTTAAGTCTACAGAGGGCGTCAAAGATTAAAAAAAAAATTGTTTTTTTCTAAATTTTTCAAAAACGTTCAAATCAATTTTGATAAGTTCTGGTACCTAGTCTTGGACCATGAAATAACGTTTTTTGTTTTTATATCGACCAGTTTAAATTAACCGGAAGTGTTACAAAGGTGACGTCATAAGTAGTTATTTCTTCGGCTTTTTTTTGGCATTGACTTTTTGATGATTCAGATATTTTTAACTTAAAGCTCAATGTATTGGGGAGTTTCTCTCTCTTGAAAAATTTTGCTAAGATAAGTGGTTGTGCCAAAAAAAAATTTTTTCCAACTAGCTTCACAGATATTTTACTCTTGATTTTTTTTTCTAGCATAACTTCTTATCCCAGCATATTTTTTCAAGAGATTAAAAAACTTTCTCACACACTGGGTTATTGGATGAAAATATCTGAATCATCAGAAAGTCAATTCCATAAAAAATCAGTGACGTCATATGCAGCTAAATCTTTTGATTTTTTATGGAATTGACTTTATGATAATTCAGATGTTTTCATCTAATAACCCAGTCTGTAAGAAAGTTTTTTCCTCTTTTGAGAAAATTTGCTGGGATAAGCAGTTATGCTGGAAAAAAATAAATCAATAATAAAATATCTGTGTACCTAATTGAAAATATTTCTTTTCTGGCACAATCACTTACCTCAGCGAAATTTCTTATGAGAGAGCAAAACTCTCCAACACATTGAACTATTAGATATAATTATCAAAAAGGCAATTCCAAAAAAAATCAAAAGGAATAACATGTGAAGTCACTTTTATAACACTTCCGATCAATTACAACCGTTCGCTATAGAAACAAAAAACGTAATTTCATGGTTGAAGACTAGGTACCAAAACTTATCAAAATTGATTTGAACGTTTTTGAAAAATGTAGAAAAAACCAAATTCATTTTGAATCTTTGATGCCCTCTTTAGACTTGACGAAGCAATTTTGGATATGGGTAAGTTTGCCTAGATCGCCTTATTTTTGGTCACGGTGTAAGATTTGGTCAAGGAATTTGTGGTTGAGCGTTGGACAGTTATTTCAGGGACACCTTGTTTATTGATATGTGACTCTTTTTAGTTTTAAACTCAATGATGACATTCAAATTTTTTTGAGATCAGTTTGTTTTGTTGGATTGATTGGCAGCCATGAAGAAAAGTTGTGTTTTCAGATTTTTTCCGGGAATTGTTCGCAATTTTTCTCTTCATAAGAACATTTCTCATATTTCAAGGAACATTTCAAAAGAAGAAACCTAGAAAAACGGTATTCAAATTTATGTTAGATACCTACTTTACTCTTGAGCAAAATTCATATTTTTTGAGAAACCTCGTATACGACTGAGAAAATCAATATTTGATGATTGCGTCTCAGGTTTCAGAACATGCAATTTTTGTTATAAAGAATACCAAAAAACTAATACTGAAAAAGTTTTCCAAATGTTGCGAAGTTGGCTAGACACAGTGTATATTCCCGATTTTGTCATTACTAATGGAAAGATTTTGATAAAACACGTTGATAAATAATATTTTCTTGCTTATTGAATGGTATTTTCCGGATTTTGTTATTATTGTGGAAATCATAAACTCATCGGCACAGTGTTAGATAATGGATGTCGACTGATGTCGAATTCGTGAAGCCTCAAGTCTATCATGACTTTAAGCCAACAAAATAGACGATAACTGCATATGTTAGTTTTATTATTCAAAAGATACCACCGATATCGTTGATTATAATTAAAAATGGAGGCATTCTTGCCGATATCCGATATACATATATAAGTAAAAAGATGCAATTGAATATCTGAATGGTAATTTGCACTAACAGAGAAATCAGAACCACTAATTACTAATTTCATCTTTTCAAATTGATCAATCCATCGCGACTGTCATGGCATGTTCGAAGCAATGTCCTTCACATGCACCAACTGGTATTTCAGATATTATTCTCTCGGAGTTATTTTGACTGGATCTTCATTCACTTTTGTTGTACGGACGCAACGGGCCTCAATGATAACTTATTCAATTGAGCGATTCACAACACACTACATTCTCGACAGCTGATTCGCCTTCTCGAAGTGGACGGCTCTATTCATTCACTGCTTCTACTTAATTTTCCAGATCAATGACACGGACAATTTTTAATTCAAACCACTTTGTACTTGACTGAAACGAAAACTGGTATAGAAATAAACAAACAACAAACATTGATTCGCGCGCGAAAAAATGGAGTCACGTTCTCGCAAGTTCACACGCTTTCCGTTGGGGCGCTGGAGGGGCCGTTTGAATCGCCAATAGCACTAGCCTAAAATTTCATACAACTTTGGCATCAGTTATCAAAGAGGAATGGAGCATCCAAGACATAAATGATGTACTTTCTGTGAATTTCACAATCTATGAACATAGCTTGAACATACCCATCTATAAAATTTTGAACTTGGCGAAAATTACCCATTTTTGATGATTTTTTCAAATAATAAATGAAAAAATAAATAAATAATGATGGGGGCGATTCTACATAAGAAAGCATGACTCTCATGAAGATAGGTCCGAAAATAGTTTCTTTTTCTCTTTTTACGCCTGCATGATTTTATAACCAGCATCGGATTGCAGATAACGGCTATCTCTAGTTTAGTCTAGAGAAGGTGTAGGAATAATATTTGAGAGTATCATGAAAATTAGATCTACGTAGAAGTTAACAATATTATTGAATATCAAGTTCGTATGTATAGTATATTACAACGTCGGTAGCGATTCACGATTATGATATTGATCACAAAGTGTGAAAAATCAATTACCCATAACGCTTATGCTTATGGTGAAGTACCTATAGTTTCGACCATTAAATCTAAAAATATAACCGACCTGATTAGATCTCACTGCCTGCGTCATATCAAAAAAAACATCTCCACAAATCACTCTGATGTATTATTTTATGCAGATTTCAATGACAAGAAATCATTTTTTGAACATCTTTTGAAAATGTGGATGACATAATCAGGATATCTCAAGAAACGAAAATAGCGGTTTGCTTGTTTCGCTGACTATTATGCACAAAACGATCTCATACTGAAAGGACAAGGGATACAGAATTTTTTGTTTTTGATTTGAAGAATTGTCTGTTTCTTATGACTTTTGAGGTCGAAGTTGTTCGTGTAGAGTCAGGTTTTGAGTACTCTGATGAGCGATGGGTGAACACTTTTATGTAGTCTAACGAGGAGACGAAAAAGTCAAACCTTCCGTTTACACGGGCAAACCTCATTTTTTTGTTTGATGCCCCAAATGATCTTATCGTTGATGACTTTGCCTTCGAATTGAAGGGTCAGCGAAGAATGCTTTCGAAATGAAGGCGCTGTAAACTAGTTTCTCCTTGCGGGAAACTAGTTTAATGAGCCTGATTTTCTTTTCTCTTTATCTCTAGACAGGGGTCATAAAGTAAATGCAATATATTTTGACCTCTCCAAGGCATTGGATACAATCAGTTTTGATATTTTGCTAAACAAACTGCCTCAGTGTGGAGTCAGGAGAAGTGTAAATAACCTAATAAGCTAATATCTGGAATACAGAAGTCAGTCAGTGACGGTTAGGAATAGAATTGATGGGATTGAGAGTTCTTCTATTTTTCAATGGGTGTTCCACAGGGATCCATTTTAGGATCATTACTTTCACTAGTTTATGTGAATGACCCAAATCACGCTATGGATTATATGAGAGTGGTCCAGTTTCCGGACGATACATCGATTGTGCTTCCTTCCCCTTCAGTGTAGAACTTGTCTCGCGCATCCGGTGAAGCAGTTTCAAAGACACACACATGGTGTCTTAAAAATGGGCTCCAGTTTAATATAACAAAAACAGCAGTAGTTTCATACCACAACAACAACGCATCTTCTTTTTCGCTATACGTCCAACTAAATGGAAAAAGTATTTCTCAGTCTGAGTCAACCAAATTCTTGGGAGTTCACTTGGATGAGTCTCTCCTCGAGTCTCTCCATGGTCGAATCAAATTGATGGTTTGGTTTCAAGGATTCACACTGCTTGTTATGTCGTACGCCGGTTAAGAGGTGAGAAGTTGAGAATCTTGACGATGCTTTTCCTGTACATACTCAAGATAGCCGTTCATGCGAATAAGAACATGAACAAATTCACGAAAAATCCAGACAATTATTTTTTCATGAGGACTAGAGGACATGGGGAGCTCTGTATTCCTTCACTCAGAACAAGATTATTTGAAAAAGGACCAATTCACAACTATATCAAAATATATAACAAACTATCTCTGAAATTGGAAAAAATGGAAAATTTAGGCACCTTTAGGAAAACAACAAGTTCATTTTGATAAGCTAGGCAATGCCTTTTTCTCTATATAATATGCAATTAGTTCTTATTTATATATGTTTTCCATTTGTTTTAGACTTCATCTAAATTTTGAGCTACTGTATTGTTTCACTTAAATTTCATTGTTCTAATTTTTTCGCTGTTGGTGATACTTGGCGACTGTAATTATCCAATGAAACTTATGACAAAAAAGAAATTATTCTTGTTATTATTATATTATTATTATTTATATGCGGTTTGTTTCAACGGTCACAATTGTTATCGTTCCGGAACGGTTATTGGAACTTTGAGAAGTGAATTACTGCGCATGATCCAAATTTTCATCATTTCCATTATGATCCCTGAGTCGCACCAATTTGGAACGTATTTATGTGGGTACCGATTTGAAAAATCGGTTTATTAACCTTACATAAATAAACTAAAATGGCGGCGCTAGCTAGAGTGCGCATGTCATCCCAAATGATTGCAACCTTAAGTCAAGTATCGAAACATTTGTCCAGAACAGATTCCAGAAGGGTTCCGGGTTAAGTTGGATTGCTCAAGTGGACAGTGCAATACTTGATTCGAATGGATTTATTCAAGTGCACACGACGAAGATTGTTCCATGTACGATTTTCGGCCGGGTTGTATTGAATCTATAATATGCAATGAATACAACACAGAGCTGAAAAATCATTCTATCCCAAAATCACAGTCTTGCCACAGCTCAAAAATGTTTGATTGTTTCTGAATTCAAGACTTGTATAAAAATAGGATATGTAAATAGTAAGTGACCTTGAGTTAATGTTCCTGAATGAATTTGTATCAATAAAAACACTTGATGGATCAAGTCGTCCATCATCAAACTTTTTGACTTGGAATCATACGGAACAATAAAAACGGATCTGGAAAACTTACAGAGAAACAACGAACAATATTCTAAAATCAATAAGAAAAGTTTCATTTCGAAAAATATCTATGTACTCAATTTTGGAAAGATAGAAATAATAAGGTCGCTATCGTTGTTTGATCGGTTCTGAGTGCAGCAAATGAATCGTATGCTCCACATAATGAGTAGTTTGCTTGAATTTGGCTAATCGGACGACATTAGTGGGTAGTGTAAGAAACGGTAGGAGTTGGTCCCTCAAGTAGATTTTCACAGTTCTCAAATCGAGTCGAATTTGATGACGAGTTAAGATATCCATGCCCAGTACAATGTCAAAAGTGAGTTGCGTTAGATGACTGATTGTTTTGGTGAAGGTGATATTTCCAATCTTCAAAGGGATTTGGTAAGCTCTTGGGCACTTTCGCATCGGACTATTGATTCATTCCGTGACGCGATCTCCGAACAAAAAATAATTGGTTGTTCCGGTATCTGTCACAGCTTTGAAGGGGATGGCATTGATAAATATGAATACATAATCATGCAATTTGGTCGGATTGATGAAGGTATTTTCAGGCTAGTGGGGCTTAACCTCGGGCTGAACTGACCTTGAACTAAAATCGTACTGGATCTTTTTGTTTTCCACACCTGGAGCAAATGGGGTTTCGACAATCTGCTCTTGAATGACGTCTTCACATGTCCAGTAGACCTCCGAACGGAATCGGTTTTTGGTGCTTTAACTCGTCAGTTGTGTTCTCGAAGTCATGGCAAAAGCTATTGGGAATTCAAATCAAGATTGTAGCGCAAGTGCAGTCGATATTCGAATCATTATACTATGAGTCTTGAATCATATCCTCACTGTTTATTCCATTGAATTTGCCATAGCGGTTGTCAGAATAAAAAGCGTTTGTGTTCATCGTAGTAGAATCAGAATCAGAATCAGAATCAGAATAAGCTTTATTGTCACAAAACCAAAACAGTTTCACAGACAAAGCACAATACTAAGTAAGACTTAAAACTACCTTCGATGTAAAAGAACAGTACAAAATTTAAAAGACTACCTAAAAACAACAAAATAACATAAAAAAAACAGGGATTCTATATACACTCAACTACAATAAAAAATGTATTGGAACTAGTCACACAACTTGTTTTCATAAAAATCGTCTAGAGTATAAAATGCTTTCTTTAATAAAATATCACGTACAGATTTTTTAAATTTAGATAGACTAGATAAGGTTCTAAAATTTTTGGGTAGGTGATTAAACATTTTGATAGGTTCATAAATAACAGATCTTTTTGACAATTTGAACTTTGGTAGGGGCAGAGGCAACATATGTTGCTGACGAGTGGTGTATCTCTCATTTCTATTTTCAATGTCCTTTCTGTAACAAAAGATGAGGCACACAGATTCCAAAATATAAATGCATATAAGTGTAAGGATTCTACATTCCGGAAAAAGTGCCCTACACGACTTGCGATGTTTAGCCTGACACAAATAACGAATTGCCCGTTTCTGAATTCTAAACAAAATGTTCATCAAATTATTGCTGGCAGAGCCCCAAAATACAACGCGACTCTATCAGGGCGTAATAAACCTGTCTTCCAACATCCAATCCCAGCTCTGAAATAATTGTTCTGATAGCAAAACAGCCAGAAGCAATAGTTTTACTCAGGGCTATGATGTGCGAGCTGAACCTCAATTCTTCATCAATGAGAAGACCCAAGAATCTTGCTTGGGTTTGTTTTAAAACTGGACGACCACCCATTGACAGATTATCGACATCACATTTGAAACACATCACTTTTGTTTTGTCAAAGTTCAGGAGAAGGCGATTGGAATCACACCAGTCTTTGACCACTTTTAAATCTTTTGAAATTAAATTTTTGAGAATTGCAACATCTTGTGCATGCCAAAGAATAGAAGTATCATCTGCGAATAGAGTGAAATCGCCTGTTATATCCAAGCCCGTGAGATCATTCATATAGAGGAGAAACAGCAGAGGCCCTAGCACCGAGCCTTGCGGCACACCACAATTTATGGAACCTTCTGCCGAGACATCACTGCCAACATAAACTCGTTGCGTCCTATCCGACAAATAGGAGCGGAACCAAGAGAAAGCAACGCCTCTAAAACCATAATGATAGTGCTTCTGCATCAGAATGTCATGAGTGACACAGTCAAATGCCTTCGACAAGTCACAAAAAACTGCCGCGGCAACTCCCCCATCATTTAGACCGGAATACAAGTCCCTGAGAAGGTTGTACATTGCATCCTTTGTGCTTTTACCTTCAAGAAACGCAAACTGAGCGCTGTTGATTATTTTACACGTCGACAAGAAAGACAACATTCTTACCTTTACCAGCTTCTCAATAATCTTGGACAAAGTTGACAAAAGTGAAATTGGCCTTAAATTAGAAGGGTCATTCAATTCCCCCCCTTTATGAAGAGGAATGACTTTTGCAGACCTGAGACACAAAGAAAAATTCCCTGCTTGCCAAGAGGAATTAATTGCCTGTACAAGGGCCTGTAAAGCGACATCAGGCAGGTTTAGAAACAGTTTTGCAGACAAACCATCTTCACCACAAGAGTTCCTATTTTTAATATTCTTGATTATTTGCTTAACCTCAGTCATGTCAGTTGGCAAGAAGAAGAAAGACCTTGGATTCGCGAGATTTTTTGCTGTGTAGTTGTTTTTTCTTTTGTGCAATTATCCGTTTGTGTTTTGAAGAATGTTGATTAGTGTCTTATCCTCGGATTAGTCCACCAAATATGGTGTTTTCAAAGTAGGTGTGTCTGGAAATGATCTTGATAGAGTTTTTCAACACTGGTTCAACTATTTAGTTTATGTATTTTACATAAATGAAGCATCTATTATAGTTAGAAACTAGGTTTCTCAGTACAAGGTGCCCAGAAAGGGTGAGGGGTATTTGTAGGCTCAATCACAAAAAAACACAAGTCAGAAAAAAGTTTTGGAAAATACAGTGTCAGAGATTAAGTTGTCTAAATGTAAACTCTTGCTTTGCTGGCACTCCTCCAAACAAAAACGGAAATCTTCCGCGTCCATACATTGTCATTTCTCTGGAAATGGCGTCCATTTCGGTGATGATGTTGTGCTTCAAGTGCGGTAGAATTTGTGGTGTGTTTGCGTACAATTTCTGTTAAAGTTATGCTCATTAGAATTGATCAAGCCTAATAATTAGTCAGGAACTACCTCACAAGGGAAATATACAGATCCTAAAAGAACGAACCGAGAAGTTAACAGTGAGGTTAGTACCTACTAAGACAGCGCTCACAGATATGCCGGTGAAAACCTTTGAGCTTGAGCCACTAACTTAACCTGTGATACTCAAAACTTTGACCTGGGAGGCTAAAGAAAAAAAAAACAAGAAAGATGTTCAATTTAGCAAAAAGAACTGGCGAATGGGAACTACATACAGAAGCTCCGAAAGTGAGATATCAATATTTCAATGACGTATTCTATTCTATGCCCACTTCACTTTTATAAACTAGGATCCACAACTTATTTGATTATAATATTCAGGGTGTTGAAGGTACCTGATGAGGACCTGTCAAGCTAATTAAATAAAATTTGGTACAGTTCGTTTATCGTTCTATTCAATGAACAGCAGAGAACTTCCATGCCAGTGATGTATCAGAAATAAGCGTTAATCCTGGTCGTATTTTAAACCACACGTGATGATGAGAACCAGATCATTCCTTAAATATCTGCAAGTTAAATTCGAAAACCACAGCTTTGTTCACAATAACTTTTTACTTAAATTATCACGCATTTTCGTCATGATTCAGAGTTACTTCACGTCCAAACTAAGCTAAAAATGACGTAAAATAGCTTATTCTGGTTGAACAAATTTTCTATAGGTATGTGTCATTTATTTATTTTTAATTCAAACATACACTGTTAAACGGATAAGACCCAACAGAACAGGAAATTCTGCCCAAAGATAGCTCATACGTAAAAGTAAGCCGTACACTACAACAACAACAAGAATAATAATAATAATATATTATCAGATACATGTTCACAAAGTTTGATATAAGCTCACTTCTCTAAAAAACTTCGATACAATGACTAATATTATTATATTCACTGCACATCCTATATAAAGGTGATTTTTTTGAAATATTGATACGAGGAGGGCTAAGGTTAAATGAGTATGTGCATCTGAAGAATAAGCGCGAAACATAAATATTTTATATGATTTTCAAAATTATTTCGCGAAAAGTGACAACCGAGCGACATCCTCTACCCACATGAAGTCTGGGAAAACCGTGCCTCGAAAGCAAAAGATATTGAATTTCGTTATAGAGATAAGCCATTCGTAATTGTTTAATAGATAGTTTGAAGTGCTGTGTTGCTGATTTTGAAATAAATGATTTTGTATGTGATCCGAGGGGCGTCTCATTCACCAAAAAACGTACAAGTATTTCTGAAATCCTATGATTTCTGGGATATCATGCGATTTACTGGAAATCATGAAGGATTTCGGGTTTCCTCGATGGATTTCGGATTTCCTCGATGGATTTCCCGAGATTATGGACAATTTCTTAGGGATTTCTGCAATGTCACAATTCATTCAAGGTTGGAACAACTTGAATATCTTCTTGCTTTAGCCAGATGTATTTATTGTTTTTGAGCTTCAAAAATTGGATGTTAAATGTGTCTCCTTCAATTGAATTGCCAATACTTATAACTTTTCCTAGATACCATTCATTATAAATAACGGCGTAATATTTTCCTACTTTGATGTCGATAGTGTCCTCATTGTCTGTCTCCTCCTTTTCCGACTCAGGATCAAAATCAGCAAAAATCTTTCTGCAACCAGCTCACTTTCTAGCGGCGGTTCTGTCTCCGTCGAAGTATCACTCAAAATCTCGGTATGAACGTTAGAAGACTTCTTTTTTTGCTTATTGATGAGTCGTTTTTTTCGGGGTCTTTTTATGACGACAGAATTCGAATATAGATCTTTATTCGACTTCGCAGACATACCCTTACATCTCATTAAACGATCGCTGGAAAGACGAACTTTTTTCTCCGTTAACAACCAACAAATGGTACTTTTTCGTACTATAACATCTTTGTTGTCGATGTGTGGTTTCAAAAGTGATTTATCCTCGGATTTATCGTATGCAATGCTTTTATTTTGGGTTGGTTTTGTATAGTCTTAATTGTTGATATTTTTGAACTGACTAAGTATTTCCAAGTCCTCCTCTATATCTCTAATTTCATACTCATCTGCCCTACTTTCAACGTGTTCTTCATGCTTGATTTTAGCAATATGTTCCTGGAACTGTATCAATTCTGACACAGAAATCAATTCTCTTACAGCAATTTCTGGTAGATCCATTCCTAGATTTTTGGCGTCAGCAAGTACGGCTTTTTCAGAACATTCAATAGTTTTCTTCAAAATGATGATGTCAGGCATTTCACCTAGAAGTGCTTTTCAAACACCTAATCTTCCTCCCTCTGTAGGAAATATGAATCTGTCTCTTAAAAGTGTTTTAAATATCATTATACATGAACTACAAAAATCCATAAAACTTACTTGTGTCCGTTATGATAGTATTGATTGTTTGAATCCTATGTGGCCTATGCATGAGATCTAGCAAATTCGAAATTAACAACTGTTGAAAACGTGCTGGTCATCGAACGGGTAGATCGGAAAAATTGCTCACAAGGTTGACTGCTTGACAGCCATGACTGGAACGTATGTGGTAGACTTCGACACATTTTGATCAGGAGCAATAATCCATGAGCATTTAATTCAGTACAAATGCAAGATTGTAGCGTGTTAAAATTTTTGGAAAGAGAAAGGTGAATTTGACTCTTTATCCATGCACGTCAAAATCTTAAAAACAAGACAAAGTACCAAATTTTATAGACACTGTCGATCACAAATAAACTTTTGTCCAGGAATAAATCGAGGATATATCTGACTAGTTTAAATATTTGTGCAGTGGCTTGAGCTTCTTCAATTTCATCAAGTAATGCAGTGACAAATGGAACAGACATTCTATTTATTGATTCAAAATGAGTCGGTTTCTGAAAGAAGTATATAAAATTATGTTATTTGCTTGGGATAAAAGTGCTACAAATTCAATTACTTCGAAAGCCTTAATGACTATGACGACGGTTAAATGAAGAAAAAGTTAAAGGCTTAGAACCTCTAAAATATTGGGGATACTGTCTCACCCAGTTTTTGTTCTATTTAATGTACTTTCCATCTCTTCCAGTTTGTGTTATTACTGTAATCAAATTTATATCACATTGGTACAAAACTTTTAATATTGAGAGCGGAGATTAAAAACTTCCTCCATTTTGATTATTTTGGAATTATTTTTTTATTAGTATAATATGTACTAACCATCTAAATACGACATAGAGATAAAGTGTTTGTCCTTTGTGTGGTTTTCTATCAAATCTTTCAAGTGCTGTAATATGTATGGTGTCTTGTACTAGCACCGGTTTGTCCGGACTGAAATTTGCCTTGAAATTTTTCCATTACTATACTGCTAATAAACAGGTGACAAAAATAATCGTTTTTCCTATTTTAAAATGGCTGTTTTTAACAATACCAGTCATTATTAAACATTTTTATAATCACTTGAAAAAATTGGAAATAAGAGTTCAGTGACAAAGCCTTGGACAAGGCAGACCTTGCCAAGCCCGACATCATTCTCATTGCCTTGAGGCCTTGAGGCCTATCGGCATCAGACGAAAATCCTTAAATGGATATTCCATATTTTCTGCTTCCTTGATTAGAAAACTCCATCGTAGTACTACGTCTTCTGCGGTAAATTTGTTGTCCGACCCAAACAGCGTAAGGCAAAATGAAGGAGAGCCTTCCACCATTGGCTGAGCCATATATACATATGCATTCATAGTCCTGTTGCTCGTATCCAAGATATGTTCACTATGTCATGTGAACTATTAACAAAATTAGGTTCTTGTCTTGGTAAACCTCTTTCTTGTGAAATTGGAATCACAGTTCCTGTCAGTTGATTGGTGGCTGGGTTATAACGCACTCTTTCAATTATTGCCGTCTGATCTTCAGATATAAATACTACGGGGGGATACTAAAGTTTCTCCAAAAATATCTTCAATTCCTCGAAATTAACTTGACCCTCGATGAATCGTTCTTCATTGGATAAAGCTCTATGATTAGTTGCAAGAGAAGGTAGGGCACTGTTTAAATTCGCTCGCAATGTTTCATGAGCTAACCTTCCGCCTGTTTAATATAAATATAAGGAAAGTTTTTTGATATCATCGCTAAATCGGTTCGAAGATTTTCAGACAGTTTTGGTATTACTTTTTACACTTTCAATTATCTTTTCAAGAAAGGTTTCTGGAGTATCACAATTCAAAATTTCGGCGTTGCTAACACTCTTCACCTCGGCAATAATTGCGGTGAAATGTTCTTCAAGTTCTACATGTGAAGAAATACTATCTGCGTTTTTTTCACAACAGTCAAATAATGTAGATTGGTTCAGGTCTAAGTATGTATCACGATCCTCAATTCTCCTTTTCCTTTTGCTCTGAGAAACTTTTTGCGACGTGCTTGGAGTACCACAAAGCCAATTTTCATTTGTAGTTTTCTCCTCAAAAGTAGAGCTCTCGGTATAGTTAGACTCTAGGATATTTTCTTCTACCGCATCTCCAATTCCAATTATAGTTCCTGCTGTATTTGAGCTATCCTCAGATGGGTACACTTCACAAACTTGCTCATTTTTGCTTTGAGTTCCGGATACCGAACTTGAACTTTGTAAAAATGATAGAATGCTTCTATTTTTTAAACTTTTTTTTTATGGTTGTACGCTCGGTTGTATAACAGTCTTGAAATGAGTTTTAAAATGTCCTGCGACGTTTGGAATTACCCATTTCATCCTTCCTCTGTCTACTTCAACATAAGCTTTTGACACATGATTGCATTTGGGGCAGTTCGCAAAAGCACAGTTGTCACCTAGTTCTATTTTGATGTTTTGAACTAAGGGCAAAACTTCTTTTTTCACGTCATCTGGTGGGCTACTCAAAAACATACTCACGTTTTGCTGTACTCGCAGCTTAACAAAAAGCATTTTTTTCTGGCAACTGATGGGTTCATCAAATTTCGCTTTTTCAATTTCCAAACAATTATTATCTTTTGGAAAATTTGATTTGTCTCGAGATCTGCTTTTGTGGATACTATTTGAAGAACTCGATTCTATAGACGTTGAAAGAGCTCTTGAAGAAGTGGTGGATGCAAACTGATCTCGTTCATCGTTCTGATCCCAGATCTGTCGGCATATCTTTGTTTCAGAATAAATAGTAGCTTCAGATCCCCGTCAAAAATCCGAAATAATTTCGGGTTTCTTTCAAAGATGCCAAAAAGTTGGTCTCTCTCGTTGTCATCCAATAATTTGGGCAGAACCTCTCTCGCAAAATCTTCAATTCTTTTTATATCCCCTTCGCTCAAGCTACCTGAGGATTTATAGTTAACTTTCTAGCAATTTCAACTCAACCAGTAACTTTTGTAGCCTACCTTTGGACCGAGATATTCTATCCATCTTTCTTTCTGAAAAAAATAGAATATTGCATCAAAACTGAAATGCATACCGAAATACAGGGTGTCTGAGCAAAGGTGGCCACCGGTCAGATCTCGAAAACTACTGGACCAAAAAGTTCAGGAAAAATCTTTAATGACTAATGTGTGCTACGAGAAAATGCTGAAAAATATTTTCAAGTTCGAAATTTTGCCGCAAGGGGGCGCCATCAAATGAAAAATATTAAAATTCGAAAATTCTCAGATTGAGGTATATCTTTATTTACATGGTAAGAGAACTAATGCGATCGTATAAGGCTCATTAACTTACCGATCTTCATGTGAGTAGGGAAAGGTAGTGGGAGAGTAATGATTAAACATTAATTATTGTTTATAAGTGGCTGTAACTTGAAAACGACTTATCCGATTTTGTTACATTTAGGGTTGTTTGGAAGTGAAATGTGAGTACTTTCAAATATCGCATCCAGTAATACGTGATAGTTAATATGTTAGATTATTATCATTATTTCATTAGAAACCTACAGAATTCACATTATTCAATACTAATTATTATTATTTTTAAATTGATTTTTATGGTTTGATATCAACAGAAGATGAATTATGGAAAACAGAAAAATAAAAATTTTATTTTATCACATTAAAACTAAAACGTCGTCGGAATTGAGCGCGAGATGAGACGTTAACGTAATATATGGAAGCGTTCAGGTAAATGCGGTGACAGACCACTTGACTGTTTCTCGCTACTTCCTTCCAGAAACAAAGCGAATCAAAAATATGCTTTGTCGCTGAATACTTCGCTGCAGCAACCTGAACGCGACCATGAGGGATCATTCCCGCTCATTCATCTCTAACATTTCTTGCTGCGTTTTGATTGGGCCGGCACGTTTGCAAATTGATGTATGCTCCGATCGATTTAGTACAGAGTACGGAGAATATTTCTTTGCATGTGCCGGTACGGTTACGGTCCGGTATTATAGTGAGCGACGACCATAAGCTGTATTCGAGCGCTTTAACCACTTGTTCGAACGAATATTTTTTTCACTTTATCACTGGAAGTCTAAAGAAGCGGCAGGAAACATCGGCCGCTTCATGAAATATGAGAAAATCGATAAGAACTGATGACCTGATGATATATTTACACAATGATTGCACTTGAACTATAACGTCTAGAACGGAGTTCCTACTCACTGAGCACAAGATAAATGTTTTGCTTTTGGCATTCTAACCTCACTGGCCAAAATATCCACGCTGTTGCCACCTAGAACATACTATCATGTTTTACGATACGATGAAGATTTGAAGTCAGTAGATTACAATCCAATCAAGTATTTTAGCGAAAATATGAATAGCACTTAATGATTATGTTATGTTTCTGATATCAATGAACACTCTTGAATATTCAACACTACAAACGTTTGGCAACATTGCTTCATCATTAGGTGATTTCCCCGATTTCGCGATTTTGATAATTTCGGATTTCCTGAGTGATTTCTGAGGATTTTCCGATTTCACTAGCGATTTCCATTTTTTGTCAACGATTTCCTGAAGATTTGCTATGGATTTCCGCGATTTCGAAAAAAAATGTACAAGTATTTCGGGAGTGAGACACCCTTCGATGTGATCTGAATGGCATCGTTCAGGTATCATATCAGGAATTTCCAGGAACGTATTTTGAGTACTAAGACATTTTGCGAAATCGCAATACTTTGACGTCAAGAAGCTTCACCTATGAAGCATTTATTATTAGAAGCTACACTTATGCAGGATTAATGAAGGACCAACCCGTAGTAACGATCGGAAAAATATGCCTTTCGCTAAATATTTCTTTTTTGAGATATTGGCTTCTATTTGAAGAAAATCACGACATACTCAGAAGTTCCAATAAAACGGCTAAAATACTTGAAAATAGATGATGGGCAAACGACGCGACGTTTGGAAAAAGGCCGTTAGTAAAAAGACGAGTGGTGGACACAATAGTGACCGGTAATCCGCCGTGAATTTTATGCGAGATATTATTATTACATTGTGGACAGAACACCCTGATATATATAAACAATCTAGTGAATCGTCATAGTTTTACTATTATTTGAATCCCAGGATATCTGGGAGTTCCAGTGGAACGTTTTGAATACTTATAATAGGTTCAGTGTATAGATCTTCACTTATACCAATAACAGAAGGACGATTGGAAAAAAAGACATTTACAAAAAAGAACGTAGTTGACGATGATTTCTGATGTTTCAGTTGGATAAGTTTCTGGATAAAGTTTTGAATAATCCTCAATTTGATGAACGCAGTTGGTTGGTTGGTTTGTTAAGGAAGGTTGGCGCTGCTGCTAGGCAATTTGCCAGCTCAGTATATATGTATATACAGTGAGGACATAAAGTCCGTTCCCCCCCTCTAACTTTTGGACCGCTAAGTATAATTGGACAAAATTTGGATGGGTAGTAATGGAGAAAATCCTTCGTTTTTTTTTAAAAAAATGTCAGCTCAAAATCTCAAAATGACAGATGAGAGCCATTTTGAATTTTTTTTTTAAATAGAAAGGGGGGTCGAGTGATAACTCATTTCAGAGGTCTTTTCATTTTTTATTCAACCATAGATTTTGAAAAATTTTGGTGGAACGGTTTCCATTTTTTTAATCAATAATTATTTCCAAGATATTTTTTTATTCGGTATTTTCAGGTATATTGCAAATATTGTCGTTGCCATGATTTCTCAAAATTTGACATTCTAAAACGTTTTTTTTTTTCTAAAGCCCCCATTCATCAGCAGATGGGTTCGCCGGATTGGTCAGCCACGACTCGTTCGCCGACCGATCCGCCAATGTGTGGTGAAGAGAGTCGGGTCCGGGTCGCCCCGCGGGCTCGCATGTCTTAACAGCGAACCCCCGACATGACCGCCACAAATAAGGGCAAATTTGTGTGTGTGTGGCAACAGCCAAATTGGTTCGGTGACTCCAATCAAACACAGTTGGTTTGAGGTTATTTAAAAAGACTTTTGAAATCAACAAGGCATTTTAGCATGATTTTATCGTTCTTTTTCAAGGAAATGAATGCCTATGGATTTACAGTGTTCGAGTAATATGTTTGCGAGCACGGATGAGTTGCGAGTCGCGTTCGGGTTGGGAGTCGGGTCCGGACTCGTAAATGAATGAGGGTCAATATTAAAATGGTTCGTTCATTGGAAGATAAATTTGAGGCGGTAGTAATTTTTGAAAAGGCTAACCGGAACTATCATGCAGCAGTTCTTATCTTAAATGAACGCTTTCCGGAACGACCAATGAGCAGTTCAGAAAGTTGGTATCAAAACTGAGATCACAAGTATTCAAGACAGCTCCAGAGTCTCTGAATGATTTGCGCCAACGAATCATCGATGTGTGTGCGGAAATGAGGCTCAAACATTTTCATAATCTAAGGGAAGAATTCTCCAACAGAATGTTTATCTGCCAAGAAGTATTAGAAGAACATCTTCAACATCTTACTAGGAATACCTGAAAAAAATACACAACTGTGAACCCACTTTAATTGGTCACCGTTGCACCAAATTCTTTCAAAAACTAGGGTTGAATAGAGAATAAAAAGACCTTTGAAATGAGGTATCTCTACCCCCCCGAAACATTTAAAAAAAAGTTTGAGATGGTGCTCAGCTGTAATTTGACATTTGTCGAACGATGCATACATTCATCTTAACCAAAACTTACACAGAAAAAAGAAAAGTTCTTCAGCTTTTCTCAAAACGTGATAGCACAGTGAACAATGTTTTGGAAAAAATTGCAAGGACACGTAATTTGAGAAATAGATTGATTTTTGAATGCACCATTACTTCTCTAAGAACTGGTGACCAGATTAGGTTTGATTTTATAATGATGATGTGGGTGACTTGTTGGCTAGGTGCCAAAATATGCCTAGGCCCCTGGGCCCGTTGCAACACACAAGTAAGTAATGATGATCTATTGAAGGCGAAGTGTAGAAGGGCCTTTCATGTAGATCTTTCTCATTTTTTGGGGTGTCGTGATTTCTTCTTCTTCTTCTAGGTACCCCTGCAGTCGATATCATCACCGATTCCGACTCTGTGGAAGTGACCCTTCAGGTTCATGTGACCTGTTTTAGACATAGCATTGTGCGCAGTGCATCCCTCTTAGGGGTTCGCGAGACCGGGACCAAGATCGAGACTAACGTAGTCTTGGTCTTGGTCTCAAAAAAATGGATCATGGTCTCGGCAAAGTTTACTTAGGTAAACTTTGGTCTCGGTCCTGAAACCGAGATCGCTGGAAACTCAAGTCCCACATCATCATTGAATCTTGACAGTAAAATTTTGTGTTGGATCTATCAACACAACATTTTACTGTCCAGATTTAATGATGATTTGTGACTTGAGTTTCCAGATGGAACATTTTATAACCAATAGAGTAATTGAGATACAAATTTTAACGATTTTGTATTTGGTTTCATTTTGATTTAAATGATAATCTGGCCAATCTGATAACACGACGAGTTTATTCTAGATATATTAAAAGGTATGTATTAAACAAGTTGTTGTGACATTGTACAGATAGGCAATATTCCGAACAAAATTATTGTAACACAAAACTACCATCAACGTTGTGACTTCTACCATGACAATAGGAAGCAGTATTATATCACTATTTATCACGCTTTTCAGTGCGAGATTCATGATGTCAGAAAATATTATAATTTCAGCTACCAGATTATTATCCGCAAGAAAGAGCCAAATAAAGTATTATTTTCCATTCATATATCTCAATTTTCATTCTACCGGGTTGACCGGAAGTAATGAGACATACGGTAACAGTAGATTCCTCACACAAAAATATTGAGATCGACCTTGACTTGTCTATTCCGAAAGTTGATATTGAGAAAGATAAAGGGTGCTAGTTGAATTTTAATTTTTAATTTTTCCAAATAACTTTTGAAATAATCAAGTGATTTTCATGAAATTTTGTATATGGGGGTTGTTTGACATGAAAAATTCATATCTGGCCTTGGTATGGGTCTTACATGTAGGAAGCGCCACTTTAACATCTTTCCACTCATTCAAATTGTTATAACTTTTTTGTACGCACTCAAACTTTTTTTTTAAACCAAAAAATTGATTTTTCCGTCATTTCTTCGTAAAAAAGGTATACTTTGTAAAAGTCGATAGGAGTAACCTTTTTCAAGATATTTTCCCTTGAATTAATGTATGCAATGTTGTTTTGAATGGAAAATTTTGAAAATTAACATAGGGAGCATCGAAAACGCCGTTGTTACGGTAATTTTGAAAGGGTCTCAATTTTCAAAGTCTCCTATGAAAAAAATCAAAAAAAAAAAAAGATTTTTCAAAACAAAAATCTTTTTTTTTTTTTAATATGTAGAATCATATTATTGTTTTTTTAATTTAGAAGCATTGAGCATTCAAGCTTATTTCAAAATTACCATGAAAGAGCCTCCTATGTTCATGTTCAAATTTTTTTATTTAAAACCACCATAACCAAACTATATGTAACGTGTATTGGTTCTAGATGAATATCTTTACTCTATAACAAAGGTTGTATTTATCGATTCGCTATAGCCACGATATAGTTTGGATATAGATTGAATAAAGTTCAATTGATAGAATCGCTATCGCAGCCATACAGACCGACGATACGTTTTTACGTGTTTCAAGTAAAAAATATTTAGATTCTTTCAACGTCTTTATTTGTATATTTACTGTATTTATTTATAGCTTTATAGTTTTACCTCTCTTGAAATCCATATGAGCACATGTTCCAACTTGATAATATTCTGTTATAAGTACTTACCTTGTTGGCCTATGTCGAGAATCAAACCTGAAACTCAGTAGACAGTGGTCTACAGAGCAGTGCCAGAGTGCGGCAGCTTAACTCACTCGGCTAATATCTCATGTGTTTAAATGTGTCTTTTACCCTATATTTTCGAATCATAAATAAATAGGAAGAAAAGAACAGCTTCTACAGTAAGAGCTTTGCACTTGATCAAAATTTAATAAAATCCCCCTTTAGGAAGCTCCATGTATAGAAATGGTTACAAGTTTCTGCGCCCGTTAAATTAAGCTTGGCAGGGAGTTTTTCGTATTATTTTTAGTTTATACTAATTCAATGGTTATGAACCCTTTGTTGCTTACATAAGAATAGCTCATTATAATTCATGTTTTCTTTAATTCGATTATACTGGTTTAATTTGATATGCAGTAATTTTGAAAAATGCATTCAGATACTTTTATTCTTTTTTCTAAGCGAGGACTGATATTTGAAGAGATTTGTATAACTCCGATTTTATTTTCAGGTTTAGAAACTGAAGGTTCAAAATATGTTTATAAAATTATAGTATAATTGCGTACATATTTTGCTTGCTCTAATTCCAACATTTGATAGCAACATAGGTACAGGGTTATGTTTTATATTTTGACCCCCTCCTACAGGTCTTATTCTGAGAGGTGAAAAAACTTCAAATACAAAAGTTTTAGGTTTTTTCACGTAGTATCTTTTAGTGCAGGATAGCCGAAATGAAAAATTGACTTTACAAAATTAAAAAAAATGATTATGTAATATTTTTTTAAATGGAGCATACTGTTTTTTTTTATTCAAAATATATAATATATGTTGGTATTTGGTTCAGCCGTTCTTGCATGCGCTATTCAAGATTCACGTTCAAAGTTACATTCAATCCATCCAGAAATTTTAGCCAGACTCAAAAATTCTTGTTTTTTGTCACCAAATAACACATTCATTGAAATACAGCGACTGGGAAAATAAGTCGAACAAAATTGCACTGCCTCTTGGACTAATAGGGTAGAATTAAGATCAACGTAATGTAATTTTATGAGACATTGAACTTGAATAGCGCAAAAATGACTGAACCAAATACAGACATATAATACATTTGGATTCAGAAATATTTATCATTTTGGACATCAATATACAGGGTGTTCTTCATCAATTTTTTCAATGTTGTTAAATCGATTTTTTATTTCTGCTATTACTAAAAGATACTACGTGAAAAAACCAAAAACTTTTGTATTTAATGTTCCCTTCTCACTCTTAATAAGAGCTGTAAGTGGAGGTCAAAATATAATAGATAACCCTGTACAGGGTGTTCACAGATGAATGGACACCCCATTATCTTTTTAATTTGATGTTTGGGAAAGAAATGTTTCAAATGAAAGATTGATGGTTCAAAATGAATTTTGTGAAAATTTGTATTTTCACATATACAGGGTGTTTACGTCAGAATTTTGTTATTTTTTCGAGCACGTTTTAAAATGTATGATATTATTTCAAAACTTTGTAAACGAAGTAGTTGTTAATAGATTTTAACTTGTCAAGAAAGATTTGAGCATGTTATATTGCAAAGAGGAAAAAGTTGAAATATTCTCTTTATACATACAGGGTGACCCAGTTTTCTCCTACAATATTTCGAATTGAGATCTTACCACCTTGGATTCTACTGTGATTGAATGAACAATTTTTATTCTATGAAAACCTTTAAAATATTTAGTTTCTTTTTAGAAGCTTTTTTGAAAATGAATATAACTCCTATATGGGTGGATTTTGTCATGGTTCGAGGGGCGATTTCGTCGTCTTTTAGAATAAATGTCCATAGAATGAAGATTGTTCATTTTAATAAGTAGAATCTGAATTTTAAATATTGTCGGGTAAAATTGGGTCACATTGTACGCTGTTTAAATCTTTTTTGAGAAGTTGACATCTATTAACAATTACCCCGTTTCCAAGGTTTCCAAATAATACCATACATTTCAAAACATGCTCGAAAAAATAGCAAATTTCTGACGTTAATATCTTCTTATTGGTTGAATTTGGGTATATGCTATGTGAAAAATGTTTAGAATTTTCCGGAGAATTCAAAAATCGAATGAAAAATAGGGTTGCGATTTGAAATAAGAAACTTGTTCTACACTCGGAAGTTCTGAAACACCCTGTATATGTGAAAACACAAAAATTTCACAAAATTCATTTTTAACCATTAAACTTTCATTTGTAACCTTTCTTTCCCAAACATAGAATTAAAGTTAATGGGAGTCCATTTAACTGTAAACACCCTGTACATACCTACATGTTTTTCTTTTTCATAATCTTAATGAATAGAAAATGTAAGTACCTATTTTCCTATCAAATGTTGGGATTAGAGCAAGTAGATATGTATGCAATTATGGCATAATTTATCAACATATTTGGAATTTTTATTAATTAAGTTTTTTTTTCAAAATATTTTCTTATGGGTGTTTTCTAACCTTTCTGACAAAATGAAGAAGGGTTTCCTCTCCTAATTCTGTGATGAAAAAGTCGAATTAACTTTTTTTTCGTAGGTTGATTAGTTTTCGAAATACAGGGTGTTGAAAATGTATTTCAAAATTGGTTTTTTATTTCTATTTTAACCATCAACAGTGGTTGAAATAACCAATTTGCTTCGTTTCATGGCAACCAAATGTTTTTTCTTTGTTTTTCTCCTGTTTGACGTTTTTAAAAAAAAAAACAATTTTGAAGTGGATTTTCAACACCTTGTATTTTGGAAACTTTTTTTTTCGCAAGCCGCGTGAAAAAAAAAAACCTCATTTTCATCTTAGAATAGATTATTCACTAACCTCATTTTGTCAGAAATGTTAGGAAACACCTTGTATTATGTTGAAACAGTTGAAGTAATTTTGATAAAATTTGAATTTGAAAAACGTCAAAACGATTAAGGTTGTTAAAATTTTTTCAAATCTGGTACGTGAGTTTAGAAAACTAAACAAAAAAAGCATATTTTTTGAAAAATCACTTGAGTTCTTTTAATTTTTTTTCTGAAAGTATACAGGGCGAATTTGAAGTTGGGATTTTCCTTGTTGCAGGAAACAGGACTTGATAGAAGAAGCAAATGTCTCAAATAACATTTTCTCGAAAACTCAAAAATGTAAAAAAATACAAAAAATGTATTTTCTTACCATATCAGATTTTGCCATGCATCATAATGGCTTTTATTTCTTTAATCGGAAACCGTTCGTCGTACGAAAAAATATCGGGAGATCAAATCAACTCCAAAGTAAATCAGTATTTCAAATATGATATTAATTTTAGGAAAAAGCTGTGGCATACAATTTTTTTGTTTAAAAAAATTCCATACAAATCCTGTTTGAACGCCACTGGTAGAAAAATTTTAGAAACTTTTACACAAAAAAATGTAATCTAATGGTCAAAAGAAGTGTACCAAATTTTGTGGAAATATCTGGAGTGGTAGGAAAATTATGACAGAAAATGCATTTTTTTTTTAAACTTTAACACAGGGGAAACGAAGCATTTTCGGACATAATTTTATTTGAAAATTTTTCCATTTTTTGCATTCTATACAGTGTTAAAAGAAAAACCCCAACTTCAAATACACCCTGCATAGGTACTTCCTTATTATTTGCCAAGCTAACCCCTTGATCTGACGATACAGAAAAAGTAATCAGATAAAAGTTTCATGATTTTTCCTGAAAATTTCAAATCAAGCAACAAATTAAATTAAATCTTTGAAATCTGTTTTTTTTTAATGAAACGCTTGATGTATTTATACTATTGCAGTTTAAGATTTCCTCATTCTCCGATTTTCAGAAGTATAAAGTTTTATCTAGTTTGCCTTTGTTTGAATTAGATGTTTTTCAGTTATTTGAGAAGAAATAATTAAAGGAATTGATACTTCACTTCATCACATGGAAAGATCCAGATTTTTCTGATTTCCAGGCTGACGCCAATTCGAACATCTAGGTACTACATATTACAGTTTTCTGTATTTTTGACGCCCAGTGGCGCCTCTATAAACTGGTCGCAGAAGCTATTTCTTGTTAACTCTCCGCCATTTGACTTAAAGCTCTAAAGGAAGATTCTTTGTGGATACGACTACAGGATAATATCAAAGTCGTGGGTGATATTTTATAACATATGCGTGTGATTAATTAGAAGGTTTAACATATTGAATAAATTTGTTTTATAGAAGCACGCGTTCAAGTTTCACCAGTTTTAAATAAGACCATGATATGATCGTTCGGTAGAAAATGAAATGTATCATCGGAACGCGAGTTTTTTCTTTACCGATTATAGGCCAGCTTTGATAAAGATTCTGTACAGAGAACTAAAGATAATCTTTATCAATGCGTTGTCCCGTCTACTAGATATTAGGTAGATGTAGGTACAGCAAGTTAGAAACAAAATTCAAGTATAGATTGTGTGATGAGTCAATAACTCTTGAGTATAGAATACCTACATATATATGTATAGTCATCTGTACAGATAATTTACAGATTCTATAAAGGAAACATTCATTATCAATTGAACTAATTGTTTGTTTGGAAGAACTGTACCGAAACCATATAGATTTGATATCGGTAATATAACAATACTTTATCTGTCCTATAAAAATCAAATCTCTTTCTGTACAAGGAAAATATATACAGTGCGACTCTAAAAGGTTCCCCCTCCTTTTTTATTTAATGTGTGCACCAAAAATTTTGAAACTTGGCATACTTCAATTGCTGTCAAAATACTACTTTTTGATGTTACTGACGTACTTTTAGTATTCAATATGGCGTCTGGGCGCCATTTTGAAACATTTTTTTAAATGGAAAGGGGGGTCGTGTGACACATCATTCGAAAGGTCTTATCGAGTAGATCATTGTGTGAAAATTTCATAGGATTAAACGCTTCCGTACTGAGCAAAACAGTACAGGTTAACAAATAGAAATGCTGAAACAAAGCGGATAAAGAATTTCAAGATTATAAAAAAAATTTGGAAAGCATTTATTAGCATTATAATACTAAAATCTAAATGAAGATGGAGATACAGTTTCCACACTACCTCGCCACAGCACTAAAGTTCAACCAAATGTGAAGATCTTGAAACGATATGAGCCAAAATGTTCGTTATTGGATTGACGTAAATCCGCATGTTTTTAGGGAAATCCACACGCAATATCCCGAAAAGGTTAACGTATGGGCTGGCATATTGGAAAACCATATTGTTGGTCCTGTTTTCATTCATGAAAATTTGACAGGGGACCTGTATTTGAACTTGTTAGAAACTACAATAGAGCCTTTGATTGTACAAATACGTCAGAATAATCCCAACGAATTTGGCATGGCACCAATTTTTCAACAGGATCGTGCGCCTCATTACAGCAGAAATGTAAGGCAGTATTTGGACATAACTTACCCCAATCGTTGGATTGGTCGTCGGGGTCCTACCGAATGGCCTGCCAGGTCACCCGATTTAACACCATTGGACTTTTTTTATGGGGATATTTAAAACAGAAAGTATATGCAACACAGCCAGACTCTCTTTTAGATTTACAGCAAAGAATTACTGCTTTTTGTCAAAATATTAATGTCGATACTTTCGAAAAAGTCCGTCAGGAGTTCTCAGACAGATAATTTCATTGTTTGGAGGTCAACGGAGGACATTTTCAACATTTTGTACGATAAAAATTGAAGTATGCTCTCTTTGTTCTTATTTCACGAATTTCTTTATCTTGTTAGTTTGAGTGTCTGTCATATCCGCACGGATGCGTTTAAAATTTTCACACAATGATCTACTCGATAAGGCCTTTCGAATGATGTGTCACACGACCCCCTTTTCCATTCAAAAAAATGTTTCAAAATGGCGCCCAGCCGCCATCTTGAATACTAAAAGTACGTCAGTAACATCAAAAAGTAGTATTTCGACAGCAATTGAAGTATGCCAAGTTTCAAAATTTTTGGTGCCTTTTTAAAAAAAAAGGGGGGGGACCTTTTAGAGCCGCACTGTATAGACCAGATTCATAACTTTATCGAAAAATCTTTATAGAATATAAACTGATCTTTATAGTTGAAGAATACCTGTATCGCTTGGTTATACGGGGCATTGCTATCTTGAAAAAGGTTACTCCCGGCCATTTCTACAAAGTATACCTTTTCCATGTAAACATGATTTAAAAGTCATTTTTCAATTTAAAAAAAAATGTACGAGTGCGTACAAAAAAGTTCTCACTATTCGAATGAGTGAAAAGGTGTGTAAGTGGCGCCACTCACAAGTGAAAGCAATTCCGTGCTTGAATTTGGATTTTGCATGTCAAACAATCCCCATATACCAGATTTCATCGATATAGCTTGATTATTTCAAAAGTTATTTGAAATCGGAATAGAGAAAATGAGGTCGATCGCAATATTTTTGTGTGAGGAATCTACTGTTACCGTATGTCCCATTACTTCTGGTCCACCCTGTGTAATGGAGAACTCAGGTCTAAACCGTATTTTATGGCACCCTATACAGGGAATCCCGAAAAATGAGGGACCTTGGATTCAGGTGGAACATGGAAAAATAAGGTTATGTCTCTTTTTCCTAGAGGCCCTTCCTGCGAAAATATGTCCTCCTAAAGAAGCCGCTGGAAATCGTTTTCTCAAATAGCTTTCAAAGTACTCAATACAATTTAACAAAAATTTTATATGATGGACACTACTGAGGACGTCTGGAAATAGTATGCTTAAAACACATTTACTTTATTTAGTTTACCATTGAAGATTAAACAAAAATTGGATAGCTTGAACCATCAACTAGAAAAAAGGTACTCTTGTTCATTATCAATAAAATGACACATTCTGCAGAAAAAAAATATTTTTATCAGAAAAAAAACCTCGAAAGGAGCCATGATAAAGTGGTGTCATCACCAGAATTTAAAAAAAAATTGAGCTTGTTTTTCTTGAAATCTTGATGAAAATGAACCTAACAAGAGAACATGAATTTCAAGAAAAACATGGCATTACATTTTTTTCAAATAATTTACACCACCTCATCAAGGCTTTTTTTGAGTTTTTTTTCAAAGAAATATTTTTTAACCCCAGAACGGTGGATTTCATCGATCATATACAAGAGAATTGTTTGTGCAGTTTGAGGCTCAAGCCATTCAAATTTATTTTTCTCAAGTCTTTATCATACAGGGTGTTGAAAATTCAAGCAATAAAATGTATAGCCTAGTCTGTTCCTGGTAAATCAAATAAGGTAAATATGTTTCAAGAACACAATTTTAGGAAGTTCTTGGTAGTGTTCATCTTTTGAAATTTGTGTTAAATTTTATTGAGTACTTTGTGATATATATTTAAGAAAACCGATTTCCAGCCACGTCCCTTAGGGGCCATATCTCCGCAGGCAAGGCCTTCTGGGAATAGAATTATATGAATATGTAAATTACCTTATGTTTTCATGTTCTACCTCCTCCTTGTATTCCGGATCATTCTCTCAATTTTAGCAGTATTGTTAGGCCGAAATAAAAAGGGTTAAATATCTCCTTTAGCGTCAAAAATTTGAAGCACCACAATTTATAAAATCATGGAAACAATTTCAAATAGTCATCCTTTTCTCCTCAATCTTCTGACCACGGAGACAACATTTATTATGGTACTTTTTTCCTCCGACGCCGATTTTCTTTTGCTTACTTTTCTCTCAGTGATTTTTTTCACTTGATCTGGTTCTTTCTCCATTCGTTTCTACTGTCTTACTGCTTTGTACCACTTGACGCAGATAGTTTGTGTTGGTTATACCTCTTACCTAATTAAAATGCACTTGTGTCGGGTGTCCACTTGAGAGAGAAAAAGCTCTCGAGAGTGGACCTAGAGGAAGATACTATGAGATTAACATCTTCACGGATTTTTTTCAAATAAGAAAAATGAGAGGGAAGAATGACATTTGATTTTGGTTCTATGTTGCTTAATTTTTCTATGACTGATCAAAAAAAAATCGGAAGGATGGAGAAAAGGCTGGAATTTACAAACGAAGGTGATATGTGCAGAAACTTTCGATCACTCACCAATGAGTTGTCTTATCAATATATTTGTATTTATTTTTTAGCAACTTTTTTGGTGAAGCCGGAGGTGAGTGGAGAATATCTATGAATATAGAAGTGATTTGTTCTTATGGATCAATAACGTCTTCATTATAAATCATGATTAGTGGAGACAACTTTATAGATTCTCAAAATTAAATTGAACAGCCGATCAACTTGAAATGAACACACTTTGTACTCACTTCAAACATTTGAATTGTCACAAAGTGATCAACTTAGACATTTATATGGATTAATACCTCTAAATTGAAATCACGGATGGTAGACATACTATTATGTGCAATCAATAACACTTATTTTCTTGTAACGCGGTAAAAGTATGTTGACCCTTGGCAACAGCGCTTTTGAAAGTGTGTCACAGCGGTCATGAGCTGGCACCTACTTTGATATTGGCCTCGTTTTTTTCCTGTATGACATTGTTTCTGCTCGTCTTTTTTTGGAAGAATCGCCTTATCAATTGATTTAAGGGGATTCATCCGGTCTGAAATTTTACTCAATGCAAGCATTTTTTCTAGAATGCACAATTTTTTTATTACATCACCTTTCGGAACAATTCAAGTTTTATTAGGTAGGTAAGATATCAAACTAGGCAACCCAATATCTATTTTGAAAAAAAAACGGTAACAAAACCGGTATCTCAATGGTCAAAATATACGAAAAATCTACATAATCCGCCCTCTTGTGATAGACGTATAATCCGTTAAATCAAAAAAATCGATAGTGTATTAACTAGATTGAACCTTTCTGAGATCGTTTCTGGCAATCTCCGTTTGATATAATTAGACAGAAATCAGTAATACGTTCCACAAAATCTCATGTTATTCACAATAAATTGCCACCGTCTTCGAACAAAATCTATACCCATTTCTTTTTTGAGGCGTATTGTTCACTTAGTTTGGTTGCCGGCGTGATGAATACCTACTGTCTGTTTTCATCACGTCAGCCCGCGGGCTAGGAGTGATTAAGGTTGATGTTTCAGCATGATCAACGCTGTGTTAAGCACGGCAATCTTAATATAACTTGTTCTCGTCGGCTCATGTCGGTTGAGGGCTCTTTATAGTGTTTTGCTCATCTTTTGTGACTCATTTGAGCAAGATCTGAACAAGTATTCTTTTAGAGTAATCGACTTGTTGGAATATTTATGCGAATTTGCTTATTACATTCATCGTTCTACAACTAATTATCACAGTTTTGCCATCGGCATCACTACGCTGCAAAGTAAAAAGCACTAAACATAATATTTGTCAAATACACTCAGTTAGTTGAATAGTAACATCGACGGTATTAAAGTCGAACTTTGTGAATAGTAAGTAATTCTTCACCCAGATTATCCCTCCTAATCTCACGGGCGCTTGGTGACAGAATATAAAACTTTCTTATTCAATTGAATCTGAGTCAACTAAACACAATCAGAACAAAACAGATTGAGTGAGTCTTGTCCTTGGGAATAACATAAAATTAAGTGTTTTGTACTTACTAGTTGTCAAGTACCAATTGTATGAGTGATTTCAACATCAAAAGTTCAATCAAGTGTCTGTGAATGCTTTGTTTCCAAGATAGGTAGGTACAGGATGTTAAACCTGGGTAAAGTATATTTGACATACCTACGAAAAAGACGTTCAACACCCGGTAGATATATTGAGAACAAATCCTCTGCGGGACCATATTCACAAAAACTTTTTCCCTCATGTAATCGTCTGTAGAATGTCTTGTATACACTGTGGGCCAAATCAAGTAAGAACATAATATGACTCTTGATAACTTTTTTGTTTGTTCATGGATTTTGATGATTTTTGGAGATGATGATAGTCAATATGTTCTGGATGTTACTTTAAAATTGAGCTTTCGAACTTTTGCCAAGACCGGACTTTAAAATTGGTGCATTTAAGGCCGTTGCAGAAACGAACTGCGCTAATTATATATTTTTTAATAAGGACATTTGTTGGAAAAGTTATCCTGAAAATATTAATATCTCAGAACTATAACCTGGAAAACTATTTTTTTGCATGACGGTGCTAGCGTCGGCATTAAAACTATTTCACTTCATTTTGATCAGTTTCTTGAAATTCCATAGGAACATCGTTTGTTTGTAAAAGATTTGTCGAATTTTTGACATATTAGAATTTTTGAAATGAAAAAAAATATTATTTTTTTTTCATTGAATAATAAACTTGAATACATTTCACTCGAAATTTATAGAGGTACAACATTTTCGTCCACCCAAATCCTTTTCCATAACCTAATCGTTTAATCGAGATTTTATCTTCCATGTCGAATTATTTGAAATCAAGCTGGCAGACTCTAGAACCTCAAATCTTTGAAAAAATTTAACAAACAAACCACTTGGTTATGGAATTTCAAGAAACCTTGACCAAAGTGAAGTTAAATGATTCTTATGCGGACAAGCGCCATCATACAGAAGAAATCATGGTTTCCTAGGTTTTGGTTCTAAAATATTGATATTTTCAGGATACCTTTTCCCACAAATGCCCTATTAAAAAAATATATCAGTGGATATGTAAGTAGCGCAGATCATTTTGGCAACGAGCTTAAATGCACCGGTATCATAGAAACGTCGTAAGTCCGGTCCTGGCCAAAATACGAAAGGTCAGTTCTGGATGAACATCCAAAACATATTGAACAATATCATATCCAAAATTCATCAAAATCCATAAACGAACAAAAAAGTTATTAGGGATCAAACTATGTTCTACCCTAATTATTGGGCCCACAGTTTATTCTCTTATCACACTCTATATGACTATGTAAAATTTTACGTGAACTGAAAGATTTGTGGCAAGATGGGCCACTATGTTTCTACCATCAGGTCTACACAGTGTGAAAAAGGTCCCGGAACAGTCAGCTTTTTCGGAAATGATTGTGCACAAAACAAAAAACTTCCAATATAAAATTTGTAGGTCGTGAAGAAGTCTATAAAACTAGAACTCTTGCAATTGACCCCAAAACTCACCACGATCCTCAGAATTCTATGTTGCAATATCGTCTCCAAGAACAGTTCAACTTGATCGAGGTTTATATTATTGTTTGCGGTTTTGTTTGTGTTCGGAGGGCACTGAGAGCAGTGATCAGACGATGTTGTGACAGTAACTTTTGTCTACGATTCTGTTTTTATTTCAAGGACTTAATACGGTAATATAGGGTGTTTCCTAATCGCGTACATTAAATTTAAGAGCGTACTCCTGCCATGCATTGACTTTATTGTAATTTTTATTCTCAAATACAACAACAAAAATACAACTTTTTTGCCGGTTATCTTTTTCTCGTATATATCTGACCTTGTTTTACTTGTTTTGAAATACTTCACCCGTTGAAATGTTTGAAAGATTATTGTTTTTAAAAACGAGGCCAGATACGAAAAAAATTCAGGACGCAAAAAAATGTATTTTTGGTTGTTTCCGTTGAAAAAAATGAAAATTAAAACTAAGTGGGTGGCGTACATTTATTTAACAAAAATATTCGGTGAGATGCTTCTCGAGATGGCACTGGTCTTTGAAATTTTCACCTATATAGGTAGGGCTAACATAGACCTTTATTACTAAAAATAAATCTGTCAAATATCAAAACAATCGGTTCAAGGATATATTTTTTTTCAGTTCAACACCCTGTATCTTGAAAACAATGCACTTCCGGCCTTTGTTCATTTGGATTTTTTCACGAAATTAGCTCAGGAAAACTTAAACTCAAAGTTCGCTATTTGGAATTCAGAAAATTACAATAAGTGCAGAAACTCGGAGACAAAATTACAATTAAATTCAAGGGAGGTGAAAATTATAATGCAAACAGTGGTGAACATATTTAAGTTTTTCATGAAAGGTGAAAACTAATTTCTCTTCCAGCTACAATAATTTGGTATGAAAAGAGTCAATTTTCCATTTTTTTACTCCACAGGGTGTTTCAAAATTTTGGAGCCAAACAGATTATTTGATATGCATTGGGTAAGCAGGAGCATGCTACTTATTTTAAGATCTAAATATATAGGAATATATGTTAAACAAGATATATGAGTGATGTAATGCTAGTATATGACAGATAAAATATAATGAATTCATAAAACATTAATAAATGGGAGTATGAGGATATCATCCCAGCAATCTGCGAAATCAAATTTTAATAAGCCTATCATGAAATAAGAAATATACACTCATCAAATTGTCCCAAATTACGTAAGCAACATTCTTGAATAATAATTAGCCCACATGAACTTAGTTGGTAGAAATGTTTAGATCCGGCCTTGGCAACTATCATGATAATTAGTTTTTTCGCAGTTATACTCTTTTCATAAATTAGTTTTGCCATTCTTCAACCAGTGATCTCAAAAATGAAAAAAAAAACGCGTTCACTTTCACGGTTCAATCCGAGAAATACCAAACTAATATTGGTTCTTCTCGGGTTCAATGCTGATAATGACTTTTTGTTAGAAAATCGACTTCGCCATAACAGATTAGATCAGTCTGTCCTAAAGAAACATTGCAACTGTTACTATATGAGGATATTACCGTTATAATTACCCAAAGGCCATCGAGGGACTGGTCAAATGTTTTCAAGAAAACCATCACCATTCACAGAACCTGTTCTTTTTCTTTCAAGGTATACACGAGTTGACAGAAGATAAATAAATACACGAAAGTTTACACCGTTATATCATATCACTGGTTAAATAATATAAATATTGTTTATTTTTTGTGACATGAAGGCGGTAATGGGTATCTAGAATAGGGAAGACGTTTTGCAAATTCACAACTTCAAGATTTGTTTTCATAAAATTTTGTGAATCGAAAGACTTTCACAATTGATATTTTTGGCTCAATCTTGCGAATCTTAGAAATCATGAATATTGGTCATTGGTGGCAGCTCGTGAAGTGACGGTATGGGTGTTTGCTACCAAAAGGAAACCACACAATGGTAACTTACTTGAGGCTCGTGACCTAATCAAAATGAGATCTAAACAAAATCGAAATAAACCAAATCAAAATTAATTTTCACTACATTTTATTGGTATTGAAACATCCTCTATTGATTAACACTACTAAAAACCGCTAAGGATTATCGTTTTCGAGATATTTGCAAATTTCGAGATCAATGCAAGTTATTAAACTTTTTAGGTGTCAGGTAGGTTATGATTTCTCACCTGAAAAAAACCCGGATTGTCAATTTTCAAATTTTGTGCTGGTTGGGTATGTTTAAAATTCGGAAATAAAATTCTTTTTTCAATCCTTGTATACACGGTAAGTTTTTTTATATCTAGGATGGGGATTTCGGAAACTATAGCAGAAAGGAAGTTTGAATGAGTAAAGATTTGCAGTTTTGTAAACTCTACTCATAACCATTTTCAGTTATAAAACATTTGACAGCTGCCAAAAGATATTTTAAAAAAACTGTTTTTCAGCGATTCTTCAAGAATACAGAAATAATAAAAGTATTAGGAAATTCTACTCCCAATAAAATGACGATAAAACATTTTTTGTCGCACTCATCATTTTCAGCATAAAAGCTGAACTTGGGCTGTGTTATAAAATATGCAAAATCATATCTGCGTAGCACCACCACGGGAGAGGACAGATTAAAAATGGTTTGGCAGTTCTTCATGCGGACCACAATATTGATATTATCGTGAAAGAAATTCTGCACGAAATGGCAAATACAAAATGAAGATTTTCACTTAGATATTAGTGATTTCTTATAGCTTATTGCCTCAGGTTTTTGTTTTTAAGTAAACGGTCTAACAATAGGGGTGATTTGAAATTTCGAAGTTTATATGCCTACAATGTTGATTGTGATAACGAGGAGCTAGCGTTGTTTGTCTAGTATACTTACATTTGCATCATGAATCGCCCACATCCATACAAGATAGGCATAACCCAAGAACTGAAGCCTGCCGACCATGCTTTGCGCAGAACGTTTACCGATTGGGCAGTTTTGCAGTTGGAAGAAAATGCTGATTTTGATGAACACATCTTCTTTTCAGATCAGTGGTATGCACTAACAATCCCCAAACTAGCGGCGACTTGAAAGCTAACATCACCCGAGCTATTCACGAAACCCAGCCCAACTTATTGAAAAAGTTACCGAAAATTGAATTCTTCGTCCACACGCCTGCCGCAGCCGAGGTGGCCATCTTAATGATGTCTTATTCAAAACATAATGTCATATAGTTAGCTACAAAATCATAGAAATATGTTACTTTGTTTTTATTTTATAGCACTTTCAAGTTTCAAGTTGTATCATTCTTATTTGTAGAACCTTCACATATGAAGTATGATATAATAACAAGGTGTTTTCTGAACATTCGTTGGTTCCATTTTTATCATAAAAAGTTTCTTCGAATATTTGTTGAAAAATACTTCGTAGAGCCGGGAGCTACGCCTCCTTCAAATAGAGCTCCCTGAAGATGGGTATTCCCCAATATTTCCGAAACCGTTCATACAAAAGTCATGAAAGTTGGTTCATCGCATACCTGATTTTTTAGCGCTGAACAATAATTTGAACTCAGAAATTCAAAATTTGATCAGGGGCATACCATACTGGTATTCATTACCATTTTTGTATGGTATTTTTCTTCACATTATTTTTCAAGATTGTAATATCTAGAGGTTTTTTACGTATAAAAAGCAATTTTCTGCATTAATGCATCGGCATCCTGGGGACGGTTTTCTCAATAGTTTCGAAACCGTCCTCACTGGAATATTGAAAGGGGTGGAAACAAACCAATTTTTTATCATAGATGTGTTCCAAAAATACTTAAAGGAACTTTTTTTATTAGAAATACCTCATCATTCACCTCACGAATCTTCTACCAATGTCTTGGAAACAGCCTGTATAGGTTACTTATTTTGAAAGCATTTTTGCTAATCAAATTAAAATGTCCAATTTCCCCCCTTCCGAACAAAATTTCTGGCTGCGCCACTGTAATATGACATAAACTTATTTTTGATAAAAGTGGAACCATATTAAATGTTATCCTTATTTGATAGAGAATTTTATTACGATTCTAGCGATATATCATATGATAGGGATATTTTTTAAAATAAAGCCTCTCATTCACGTTCCAACTTAAAGTAGTTAATCCAATAACCCATGGTAAAAGATCAATACCTTAAATAGAGCATTGCTGGTACGATTACCATGGTAATTTATTTAGTTTTAACAAAATATTTTTGAAAATTTCAACGTTATTAGGTGTTAAAGCAAACATTGCAGAGAATTTTCTATATCTGACAACACTGTTGTTCTTGAATGAACACACACAGACCGCATACTGTTAATGATAATAGTGAAAACTGACTACGCAGGTTAAAATTATTTCACTGAGAAATGACAAATGGATCTTTTTGTTTTGGACTAAAACATCAGTACAATCAGCACAATTATTATTGTACTAGGCTTGACACACAGCTGAGAAAGTAAAAACGCTTTCTGTCCCTAGTGTGTATCCAAATAGCACAGGGTGGACCCCATACATCGGGTGATTTTCCGAATACTTCCGACCCATCTCCACAGAAAAAATATATTTGACTAGAGCGCCGAACGAATACACACATGGGCAGGGACAGACTGACTTACAGAACAGTGACTATGCAACGGAATAGAAGATGCTAAAGGCGCCGGAGGTTTGTGTTGATAGATAACGATATTTTTTCTGTGGGACTCTGAGCAATATGAAAATAGTGGAAAGAACCCATAGTTATAAATTATAAATTGTTATAAGAATTTACTTTCTGAAACCTCGTTTTTCTTTGTTTTCGCTGGCAGTGCGCGCGGACGAGCGCACTTACTGACGAGCCGCTTCTGATCGCTTATATAAATAGTTGAAATGGAGTAAAAATAGAATCCACTCATATGAACATTGATCTCTGAATTGAATATCATTTGATTGAAGATCCCCGCATTTCAAGAATCATTGTGTTGAAATCAGAAAGAAGTTTTGACAGCAAAAAAAAATGTGGAAATCTTTGGATCCAAACCTACCACCCGTAAGATATAGTCATATTATAGCAAACTGAATTGTTATTGAAGGTGGAAAAAGTGATTTTTCCTTCTTCAAGTGATGCTGTCTTATTATTGTTTTTGCTATAGAAATCACTTGTCCAGTTTTAGCCAATTCATTTATAGTCACTATTTATGTGAACGCTCTAAAAATTGCTTCATTCCACACTTATTTAGGTCTAGACTATGCAACTGTTGTTAACTCACAACTACAGGGTGATTCAGGAGGAAATGGAAATATTTTAAGGATATGTCCAGGAAGTCAAAATAAGCAAAATAAGCTAAAAAAAAAAAATAAAAAAAAATAAATAAATAAAAAATAAATAAATAAACTCGCTACTAGATCAATTTTTAAAAGCGCAAATAAGTGTATCGAAGTGGGAGGTGATGTTTTCGAAAATTTATTAGGAATTAGTGCTATTTGTTTTGTTTTACTAGTTTTGTAATAATTTTGATTTAGTTTTTAAATTACAATTAATCAAAATATCTTTGAAACAAATAAAAATCGGACTTGAACATATGAGCTTATTTTACTTATTTTGACTTCCTGGACATAACAAAAAATAAGGCGATCTAGGCATACTCACCTATATCCAAAAATGCTTCGTTAAGTCTACAGAGGGCGTCAAAGATTCAAAAAAAAAATGGTTTTTCCAACATTTTTCAAAAACGTGCAAATCGATTTTGATAATTTTTGGTACCTAGTCTTGGACCATGAAATTAGGTTTTTTGTTTCTATAGCGCCCGTTTTTAATCAACCAGAAGTGTTATAAATGTGACGTCAAATGTAGTTTTTTGTTTTGTTTTTTTTTGGAACTGACTTTTTGATAGTTGAGATGTTTTTGTCTAATAGTTCAATGTATTGGGGAGTTTTTCTCTCTCTCGAAAAATTTCGCTGGGATAACGCAGTGGCGACGCGTGCCTTTTTTAAATGTGTTACCAAAAAGTAATTAAATTCAAAAACTGTAGGAAATGCGACGCAGGCGAAATTTTTGAAGATGCGCATTCGCCATTTCATCAAAACTTTTCTACTTTCATGACCTTTTTCAAATTATTCAAAGTAAAAATTGCTGGACTGGCGCACTTGATAGGTATACCTCATCGTCTTAGCCTATGACTTATCCAAGCCTGTGGAATGAAATAAACAAATCACTTTTCCCAAACAATAATATAATAACATATAAAACAAACATTTTAAAACTAAATACGCATACTCCTACAAAAAATAACACAAACGAACAAAGCAGAAAAAAACATGGTTTTGAGAACTATTGTTCATATTTTAAGTCAATCTGGTGATTTCCTCTATTTGCAAAAATGGCAATAACAGAATCGTGAAAAGAGGGTTTTTTCATCAATCCATTCAAAAAGCGTTTCTCGAAGGATATTAAAGAAAGTGACGACATTCTATTCAATTGGGTATTTCTTTTACATGTCTTTATCCTCTCCATTGCTTAAAAACTTCTTTCAACGGATGCACGTGTTGCCGGAATTGTTAAAAATAATTTTGCCAATTTGAAAGCTTCAGGAAATGTTTTAGCAAGCTCTGAAGATTTTGAATATTGATAAAACTCTTGCGAACTTTTTTGAACATAATCAGTCAATTCGGTTTGTAACCTTTACTGTGTCAAACTTTTGTCCATATACAGTTTTACAAGTTGATGAAAAGCGGTATCTGGAAATGTGTTTGCATAATTTTTAAAATTGTCAAAATCACATAGAGCCAGACATTCCAGAAGCTTCAAGTCAGAAAATCTGTTATTAAGTTGAATAATCATGGTGTCAAAAATTTAAAAATGAAGTCGTCGATAAGACATCTCTTTATCATTGCTCATCATTTAAAAAGTTTTGTTAACACCACATATTTTCAAAAGTATTCCGCTCTAATTGCAAGAATTCTTCAAATTCATTCACTTTTATCGTGCATAATCCAACATCATTCATTTTTCTGTAAAATATCAAACAAAATTTCTGATTTTGGCAGATTAGGCAGAATAAGTTTGTTCAAAACTCAAAATCAAATTCTTGCAACGTAATATAAAATCCCTTCGAACAAATTCGTGTCTCTCCATCCCATGTCGCAATGTCCGTATGAATCTCTTTAAATAGTTCGAGAAGATCTGAACGAATACAAGAAACAACCTCGACGAGTCAGCATAAATCCACCTGGTTGCTGCTACTTTGGGTAAACTTTCTTGTACTTATTTATCCTAAGCAGCCGTTACTTTTGAACGATTTTGAAAAAAATGCAGGTAGATCCGGAAACGTTTGCAAAAAAAATGTACACTCTTTAATATGTTCCACTGATTATTGTGAAACCAAGTGGAGTCTATGGGCAAAACAATCAACAAAAATTGCATCTTGAGATTTATCCTTATCCAGTTTTTGTAGGCCGTTGTGTTGCCCAATGTTGCCCGCTCATTACTGCTGCACCATCGTAAGTCTGAGCAATCAGTTTATTTCCGCACTGAAACTCATTCAACAAACCGGACAAAATTTCCGAAAACGGTCCCGCGGAACGCTCCTCACCAACATTAACATATCTCAAAAATCTTTCACAAACATCACCGTCGGGACTAACATACCTAAATACCACCAAAAGTTGCGATTGGTTTGATAAATCGGTGCTTTCATCCAATATAACAAAACTTGTTCTGGCAATTTCTGATTTGATTCCATCAATCACAAAGTACATATGGCTTCAAAAATATCGTTTTGTATGTCACTTGAAACTCCAGAAAAACCAGCTGACGTTTCTAGATATTGGCAAAATGATTGATCTTTCTTGGCCATTAGTGTTCAGAGTCATCCCTTTCAAAGTGACCCCGAAACTGCAATTCTTGTTTGGACAAATAGCATACGGCATCTACAAGTGTGCTAAGGATATATCTATTTTTTTCACATTTTCATTATGTTAAGCAACATTTGCCCTAAAAGCTTGGTTAAGGCAACTTTCGATTCTTGTTTTGCCAAAGTGAATTAGATTGGCTACACATTTCACATGTGATGGTGAAATTTCATGTCTCCGCTTTAGAACTCTAAAGCTAACCAAATCGTCTCCACTGCTGGTTCACCCATTTTTTTCTGTAGAAAACAGAAGACACGGCCAACAATACAGGAAATTTCCTTGATTAGCAAAGGTCTGAATTATAACGCTTATATTCTTACAAAAAATTTAGCCCTACATAACCTTGAAACCTTGAGTGTCGAAGCGGAGTCAGTGATCCAATCTTTGAATATTGAGGATGAAGAAGAGAAAAATACTTACAGAGACAATATAAAAACAGTCCTTAGAAAAAAAAAACATATCAAAAACCATAAAGAATTTGTCAGTGCAGGCTCTTTCAATAAAAAATTAATAAAAGACATTCAGAATAAAATCAAATCTAACAATCTCACTGTCACAAAAGCTGATAAAGGTAGCTGTGTAGTCTTTATGGATAAGAATGATTACGTGTCCAAAGTGGAAAAATTCATTGTAGACAATAACTTTTTGAAAACTAAAATCAACATCAATACATTCACTACCAAACTTAAACAAACCATTAGATCGTCAGTTCACTTTTTAGATCAAGACTCAATTAGAAAACTTTTACCTAGCCAAATTATTAAACCTAGACTGTATGGCTTGATGAAGATACACAAATCAGATGTTTTTGAACAAATCCCCATAAGGCCTGTGGTTTCGTTTAGAGGTACTCCTACATATGAATTATCTAAATACATTAATATGGAATTAAAACAATTTTACAATAATAAATTTTCTCATTGCATAAAGAATAACGTAGATCTTATTAAAAAATTGGAAGGTATACAACTAACAAATAACGACATTTTAATTTCCTTGGATGTGTCCAACTTATTCACAAACATTCCAAAAATAGAAGTATTGGACTTGGTTGAGAGAGACCTTTCAAATTGTGACGAGATAACTGTTTTTGAAAAGACTGACTTTCTCAATTTATTAAAAATTTGCCTTGATCAAAATTTCTTTGTGTTTGAGAATAATCTCTATTCCCAAAAAGAAGGACTTGCAATGGGTTCACCCTTATCCCCAATCCTAGCAGACCTTTTCATGCACAATTTTGAAACTAAAAATATTTTAAATGATGACAATTTCTCTAATAATATGAAGTTCTATGACAGATATGTTGATGATATTCTGATCATTTGGAACAACAATGATAACAATTTAAACGATTTTCTGAATTATGTTAATGATCAACACCCATCTATAAAATTTACTCTTGAAACACAGAATGATAATAACCAACTAAACTTCTTAGATTTAACTCTCACTTTATCTAATAACAATATAGAATTTGGCATTTTTAGAAAACCTTCACATACAGGCCTGGTCATTAACAATGAATCCTCTCATCCTATCCAACACAAACTTGCTGCCTTCCATAGTTATTTAAACAGACTCTTAACAATCCCTTTAAGTGAGTATGAGTTTAAAAAAAAAATAAATACTATCTACCAAATTGCTGAAATTAATGGTTATCCTCATAACTTAGTAACTAAATTATTAACCAAAAAACGAAACAACCAACTACAGAACCAGGTCTACCCACAGAATTCAAGTGAAGACAATACAGGTCCTTAACATTTGTTGATAATTTATCGAACAAAATTACCAATATATTCAAACCTATCGTAAATATTTCATTTAAATCATCTAATTCTCTTAGTAATTTTTTCGTCAATAATAAAGACAAAACAGACCCTATGGAACGTAGCGGGGTGTATCGACTTCAATGCAAGGATTGTTCGGCTGAGTATATTGGGAGAACTTATAGAAATTTTTCTACTAGGTTGAAAGAACACTTAAGATGTCTGAAATGTAATTCTACTGGTTTTTCTCATTTTGCTTCACACCTTTTGGACAACAACCATACATTCGACAGTAGAGACAACTTTAAGATTTTACACTTTGCTAACAAAGGACATAAACTCAACAATTTAGAACTCTTAGAAACTCATAGATCCTTTAAAAATAATGATTCTCTAACTCTCAATGCACAAATAAACCTAAACTATACACCAATCTTCTCATCTTTAATTTGACACACTTATCTCATACCATGAACACTCTCTTCATAACAAGTTTAGACATCCCATTTCTCGAGTAGCATTTAAGTACCAAATAGTTAGGTTATGTTAAGCCATTTCATCTTTTAAGTTAGGTTACATTCTATTTTCCAACGTGATTTAGCACATTCTTCATTGTTCATCTGAAGGGCGTACTTGACCCTCATGTTACAAGTTACAACGTTTTTTGTCCTTTCTACAAATGTATGTTTCCCCATGTTGCATGTGAGGTCCTTCAATGTTTTTATGTATCTTATGACGTCCTTGTAACTTGAATATTGTAAGTATAAGTTTAGGTTAGATAAGTTTGATAGTTACTAATAGCCCCCTTCTTGATATTATAGCCTTTAGTTTCGATGACCTGAGGATGGGGTGCAAAGTGTAGACCCCGAAACTGGTAGTCACATAATAAATATTTGAATAAACAGTAGGAATTTGTGAGATTGAAGACTTTTTTCCACATCATTTTTTTCAGTCAGCCACACAACCAACCGTTTTCACTATACCAAATAACTTTAAAATATCGAACTACTTTTTCAGATACCTTCTTCAAATTATCTAAAATAGGTGTAGATCTTCCATTTCCAACGATCTCCTTTTTTATTCAAAAGTATACAAGGATAATGACTTTTCAAGTAGTTAATCGATTAAGCAGCGGCATTCATCTATGTTTAATAGCACGCACACTGCTGCAATGCAGCCGACGAACTATTTAACCACCCTAGTGACCAAAACAAAACAACAATGACAACCGATATGTTTTATTTTGTCAAAATTTTAACTTTCATGGCAAAGTTTCCGAAATATTGAAAAAGGCATAACTCCGTTGTTTTTGGTTCTCAAGCAAAATTCATAATAATCTTTTATGTTAAGAAATTAGTGCGCAATCGATAATAATAAGAATATGCACGGTGTCCCATTACCAAAAAGTACATTTTTAAAATAAATCGAGAACGCGGTGTTCAATTGTTTTTTTGTTAATACCACGTTAATCAGCGGAAAAAATACTACTAGTTCTCTCATTTGAATGACCTTGTATCTTCAATAATAAAGGAGTTGACAATAGTGCCGACTTGATCGGAGGCACCCTGTATATTGAGCGGCTAAAATATGGAACAAACTAATTTTCAATTCAGGGTTTAGTTTTTTTGAAAACGCTCGGAACCATCGATTTTTATTTTTGGATGCGGTTTTTTTTATGACAAATTAATGAATGAACAGGGTGGGCCAAAAATAAGTTACGACCATCAACTTTTTTTTTCACATAGAAAAACCTATTTTTTATTTCATTTTTGAATTCTGCATGAAATTCTGAGTATGTTTCATGCAACATACCCCATACCCAAAAAGAACAGGTTGATGTTCTTATTGTTTGAACAATTCAATCAAATTTCCATTCAGCAACGTAGAAAAGTGGTAGCTAGCTTTGAAAAAAACACAGAATCACGTAGTTGCCCATTGTTTATATTGCTGCCTCTTGTCTGTGAATATGAAAATGGGTAACCACCTAGTTACTACTTTTTACGTTGCTGAATGGACATTGAATTTAATTATTCAACCAATAAAAACAGTTACCTGTATTTTCAATAAAAATATTATGGATTTATAATGTCATTTTCTCAAAAACGGTTGGATAAAGTTATGAGACGTGTTATATGAAATTTACTGAGAATTCCACGCAAAATTCAAAAATGAAATAAAAGATAGGTATTTCCATTTGAAAAAAAAGTTGATAGTCGTAGCTTATTTGTGATCCCCCATGTTCGTATATACATGAGTTTGCCATGAAAACACCTCATCCAAATTTAAAAATCGACGTGCCGAGCATTTTCCAAAAAATAAAACCCTCAATTTGAAATGATTTTTTTTCCATATTTTAGCCGGTCACTGTATACATTATGTACTTTTTGGAAAATCAAATTTTTGTCCCCGGATCGACGCATGAAAAGATAAAAAAGACAAAAAAAAAATTGAAATGAAATTTCATCATCTGGGGTTTAGCTTTAGCCCTGCTTGGAGAGACTAACAACCATCTAGTGTCATAATTTTAGTTTCTAAAACTGGAGTACCTAGAAAGGTATTTCCCTCACAAGCAAAGTGCTTTCTCTGTAAAGGATACGACAAAATGTTATTGAAGAAAGTTGTTCAGAATAAAATACTAAGTGAGAAACCTTCCGTCTACTTTGATATTTTGAAGAAATTGGAAAAGTTCATCAGCAAAAGTACTTTTAAATGACGAATTGCGCAAAAAATAGGTTCTAGGTTAATTTCCAAGACATATACTTAGTTTTTCGAAACTAAAATAATTATGACACACATTAGTTTCTATCCAAGCAGGGCTGATGCAATCTCAATTCATTTTTTTTGTCTTTTTCACCTATTCATGCGTCGATCCGGGGAAACACTGTATAAGAGATTTATCAAAAAAACAGTCTTTGCTCAAATATCTTATACAGTATGTCCGGCGATGGATATCCAATAGGTGGAATGAACCAAAAAAAATTAATTTTCCAAGAAAAAATAATTCGTTATAAAAAATTTGGCTTCTTCAAAAAATACGATTGTCGTTGGAAAAAAACAAAATTTTATGTGGAGTCTTCAAAAATTCGAAAAAACATTTTTTTCAGAAAAAAGTACCCATATTCAAAAGATGTTTAAAAATTTGACTTCTAAACATTTTAGTAAACCCAAATCTTGCCCACGAATCATGTATAACGTGGATAGCATTCACCGGAATTCTGAACAGTTGAAGACGGCCCTCTTTCTTCCTTCTTTTCCACAACGAAACGTATATTTTTGCACCCACATAGAAAGTGTATTTGAAAATATATTAAAATAAGGTTTCAGTTTCATGTTTCATGTTTTTTTTTTATGAAATTTGAGAATTTGCGTAAAAATGATAGGCAAATAATTTTAAATCAGCATAATTAGTAGTGTAATAGGAAAAAAATACTACATTTACCTCTTGCACACAAAGCAAGCATATTTCGTAATGTCCAGAAATAACCGTATTATTTCGGTGAAAAGCATTCTTAAAATATTTACCCCAACCACAAAACAATAAACCCTTCTCTCTGTAGTAGGTACCGTCAACAGAGAGCGACGTATTATTAAATATTTATTCTGAATATAACTGCATTCTTCACAGATTATTTTTAAGTGACCAAAGTTAGGAGAATTCGTTCCATAAAAAATATCCTAATAAAGTCTTATTATAAAATGGTAGTACCTAACTGAACCAACACGAGCGTCGGTCTTAACAATATGTTTTGTTTGTTTGGCTACCCGTAATATCACAAAAATAAATAATAACATAAATACAATCTGTTTTTTGTCTGAAATTCCAACATTTCCATATGGAAATCGATTATAAGTTTTAGAATAATCAATTACAAAATGGTTCTTTACTTATCCACATTTTATGGGAAATTTTAAAGACAAAAACAAAAACAGTTCTCTCTATATATTGCTTTTCAAAAATACGTATCAATTCACCTGCGCAGAGAGTTTGTTATTTGAAAAATTATTAGAAAACAACGGGATTTGGAGCGATTAGCGGTCCCGTGAGCTTCTAGATTGAAAAAGGGTAGTCTTGTATTCTTTGTATAGTCCAAAAAGTGTTTAGGTATATAGAGAATACGCGGCAACACCGCCTACATTTCAAGGCTCTCAAGAATACGACAATTTTTTTTTCCCGGGAGTTAAAGTTCGCTTTTACCCCCAACATTCCCGGGAGTGGTCCCTTCGCAGACATTCAAGAATTAGTCTCCTGGAAACATGACACGATCTAGGAGGCGACGGGCAATCGCACGTATCCACCAGGGGCCCGATCCTCGAGTTAGGGAACAACGCTCCCTGGGAACAAAGGAGGCCTGGTTTTCTTGAAAATAATGTTTGCCTATTCTTGAAAGTGGGATCAAAAAGGTTCTCCTTATTTTTGATAGAAGTATGTTCTATTGACTTGGGTCAGTAGAATTAAGTGGAGGTGTCTCATATGCTACCACCCACATTGAATTTGGGGTGAGCGTGACTTAACACAAATACAATGTAGATGGTGGCATATGATTCCCGTTTGACAAGCGGAAATTTGAGTTTAGTGGAACTTTAACTATAGCCTCCCACATTTGAAGAATCGCGAAAGTCTGGGAAAAGTAGGGATGGAGAAAATCATGTGATGAGAACTCGTCTGGCTCCCTCAAAAATATTCTCCCTTCTATCAAGTTCAAGGGAGCGATTGCTCCCTATCTCGAGGATCGGGCCCCAGAGATATAGAGAATGAATTTGGACGACTGCGCATCTAAATTTCCTTAGACACTATGGGGGCAGCCATTTTCTAGTGATGTGTTGCCAATGTGCTCATATGTCAAAGCATTCAAAATAACTGTGAGCTTTGAAGCATTGGATATGGCTAAAATCACACAGACCTTTGTGTTCTACATATAACATGCATAGTAATTACTATTCATTTGTTTTTGTAAATATGTGCATATCAAAGTGAATCTTATGAAAATTGTCAAGTCCGGCAACATTGTCTCAATTGCTTGGTTTGAATGCTTGCATGGCAGTAATGGCGGTTATGTTGATGTTATGAATTTATAATAGAGGATTAGGTTTACTTGATAGGAAGGCGAGTAGACTCGTGTGGTTCAGAAATAAAAATATTTTGTTCTAAATATTTTAAAGGAAAAGGTTTTATGATCTCAGGAGTTGTATATTTTTATTTTATGATATCAAGTATTCATCTTTTCCTGAATCGTTGGGACTATAAAAAAAAACAACTAGGTAGGTATCAAGAATAGGTATATAGGTACTCACTAATCTGGGAACTCCCATTGGAAAATATTTGGTGCTTTCTTGCTTTCTACCAGTTTTGATCAACTTTTGTGTGATTTTTAAAAAGTCCTGATTATCATTTTGGTAAGTACCCAAATGGTACGTGATTTTTTATTCAAATGATGATTTCTTCCCAGTTTTTTCAATTTTTAAATCAAAATACTCCTTTCTCGTTGTCTCTTCAATTTTCTTATCTTCTTAGATGATTAAATAAAAAGACAGTTGTTTTTTCGGATATTTCCAGAAGTAAGTGGCGTGTTCGACTCCTAAAGTGGACAAATTCTCTCCAATTTAACCGACCACGTATCTCCAAAATCACATCTTTGTGTACTTTTTACATACGCTTGTAGAATGTATTGATCAGCCCTAGTATAGCCCAACTAACACCGATTTTGCCCTAATAAACTAAAATGCTATATAACTGATATATTAGGGTCCATCAATATACAATTTTATCATTTAGTGACGGTAGTTGAGACAAAAAACTCTCAGGGACAAAAAAGTGTTATAATCATGTAATATAGCTCTTTACAAAACCATTTAATACATCTTTTATAAAACGGAAGAAATTGAATTCTTATAGCATACTATAGTACCAATGTTATAAGAGGAACTACTTTCCTAGTCTAATTTCTTGTATTATTGGTTCATTATTGTTTTAAAAAGAACTTATAAGATGGTAACAAAATATTTTTGTTAGAGATTTATTATATTATCATATAGCTATCTTTAATAAACGCAAACGTATTTGAGACTGAATTGGCTTAAGAGAATATCTTTTATAGGATGCTCGATCTAGAACGTACAAAACAGAACTATAAAACCAATATAAAACACTTACAAAATAAAAATGGAGACAAAATAGCAACACTGTCTTATATCTTATATCTTATATCCCAACTAACACAGATTGTGCCTTATTAAACTAAAATGCTATATAACTGATATATTAGGGTCCTTCAATAACAATTGTATCATTTAGTGACGGTAGTTGGCACAAAATACTCTCAGAGACAAAAAAGTGTTATAATCATGTAATATAGCTCTCTAGAAGACCAATTAATAAGCCTTTTATAAAACATAAGAAATTGAATTCTTATAGCATATTATAGCACCAATTTTATAAGAACCATAGATAAGTGATTTGAGATATAACACAGATGGCCGCAAATGCGTCTTTTCCAAATAATACACGCCTTTGTTTTTTGATTTTTTTCCGATATACTCATTCAATTTCCAATGAAAAAAGTCTCTTGAGTTTTTCTTTCCGACGACTAGCACAGTAGGATTTCCTACTGATCCCAAAACTGAAAATGTTTGGTTATCAACACTTTCGAAGGACACAAGTAGTGATGGTTTAGTGATGGTTTTTATTTGTTTAACTCGAAAACGGTGCGTTGGAGAGAAAAAAGTCAAAAGAGCTTTTTTGTTGAAAATCGAATGAAGTTTTAGAAAAAATATAATTATGTGAATTTTTGGTAGATTCTAGTTTTATTCTATGACTATTAATGTTTTCTTGGTAATAATAAGTTATTGTGTTTTCTTTGCTCTACCAAAAAAAAATATTTTAATTCTTCATGATAATGAAGCATGATTTAGTTTGGTTTGCTTCGATCCGGATTTCTTATTCTCACATACCTTCAGGTACTGCTCTTACAACTGGTGAACAAGGTTATCCATTATATTTTGGACCCCGCATACAGCACTTATTAAGACTGGAAGAAAGAAACTTTAATACAAAAGTTTTAGGTTTTTTCACGTAGTATCTTTTGGCAATAGCGGAAATGAAAAATTGACTTCACAACATTGAAAAATTGATGAAGTTTTATTTTTTTAAATGGAGTGGCCAAAATTATAGATTTTTTTTTCTGATTGCAAATATATAATATATTATGTTGGCATTTGATTCAGTCGTTTTTGCCTTATTCAAGTTCAAAGTCTCATGACAATTACATTACATTGATCTGGACTCTACCGTATTAGTCCATGGGGCAGTGAAATTTATTTCGACTTATTTTCCCAGTCGCTGTATTCGAATGAATCCGTTCTTCAAGAGACAAAAACCAAGAATGTTTGAGTCTGGTTGAAATTTCTGGATGGGTTCAATGTGACTTTTAACTTGAATAGCGCAAAATCGCTAGAACTAAATACCAACATATATTATATATTTTTGGAATCAGAGGAAAAAGATCTATCATTTTAACCAATAATAAACATATTGTTCCATTTTTTAAAGTTTAACTTAATCAATTTTTTTCAATGTAGTGGAGTCGATTTTTTATTTACCTTATCACCAAAAGATACCTGATGGAAAAACCTAAAACTTTTGTACTTAAAGTTATTTTCCACCACTCATAATAAGAGCTGTGAGTGAGGGTCGGAGTATAATGAATCACCCTGTACTTGGGTCTTTTTCATCATATCCCACAAGGCACAAGTGACAAAGCCTTTCCACCCCTTTTCCCAAATATATAACTCCATTTTTTTCATGATATCTCAAAATCAGTATTGCATAACGACTCACTTATCTTTAATCCAGTTTTTATAAATAAGTTGGTTTTTTTTACAGCGTTCGTGAAATAATTTTATAATAAGAGTCAGGTAGGTTTTTTTGATCCGTGATCATTGATAAAAAGGAGGATATGTATACCTAAATTCTAAACTTGGCAAAATTACCTCAGTTTCGCAAAAACATAATATAAACAAGGAAAATCAAACATTTTTGTATTTAAAACGTTACCGTAATAACTATACCTATCTGAGTAGAAAAAAACATGGGTACTTTTCTGTGAAAGAGCTCGAAAATCGGTACATCTAATAATAATTGAAAATTATTGATCTTTGCTATGGCTGTGGCTGTTTTAAAGTGGGGGATTTGCTCAACTCCGCCCCGTTGTGTCGCATCATTTTTTCCGCGCTTGCCTCCGCAGAAAGCACTACCCGGCGGCGTATTGGCATTCCTTACTACGCTACAGAGCATACATGAGCTGTATCGCAGTAAAGTATGGCTGGACAGGGCGCACAATTTGTTCAGCCATTGTTTACTACGGTACAGACCAGATGCGCTGCATGTAAGAAATAGGTACATAGTACATATATGGTGGGAATGGATTTGTTCACTAAATTCATTGATTATTATCGTTCACTCAGTACGATATATAAAGAAAATTGATCACATACATATGTATCTAAAAATTATCTTGTATAAAGGTAAATCCAGAAAAATCCTACTATATCATATTGATGAGACGATGGTGTGCAATGGCTTCACGTAGCCATTTTTAATTTTGCAAATTAGAACTGAACAAAGTTTCAACAACAATAATCTGCGTCTACACAGGGTGTTTTTCAATGATAGGCCGTAATTCCAAAGACGCATTTCTGAACCAAATTCAAGTAGAAAAGGTCTTATAGGTTAACATATTGTCATTGTGTCTTGAACATAAATATTCTGGTTTTCGAAATATAGGTTTAGAAAAAAAATCGGATTTATTATAAGTAAATCGAGTCAACTTCGCTGGTTGCGTTATTTGTTGTTATTGTTATGGATATAATCTTTTTGACATTCCTTCACCTTCACCCTATGATTTTTCATGTGGTCAAAAAATAGACCTCCAACACAATGTATCTTGAAAACCAGACTATTTAGGACACATGTTTATATTGAAATTGGTTCAGGAATGCATCTTTGTAATTATGGCTTATCATTGAATAGAACCCTGTATAGGCTAATTAGAAGCACACTAATACTCAATATAATAGCGTAAAATTCAATGTTTTGAATTAAAATACCTACTTACATTATCTTTATGCGTAAAAATCCAACTATCCTATACTCACCAGTTTTCTATGTTTTTTGGAACAAAGCTTATGTATCCTCGAATCAGAGCATATCTTGGGGTCCATGATGATTTTATACTTTTTCATATTTTGCTGATGGGTCAACGTCCTAGGCATTCGGTTCAACTCTGAAACATCCTATTTAGGTTAAAGTTAGAGACTGAAAAGCTTCACCAGATCCCGACCAGTGTTCCTCTCTTGATCAACTTAGAAGAAACCAAATTATGAATCAAAAACTTTCAAACGAAATTCCATCCTATCTTCACACATCGATAAAACATTTTCAAAAATTTCAGAATTATTGAACTTGAATAATAATAATAATAATAATAATCTTTATTTAACTAAAGCTACAGGTACAATAGAGTGGGAAGTATAATTTGATATTAAATAGTTTAAATAGATGACGGAAATATTGTATAGGTAAAAAACAACAAACAACAAGACAAAGCTATAAAATACTGGTACAAGATGTATATCTCAAATGTATTAAAATATGTTTCCTCAATATACATTTGAAGCGTTTCAGACTTTCACAGTTTCTTATCACATGAGGTAGTTGGTTGAATTCATATGACTCCTATGCAGTAGGGAGTTTGCTATTTGACTAGAGTGGCACTTTGTATACAATATAAAATCATTACATTGTCTGGTGTTATAATTATGTACATCGTTGAAATATTTCGTTTTATCACAGATATAGGACGGTACAGTCTTATTCTTAGTTTTAAATATCAAGATATACACATTGTAAATAATTTTTTGTTTAACTGACAACATATTGAGTACATTTAAAATAAGTACATTCAATTGGTGTGTAGCGATTACATTTCAAAATAACCCGCATGGCTCTGTTTTGTATTTTTTGCAATTGATCCAACTTATATCTAGGCACATTATATAAGATAGTCGAACAGAATTGTGAGTGGGGTGCTGCTATATTGTACAATAAGATTTTTGTGTACATTGACAAATTACGCCCAATTCTTGTGATGAAACCCACTTTTTTGATAAATTTCCGCATAACATAATCTGCGTGGGAACAAAATGTCAAATTGGGATCGAATAGTACACCCAAGTATTTGGTTTCTTTCCCATATGCAAGTTTTTTAGAATCAATAAAAATGTTTATATTTTTTATGTTAACTTGACCAAGCCTAGACTTTTTCCAGTATATACAGAATTTGGACTTGTTGGTATTCAAACATAATTTATTCTTACCCAGCCAATTAAATAGTGTATCCAGTTCTTGATTCATTACATTTTGCATGTGTAAAATGTCTTTGCCAACTATATACACCATCGTGTCATCAGCGAATAAAGTGACTTCACATCGTTTAACCACTTGAACCATATGTCATTTATATATATCAAGCCAATACATTGACATCAGAACTGTCATGATCCCATGGTCTTCTTGTCAAGTACTGATGCATTTTGTCAAGATTATAGTTTTTCATGGATCTTTGGTAAGAAATAGTATCACAGTTTTCTTCTTTTCTATTGTCTAGTATCACAGATAGAATTGCATGATCCCTGATCTTTGGCGTTAGGCCGTCTAGAGGCGAGGCTAGATGGCGTCGAATGTTCTTCGCTTTTCTAAAAATATCTGGAATGTTCTTTCAATCCTTGCGAGGGTATATAATCAGATCCGTCATTTCAGTTCTGAATACGTCGTGAAATATAAATCGTAAAACATAAATAAGGTCTGATTTTATTTGTAAATATTGAGTTCTGTACAAAGTGACTTGTAAAATAAATTAGTTAAAGCTTAACATTGTTTTCTATAGCGAAAAATATTACAGTGGTGACAGAAGTGGGATTTATTGTGTGCTATAGAAACGGACATAAATATTCGCTGTAATGGCTGCGAAACTAGTGATTTAACCGGATTGAAGGTTGCCGAGTTGAAGAGGGAGCTGGAAGAGCGTGACCTGAATGCAAGCGATACGTTCCAATTAGAGATTCCCGATCCCAACGCAGTTGAGAAATTGTCCAGAGCAGTGCAAGAGAATTCCAAAAAAATGGAAGAGAAGCTGGAAGAATCCTCTAGAGCCATGGAACAGAACTCCAGAAAAATAGAAGAGAATTCCAGGACGTTGGAAGAGAAGTTTGTGGAATCTTCTATAATTCTAGAAGAGGAGGAGGAGGAAATCAAGGAACATCTGGCGGACAACTACAACTTCTGGAAGGATCAGGTAATGGAAGAAATCGAGAACCTTGAGCAACGATTTGAAGCAAAACTTGGAGATTTAATGATGACTTTGGAAGAAGAAATCGAGAAAGTGCGAAGTGATAAGAAAAAGCCAGAAGTGACATTCGGGAGCCAAGATGCGAGTGCTAAGATAGAGGCTAATACCGTGTGAGTCCACATGAAAGCCCCACAGTTTGATGGCAAGCTGTCCTGGAACAATAACCATCGCCAGTTCGAGGCAGCAGCAAGGTCAAATGGATGGACTGGACCGGAAAAAGCCCTGGCATTGACTCTTGCACTTCGTGGGGAGGCTACAGTAATCCTGCAGACGCTGAACACCCAGGAGCAGGAGGACTACGATGTACTAGTCAAGCATCTGGATTTGCGATATGGGCAAACTCATTCGGAGCATGTCTACCATTCCCAGTTGAGAAACGCATCCAAAAGACCAACGAGACCATGCAGGAGTTTGAAGCGGATGTTGCTCGCCTTGCACGACTGGCTTATCCAACCACGCCAGAGAACGTTATGGAGAGGCTTGCAGTTCAAGCTTTTTTGGATAGACTTTGAGACCAGGAGATAAGGCAGTCCTTAATACTTCATCGTCCTGACAGACTGGTGAATGCGCTGGCAAAAGCCCTGGAGTTTGAAGCGGCTAAGCAATCCGTCAAGCTTCCTGCGCGCGTGCGAAGGATGGAGGAACAGGATCTCGCAGAGAAAGACTCTTCCGACGCAAATGTGAGGAGAGTCGTCAAGGAAATGGAGGCGTCCAAGCGAAGGAAGCTACGATGCTGGAATTGTGGGGAGCTCGGACACATTCGTAGCCGATGCAAGAAGGAGATATGGGCACTTTCTTCGACGTCGGAAAACTAGCGAGGAACGATGCAAAGGGGCAATCGTCGACCTGTAACCAGTATGCTCCAAGGAAAACCGCCATATTTGCCTCTTTAGGACACAGACTGAACAGCGTGTTTGTGGATGGCTTGGTTAATGGAGAGAAACGCACCATTTTGCTGAATACAGGTGCGACGAAGACTATCATCATGCCCGACATTGTCACAACACCGACAATGATAAAACCAACAAAGTGGCGACTACGGACGGCAACGGAAGACTTGGCTAGGATCTATGGTGAAGTGGAGGCAGTAGTGTCTCTGGGAAGTACCAGCTTCGAACATCCAATGCTGGTTGCTGATATTGAGGAAGAAATCATAATTAGAATGGACATCATGAACACCCAAGGCTTCCAAATAGATTTCAAAAATGGAACACTGAGAACCAACAACGAAGAGGTGATACTGCATGGTAGAGAGGAAGAGACCGTTCGTGTTTTATTGGCTGGGGATGCTGCAATTCCTGAGAGGAGCGAGATGATTTTGCGGGCTCGCCTGGATGGGAAGATGAAAGAAGGAAGCATCGTGATGTTTGAGCCTAAAATACACGATTCTGAAGTAGGACGAGGCATTGCATAAGGAAAGAGCCTGGTACATGTGGGAAAGACTGTGCCCGTGAGAGTGATGAACGTCAATTATCACTCTGTAAGTTTGGCAAGGGACACAGTTTTGGGGCTCTGCTTGTCAATTTTCTCTGTGGTGCGACAAGTATGTGAGACTGAGAAGACCATCTATGAGTTCACCGGAGAGATGGAAAAGTGAGTTGTTACCTCTTCAAAAGACCTGGATAAGAGACAAAAACAACGATTGCGAGGCCTGATAAGGAGTTACGGCGACATCTTTGACCACACCATCAACACAGAGGGAGCACGACCGATCCGCCAAACAGCTAGAAGACTACCTTCGGCCAAGAAGGAGGAGGCGGACAAGATAATCCGGGACATGGAGAAAGACGGTGTCTTCGAGCCTTCTAGTGGTCCGTGGTCATCGCCAGTGGTTCTAGTTAAAAAGAAGGACGGCTCAACTTGATTCTGTGTGGACTATCGTCAGCTGAACAACGTGACGAAGAAGGACAGCCACTCGCTACCACGGATCGACGACACTCTGTGCAAGGTATCCAGAGTGTCGTCGGATCGAAGATTTTCTCAACCCTGGACCTGAAAAGCGGATATTGGCAGGTGGAAATGGCCCCCAAAGATCGAGAGAAGACTGCTTTCAGCGTTCGAACTGGGCTGTGGCAGCCCACTGTTATGCCATTTGGGTTATGCAACGCGCCTGCTACGTTCGAGCGGCTGATGGAGACTGTGCTCAAAGAGCTATCCTGGTGTACCTAGATGACATTATTGTGGTTGGCAAATCATTTGAAGACCATCTGAAGAACTTGGAGGAGGTATTCCAAAGACTCAGATGTTCCGGTTTGAAGCTGAGTCCAAAGAAATGCCAACTGTTCCGGAGGAAAGTACAATACCTGGGTCATATCGTGTCGGCTGAGGAAGTAGCCGTCGACAAGCAAAAGGTGAAGGCAGTTAAGGAGTGGCCAGTACCAAAGAACCTCCACGAGATAAGAAGTTTCCTGGGTCTGTGCACGTACTACCGGCGTTATGTCCAGGGATTTGCGAACATCGCCCGGCCTCTTCACAGGCTCACAGAGGCACAGGGACGCTTCCACTGGGACGAGGATTGTCAGGAGGCCTTTGACACGCTTAAGAGAGCACTTGCCAGCGCGCTCATCCTAGGCTACCCACTACCTGAGGGGAACTTCATCCTGGATACAGATGCCAGCAATGTGGGACTTGGTGCAGTACTGTCCCAGATCCAGCAGGGACATGAAAGGGTGATCGGCTATTTCAGCAAGACCTTGTCGGAACGGAACTACTGCGTCACAAGAAGGGAGCTACTGGCAGTAGTCAAAGGGGTAGAGCACTTCTACAAGAACCTCTACGGGAGAAAGTTTCTGCTGAGAACCGACCACGCCGCGCTCAAATGGCTCCTACAGTTCAAGAATCCGGATGGTCAAGTTGCTCGTTGGATTAAGAGACTTCAAGAGTTCAACTTTGACACGGAACATCGAGCTGGATCCAGCCACAACAACGCTGATGCTCTGTCTAGGAGACCTTGTCCAGAACAATGTAAGCACTTTCAAAGAGCCGAGGAAAAGGAGGCGAGCACTTGCAGGGCGACTGTGATGGATGATTCCTGGCAGACCAGGTCACTTCGAGAGGACCAGGAAAAGGATTCAGATCTGAAGCTGATCATCAGATGAAAACAGGCAGGCCAACGACCAACTTGACAAGATGTCGCGCGATTCTCCTCCAACGTGAAGTCCTACTGGGCTCAGTGGAACTCTATGGTTCTCAACGATGGCGTCCTGAAGAGAGTGGTGAAGAGTCTGGATGGCACCAAAGATCGCAATCAGATAGTGGTTCCCCGAAGCCGACAGACAGAAGTGATGAGGGAAATCCACGATGGCGTCACAAGTGGGCATCTAGGAGTGACGAAAACGCTGGGAAAATTGCGAGAGCGGTTCCACTGGGTCAACTGTCAAGCCGATGTAAAGGAATGGTGCAAAAAATGTAACGGACCCCAGAAACGGCCAGAGGCTCCCATGCGTCAATACAACGTGGGAAGCCCCTTTGAAAGGATCGCAATCGACGTGGCTGGACCGTTCCCTGAATCGGACAAAGGAGATAAATACATCTTGGTTGCCATGGATTACTTCAGCAAGTGGGCTGGAACGTATGCCTTGCCAAACCAGGAGGCGGCTACCGTTGCCGATGTCTTGATTAGGGAATGGTTTTGCCGTTTTGGTGTCCCGTTGGAGCTGCATTTGGACCAGGGCAGGAACTCCGAATCAACGTTATTCCAGAACGTCTGTGATGTCTTGAAGATCAAGAAGACAAGGACAACGGCGTTGCACCCACAATCGGATGGCATGAACCGAACCATCAATCGACACTTGGCCAAAGTTGTCTCTGACCATCGAAGAGACTGGGATCAACATCTACACCTGTTCCTCATGGCGTACAGGTCAGCGGTTCATGAATCGACGGGCGAAACGCCTGTCAAGATCATCATGGGTCGTGAACTCTGGCTGCCCTGCGATTTGAAGTTTGGCTGTCCTCCTGGTGAAGATGTCGCTGGGGAAGACCACGCAAGTGATCTTTGTCGAAAGATGGACGATATCCATCAACGAGTCCGATTAAACATCCAAAGTGCCAGCGACAGGATGAAGGAGGCACACGACGTGAAAGCCGAAGAAGGAGGGTTCCAGGTTGGGGATTTGGTTTGGCTTCACAACCCACAAAGTCGACGTGGATTCTCCTTAAAACTGCAAAGTTCTTGGGAGGGCTCGTATGAGATTCTGGAGCGAATCAATGACGTCGTCTACCGGATAAAGAAACCACCACGAGGGAAGCCGAAGGTTGTTCATTTTAACCGTTAGGCCCCGTATGCTGGAGACCATCAGGAAGCAGACGTGAGGCAAATCAAGTCACCCGAGGAGGACATGTCCCTGAAAACCCTCATGTCCTCATATTCCAACGGCCGGAAAGTCCTGGATGACGTCGTTCGAGAACAGCAGCTGGATTTGTTCAACGCACCGGCCAAGTACGCGTTAGCTCACTCGGACCACGGTGTAAGATAAATAGGGGGTTTCACGCGCAATCTCAACATACAGACCGCTTGTCTCATATTGCCAACGCAACAGAGACGAAATTGTGCGACAAGGACGCACTGAAGTGGGCCTAAAATATTTCTTCCGGCTATTAATGCGAGCGATGTAGGCGCGTCAATTTAAAAAAAAAAATAGTTTTTCATGCTTGATTCATTGATTATTTTATTTGTGATTGTACATTAGTCCCACCTTGACGTGTCAACGGCAAATTTGTCGCAATTACAATAATTTTTGTGTAAGTTATTGAGTAAACAACAACAATTACATACTTATAGAGATGACAAACAACAAATCCTTTTATATTATGCCTGGCGGTAAAACACAATCACAGGCGACAACGGCGTGAACGCTTGAAATTGAAAAAAAAATCTTGCATTTTCGTGGAGATGAAACTCGAAAACCATATGAGCTAAAAATTTGCCAGCGTAACAATTTTATAGAAAATTTCCTCAGCTACAAATTTTAATCGGAAATTTTTGTTGTCAAAGTAGCCGTTTAGGCTGCGTTTGCAAAAATTTGCAAAATAACCCATATTTGCATTTTTTAATGATTGTCTCAAGCCTTCCTGGAGGTCTTGATTCTTAATTTTTAATAAGAATTTCCTAATAAAACATATACTCGATTAAAACCAACTAACCCAAACCTTTTCAATCAAATACTATGACCACAGGAACATTTTGATTGATACCCGTCTAAAAATTATTCGGCCCACTAACCTGTCTGACTACTACGGCCGGCGTTAGTAGCTTCGAGACACGTTCTGCCGGCTCGTCACAACACCTATTCATCTTACACCGTGACTCGGACACTGAAGACCTCAGCATGAGGACTGGACTTGCTTTGGACAAATGGACCATCTGCGACGACAAAGAACAGAGGTTGGGAAGACGCTTCAACCTACGACAGGGACACGAAACCTGTTTTACCTGGTGACAAAGAAGCTTCCACAACATCGGACCAGCTATAGTGATGTTTGGAGGGCACTTCATCAGCTGAGAAGCTCAATGCTGTCACAGGACCTGACCCATCTGGCAATTCCGAAGATGACGAACGACCAACTGGACTGGAGAGTAGTTAGGGGCATGCTGGAGGTGATCTTCAAGGAGAGCGGCATTTACATCCTGGTATGCTGCTATTCTTTCCGGAGGACGAACCAGAGGACGGTGGACTGCAACTTCCATAGGAAATCAGGCTGCCGGTTTGGAGACAGTTGCCGATACCGACATGAGGGACGAATTGCCTTGAGAAGAAGGGGGCAATGTGACGAAACATTGTTCAGTAAATGGTGAAGGCGCCGAATCGATTGGCTTCTGGTACATTCTAGCGAGGCTAGATGGCGTCGAATGTTCTTCGCTTTTCTAAAAATATCTGGAATGTTCTTTCAATCCTGGCGAGGGTATATAATGAGATCCGTCATTTCAGTTCAGTTCAGTTCTGAATACGTCGTGAAATAAAAATCGTAAAACATGAATAAGCTCTGATTTTATTTGTAAATAGTGAGTTCTGTACAAAGTGACTTGTAAAATAAATTAGTTAAAACAGTGTTTTCTATAGCGAAAAATATCACAATATATATAAAATTGTACAAAATAAAATCAAAAAATTATTCCTGACTATGGAGAAGATAATGATTTCATCTTTCATCCACCTCACAAGTCAAAAACTTCCAACAAAATGTTATATCTCTATAACCAAAACTAGGTTTCAGAGTTGTTGAATTTGAGAAAGCATAACCTCACAGCTCTTGTTGCAAACTCGTTGACAATATGACGACTGCATTTACCTCTGATGAGACGAATTCAACATTGAATATTTTGATTCTTTGGTTCATAGCCAATTTAGTGTCCAGACCAATAGTGACAACATCCAAACCGCACTTATCTCTATATCTCTCAGATATTAGTACTAGATAGAGAAGTATTGTTTCACAGTTCAGATGCCGAACGGTGCAGATCTATAACATCAACATCGTTGGCCCTCGCCAGTAAATCTTTCTAATCAAATATGAAAAGTATCGATCCTGGTAGAAATCTGAAGCCTCCAATAGTAACTGGCTGTGTTTTTTCATAATATGTTCCATACAACTGCAATGCCTTGCTTCTAAGCATAGAATCTTTCAGGACATCAAGTAAATTCTGATGATCTACTGAATTGAAGGCTTTCACTATGCTATTTTTATCTATACGTAAATGCTGTTTAGAAGGTTTGGGATCATGTTTCTTGGAGATGTTGCTCTGGAAACCGAAATGCCTGATAGATATGGGTTTGTGTTTGTCTATAAAATTAACTATCGAAAATGTTGTTATTATTCATATGTATATACATATTGTTTGGCATGTTTTAGAGAATCTCGGTAATGTCATATCCATGAGCTTTGTCTGGTTTTAAAACTGATTTTTCTATGTGCTCATCGGTCAGTTGGAAGAAAATGGTGCATGTGTTGATCCTATACTTCTGACGAGAGCTTGTTGATTAGATTTTTTTCATAATTCTCCTGACGTTTTTAACTTTGGATTTCGAGTTGCTCGTGGATTTATTCACCACCACGAAAAAACTTGGCGTCGATATTTCATGTTGAGTTACATGCCTGGGATTTGCCTTGATAGCAACCTTGTTTCAAGAGAGGCACGTGCAAACCCTTGAGCTCATCACGAGAACACGTGCTACTATGGAATGACAGGCCCATCACTCTTTATCTGTATAGAATTATATACATCTTTTCATTCATTGCTTGATCTCTGTACAGAGTGATTCATTTTCAGCGACAGAGTGCCAGTTCTCGTAGACTATTCATCATAGAGACTCAGGAAAAAAATCTGTATGGTAATGTGCCCAAGATAAAATGCTGGAAATATATTTCAAGCTTCTGGGATCGCCGCCAGGGAGCTTAATGGTACTGTGAAAACAGAAAATAACCATATTTTCGATTTTTTTTCCTGTGAGATGCCAAGACAAAATATGGAAACAGACTTTTGACGATATTCTCTACAAAATTGTCCCCTGACACTTCTCTAAAAGTTGTCAAATAAGACAACCACAGGCCGTCCAACTTGATGTAACTAAATTGCCTATAACTTCGAAATTCCTTGACTGATTTAAGTGTTCTTTAGCTCATTTTAAAGAAAACAATCTGCTCTTTGTGGTGCATGTACTCGAGGATGATTTTATCTGCTTAAGCGGACCACACAACATGAATTGTAAAAGTTAAACCTGTATTTGAGGTTTTTCAAAATTTTAAAACGCAAACCCACTCAAAAGATGCCTTCATCGTGTTATTTGGATAATTTCCTATTACTTTCATGCAGATCATTTTTCTATATCTTTTGAAATCGAAGAGTTACGGAAACTTCATCAGGAATCCATCGAGGAATACTATTGAAACAGCCCCCGTAAATCTGAATGTGTCAACAAAGTACACATCAGATTTGTTCTGATTCGCATTCAACATTTTCTTGAGTTATTGGTAAAAAGAGAAGCCTATAAGCGGGAATGACAACCATTTCTCGTTTTCTTTTTCTACGAGCAGATGTCAAGTAGAATACAGTGCACCACACGACAAAAATATCACGATGGACCAGTAAACACCTTTACTCCAAAAATATTGAAAAATAGCTAAATTGACCAAAAACAAAACTGGTGCTAATGCTCAAAATCCTCACCGTTGGCAGAAATTTTATTCTCAACCAACTACACGAGTCCCACCACTCAACGAGTCCTCGCCACCCACGTTTTCGCATTTCATCGACCTACGGTCGGACATTTATGTCGGTATTGTCTTTGGAATGAACTCTTATTCATTTCACTGATTTATACTTTTAATCTTATCAATCTTTTCCAGCCATGATGCGTAATGGAATCATACATTGTCATGTGTTTGAAAAAAATTTGTTGTAATCAATAATTCTAATTCTTGATAGTTTTTTCAATCATATTTACATAACAGTATATGCCAACTCTCACAATATATTCATAATAAAATATTGCATAGAATGTAATAATTTGTTTTGATAATATTTTGAAACTCTTTCATTTTTCAACCAGTTTTCAAATTTAGTCGGTTGATTATCTACAGAACAGTTATATTATATATTTTCATCATATGCTATTGATTTTAGCCTCATATTCAATATTTTATGTAGTTTTTCACGTTCTGATGCTTATAAGAAACAAGACTTACCTTCTCATTGACAAAAATCCCTTTCCCATTATTTTTAAAACATAATGTCCAGTTTAAAAATGTTGTTTTCACGGTACCGTTACGCACCCTTGTGGCGATCCTAGAAGCCTGAAATATATTTCCAGCATTTTCTCTTTGGTCCATTACTCTACAGTTTTTCTTTCTGGGTCTCTATGATGAATACTTCACGAGAACTGGAACCCTGTCGCTAAAAATGAATCACCCTGTAAGGGTGGGCAACTAAGAATGAATGGGTACTGTATCTAGAAAACTATTCATCGTAAAGGCTTGCGGCAAAAAAAATTATCACTAGAACGGCCAAGAGAAAAACCTGGGAAATTTTTTTGAAATGGTCGCTAGGTGGCGTTACAACCAACACCAAGTAGAAAAATAGGGTTTTTATAGAATTTTGCCCGATGAAAATATATCGATGATATTATTTTCATACTTCGGAGTATTTACCTACACTTTTTGTCTGAAATATTTTTTTCTATGTTTCAAAATTAAGTGGTGGGGGTCGTGGGGCAACTTCAATTATTTTTTTAAACAAACGAAGATTTTTCCCGTTTGACCGATTTTAACAAACCTGGGCTCATATGAAAGAGCATAATCTGCACTACAACATGCTTATTTGGTTTTGAATTTGTTGCCTTCGACGTCGCCGCTAAATGGCGTTAACTGAAATGGTAGCAAATTTTTGAGTTTTGTAATGGTATATTAATTTCTAAATATTTTAGAAAGGAATACATTTTTCAATAAAAAAATTGAAAAAAAAGATATGATTTATTTTTTATTATTTTTTTGTTTTTTATTCTTTTTTTAATAGAAAAATGTATCTATTTTTAATATATATAAAAATGAATATAAAATTACACTTGATCTTTTTGGAAAAAACTCAAAAATATGCTACCATTTCAGTTGACGCCATCTAGCGGCGACGGCGAAGTTAACAAGTTGAAAACCAAATAAGCATTCTGTCGAGCAGATTATGCCCTTTCATATGAGCTCAAGTTCGTTAAAATCGGTCAAGTGATACGGGAGAAATCTCATTTTGTTAAAAAAAATAATTGAACTTACCTCACCACTTTATTTAGATGAATAGAAAAAACGTTTTGCACAAAAAGTGTAGGTAAATAGTCAGTAAATACAAAAATAATATCATCGATATATTTTCATTGGGCAAAATTCTATAAAAATCCTATTTTTCTAATTGGTGTTGGTTGTTGCGCCCCTAAGCGACCATTTCAGAGACTTGAAAATATTGTCCAGGTTCTTCCCATGGCCGTTTTAGTAATAAATTTTTATATCGCAAGATTCTACGATGAATAGTTTCCCAAATACAGTCCGTCGCATTTTTAGTTGCCCACCCTGTACAGGGTGTTCCAGTAAGGGTGGCCACCGGTCATATCTCGGAAGCTTTTCATCGTAGAGGCTTTGAGGAAAACAAGTTAACGAGATACGTTAAGTGGATTTTTTTAGTAGTCGTGACAAAAACAAATAGTTATCACAATCGCCCTTCTTCTGTTGTTACAGACATTTTGATTTAGTTACATCTTGCATGGTACTGCAACTAACCATTATTTCAGTACCGAACACTACACATTTTTGTGAAGACACAGATAACTAATATTTTGGTTGTGGCAACATGTTCATTTCACTAAGTGAGCGGGTTAGATAAAAAAAAACAAAATTCTACTCAAAAGTTAGTTGTGGCAACTTGGTTCTGACAACTAATGATTCTTAGTTAGTCCTTCGGCCACCTCCGAGTCCATATTCAACCAATAGAATCTAGAGTTTTCGGACCGAAGTCAGCCAAACACAGTAACCACGCATGTATTCAGTTTCCCTTTCCCATCATTTTTGAACGATACTTCTACCGGACACCTCCGCGTTTTGCTATCAATCATTTTTGTCCTTCGTTGTCGCCGTTGAGCCGTTGATGAAATCAACGGCATTTATTTATTGAATGTTAGCTGAGTGGAGATGGAGAGCGTTTCGAGATGGACACAAGTGAAAATAGTGCCTTGATAAATTGAAAATATACAAAGTGTTTCCTAATTCTGTACAATGAATTCAAGGAAGTCTTCCTGGTCTAATTCCATAAAAAAAAACTATAAATATAACATGAGAACGAAAGTGCATTTATTTTCAAGACACCTACAGGGTGCCTTTTTTTGGAAAAATCGTTTTTTTTTACGATGAGTGTTTCAGAACCGATTTATTTGAAATTTTGCAGTTTTCAAAACGCCGATTTAAACAAAAAATCAACACCCTGTATCTTAAAAACAATGTATATCCGGACTTATGTTCAAATGGACTTTTTTTCATAAAATTAGCTCAGGAATTCGCCCTTAAATTTAATGTACGCATTTAGAAAACATCATGGAGATTACTATTCAAAGTAGTCGTTACAACTAATTGGTATTAGTTAAGTCAATAAAAAATTATGACTACAGTAACTCAAAATGATGATTATAAGAACTAATATAGCTAGTTGAGTCAGCTAAACTGAATAGTTGTGGTAGTATTAATTAAAGCTGTTGCAACTATTGTTATTAGTTCTGATGATTAAAAAATCATGGCTGCCACAACCGCATTTGGGCTATAGTTTTTCATCAGCAAACAAAGTTTAGTTGATATAACTATGGATACCGCCTGTTGTCCAAAATAACTAGAATTAGCTGGTATAACTAATTTTCAAACCTGTCCTCTATGCTATCCACACTCTTTAACTGCTATTACCAATTTTTTAGTTATGGCGACCTTTTATTTTTCTCGGTATTGCGACAAAAATTTTTAGTACCAAAATGGCCAAGAAAATATTTTCATGTTTCTGAAATGGTCGTTAGGGGGCGTAACAACCAGCAAAAAGTAGAAAAATAGGGTTTTTCTAGAATTTTGCCCGATGAAAATTTATCGATGATAACATTTTCATAATTACTTTCTATTGACCTACACTTTTTGTCAAAAAGGTTTTTTTATCTATCAAAATAAAGCGGGGAAAGCTCAATTGTTTTTTTAAACAAACGGAGATCTATGCCTTTTTGCTTGACCGATTTTAACAAACTTGGGTTAGTTTGGGTATAATCCGCACTACAAAATGCTTACTTGTTTTTGAATTTGTGACCTTTGCCGTCGCTGCTAGATGGCGTCAGCTGAAATGGTAGGATATTTTTGAGTTTTTACAAAAAAAATCAAATGTATTGGTTGATCCAATTTTATGAATATCAAAGAGGGATTCATTTTTCTATTAAAAAAATTAAAAAAAAAAACGGAAAAAATCAAATTAAAAATGTTTTAAAATTTTTGTTTTTTTTTTCAATTTTTCAATTTAAAAATGTATCTTCTTTCAAAATATATAATAATGAATACAATATTACATTTGATTTTTTTGGAAAGAGAATAAAAAATGTGCTACCGCTTCAGCTATCGAAATCTAACGGCAAAGGCTGAGGTCACAGATTCAAAAGCAAATAAGCATCTTGTAGTTCAGATTATTCTCCTTCATATGAGCCCATGTTCGTTAAAATCGATCAAGAAAAACGGGATCAATCTCTGTTTGTTTGAAAAAAAACATTTGAAGTTCCCCCACCGCTTTATTTTGATAGATAAAAAAAAACGTTGTAGGCAAAGAGTGAAGGTAAATAGTCAGCATATCTGAAAATGATATATTTTATAAAAAATCCTATTTTTCTACTTGGTGCTGGTTTTACGCCAAGCAGCGACCATTTCAGAAACTTGAAAATATTTTCCAGGATTTTCACTTGGCCGTTCTAGTGATACAATTTTTTTCCGCAAGCCTCTACGATGAATAGTTTCCGGAACACCCTGTACTGTAGTATTCCAAATTGGAAATAAAAACAAGATATTGAAGAGTCGTAGTCGCAAGGATAGTGCCTCGGATAGTGCGGTAGTTATTCATCGTGAACCTGCTGTATACAGGGTGTCCGGAAAGTCAACGATAATACTGAAAGGGGTGATGGACCAACTCATAAGCATCCAGAAAAACATAATATGACCTCAGTAAAAACTCTATGGTTTTCGAGATATTGCCACTATAAGTTCAAAATATTCAATAAGAAATCTTTTTTCACAGAGAAATTATATATTTTTATTTTCTCTTTCACTAAGTACTTTGAAATTTTCCTGGCTTGTAATTGCGAAGGAAAAGGTGGTGGGGAGCAGTCAAAAAAAGAAAAAATGAAAAAAGTAAAAAAAAAAATTGTTTTTCTGGAAGCTTATGAGTTGGTCTATCACCCCGTTTAGTATTATCGTTGACTTTCCAGACACCCTGTAGATCTTCCGAGAATCCAGAAGGACAATCTGAGACGCGACTAAACTGTAAGTACAAATTTTTTTTTTCCATTTCTCACCTCTTCTTGGTACGTTTGGGATAAAATATAATAAAATGTCCTTCTTAGGTTAAAATCAGTCTATTAGAGACAATAAGTATGTTTTTTTTAAGTTCAATGAATAATAATGAGTAGAGATAATAACGATATAGATAGTCTAACAGAGACGCTGAGAAATACTATTAGATGATTAGAAATACTACGATGGGGATGACAACAATTGAAAAAGATCCATAAGTAATGACATTTTTGTTTATGTCATCTTCCGTTTTACAAAAAAGTAGTTCAGGCTTTCAAAACCACAAGGTTCTATCGTTAGTCATAACCAAGATAACCCGCAATTGCAACAAAAATGGGCTGCCTTGTACAAACAACTGACGAACAGCGAGAAAAATACACACGCAAAATGCCCTCGGTCAAAAATTCTTTTGGCCCAAAATGATCAAAGACATAACGGATTTTATGAATAACCTCCATGATAAATGCCAAAAAAATAAATATGATCCGAGTCCTCCTATAATCAAATTTGATTTTACGCCAACATCTTCCAGACCGTATATATATATTTTATCTATGTTTCAGACCGTTTGAACATATTCACGTGGATATATTTGGAATGAACTACGACGCACAAAGGTGCAGAATCATATGAAATTTGGAAAAAAAAATATATCTTGAAAAGTATCCTACCGATTGGAATCAAATTTTGCACAGCTATTTGTCACATCCCAGGATATCATCCATCAAAAGTACTACCCCTTGGTTCCAGTTGCATTAACCCCTTGATATTGAACTTTTTTATATTGGACTTTTGAATTTCCAAAACAAAAAGCTATAACATTTTATACTAGACTAGAGCTGAAATTCATCACTTGCACTTCGAAGTGAAATTGAATGTAAACCAGGCATAAATGTCAACTGTCAACATCATGGTCTTCAATCAGCTGAATACCACCAAAATGTTTCCAGAATTTCCGTTGTTGCCTACCTTTCTCTAGGTTTAACTAAACGTTGCGAAAATCAGCACGGTGCATACCAAGAAAATGTCGAGGACGTTCAACTATTTGAACGCGTTTAGTTAAAGGCGTTTATCTGTAGAATCGAAGAATACGGGCCTCAGTCAAAGCAATAGATTCATTTTCACGATACGGTCAAACATGAGACGACAGTAAAATGTAGCAGGTTTCGTGTCATATCTGTCAATGATCAAACAATAAGGATGTCGGTCACGCGACATCCATTTGTTTACCAAACCCAAACTCACCCAATCTAACCCATACTAACCAAACTCATGTCTAACTCAACATTAAACACCAATTTAATAATATTGTTACTTCGGCGACCACCATGGCAACATCCATGTCAACCAATCTGACCAATCACGGTCGAGGACTCTGCTGCTTTTTACTGTAGTCTACAAACAAAACCTCAAAAAAGCATCACAGGCAGTACCTTCCTAACGGCAGTACAGCATAGGAAAAAGCAGTACAGACACTTGAGTTGTGGAAAATCTTTATAGTTTCATCACGCATCATAGTCTACCTTTTAAAATTACCGCAGATCAAGGAACGGAATTCGAAAATAAATACCTAACCGTGTTTTGTAATTTCTGTAAAATCGAACTCCATTTCACGACCCCAAAGAATAGCAATTCAAATTCTCAAGTGGAAAAATTTCATTCATCGATCATCGAAGGTTTTGAATGTTCAAAAGAAGAACATAATGACTTCACAACCGTTACTGATCAGCTAATGAAAGAGCCGTAATGAGAAACAAGATACAACAACATAATTCATATTTGTTTGGAGTTGTAGACTTTGTTGATCTTGAATAAAAATCATAGTTCATCGTCTTTATTTTATTGGTTAAGGCGACGTTTTGATCAATATGTATTATGTATCTTTGATCATCATCAGGTGTGAACTGAGATTTTATCCTTAGGCTACAGACTTTAATACGAAGTATCAGCAATCAACTGTGAAAATTCACTCAGGGATGAGGGGTCAGTCAAGAGTAGGGGTCCAAACAAGCACAGTTTTCCAGATGTTCGAGATTTCGACGCTGCTGTTCTGTTCTATGAAGGCAGCTCCTAAGAACTTCCGCTTTTTCCAGTGTGACTCCCTGTTTAGAATTCCAGACTCCGACCACTTGTTCTGATATTGGTTGTTCCAAACATGATCCGCAATGTCTGACCTTGTAGCAGATCGATAACTTGCTCTCGTGATTCTGCAACCTGCAAGCTTTCGAAGTTCCTTCTGAAAATCATTCAGCCATTACTAGGTAAGGCACAGTCATTTGTACAAGTCTTAGCACTTTGTGTTGAAATTATCAAGGCAACACATGACAACGATAAGTTTGTTAGTTGTGTTGTTGAGAGTCTTTACACTAATTTGCCAATAAAATAGTCACTCGACGTATTTAGACAAAGGTTACAGGAAGACGAAACACTCCATGAACGCCTGACGTTATCGCCTGAGGGAGTGATAGAACTCTTGGTGTGCTGTCTGCGTAAGAAAGACCTCCAGCAGAATGGTTATTCATTCGATCTAATAGAAGAGAATATTTTCAGCAAAAATCAAAACAAAGAAACCGAGGAGGGACCACGGAAAATTCTTTTCTGACGATTCCATACTTCCAAGGCGTTTCCGAGGTAATACAAAAAGTGGCTAACAGGTTTGGTGTAAAGGTGGCTTCTCGGTCCAGCAGAACATTGGGAAGTGTTCTGATCAGAACAAATCCTGATGTATGGTCATTTGCTGTTGACAACTGTTTTGTCCTGGAAGGGATGACGAAGTGCATTGAAGGTACAGAAACAGATACTGTGTTAGTGGCAAAAGCAAAGGCAAAGTTGATCTTGACGATAGATCCAACACTGTACGTACACGTGAAGGAGGCCAGTTCGTGCAAGGATGTGTGGGATAAAATCAAAAACCTTTATGCAGACACAGGCTTCACTGGGAAGATTGGTCTATTACGGATGCTGATTTCTTCGCGGTTCGAGAATTGTGACTTTATGGAGAATTATGTCAATCAGGTGATCGAGACAGCGCAAAAATTGAGAAAAACTGGATTTCAAATAACCGAGGAATGGATTGGTTCATTGCTGTTGGCAGGTTTACCCGACAAATATTCCCCAATGTTGATGGCAATTGAACATGCTGGAATCTGTATTACGACAGACGCCATCAAAAACAAGTTGCTTGACTTGGAGACTGAGGGTGCAAGTAGCAGCAGAAGTGGTGCCTTCGCCACAAGATATGCTAAATTCCATAGGAAATCAAAAGGTGATGCAACAGGTAGAAGATTCGAAAGAGAGAGACCAGCTGATGATGACAACCATGAAAATCAACGGAAACGTGACAAAAGCAAACTAACATGTTTCAAATGCTAGGAACCGGGTCATTTCATGTTGAATTGTCCACGTAAGAGCAATGGTTCAAATAATGGGAATTACGCGTTTAGAGCTGTGTTTCTGAACGGAAATTTTAATCAAAATGACTTTTATTTGGACTCAGGTGCTAGTGAACATATGACGCCAAATGAGGAGTGGATTGAAAATCCGTTACCACCAGATGTTTGTGAAGTTTCAGTTGCTAATAAAGAGCGACTTGCAGTAACGTGCTCTGGTGACCTGTACATAGTGACAGTGGAAAACGTATTATATGTTCCAGGACTGACTACCAACCTCCTGTCAGTGATTCAACCAATCACAAAAGGTACCAGACTTTTATTCTCAAATAGTGGTTGTTTGATTTATAACAAAGAGGACAAACTGTTAGCTACAGCAAATTTGATTGATAAGCTGAATCCGAAAGTAGAAAATTGCATGATAAGTATGTGTAATGACTTTGAAATGTTGCATAGAAGATTAGCTCATTTGAATAGCCAGAATTTGGAGAAGATGCCAGAATGTGTAAGTGGCATGACGTTAAAAGGGAAGTCCAAAATAGATAAAAATATCTGCAGTGTTTGCTGTGAAGGCAAGTAATGAAGGCTACCTTTTTTAAATATGGGTACACGTAGTACTGATATTTTGGAACTAATCCATGGTGATGTTTGCGGACCCATGGAGGTCACATCCATAGCTGCATCCCGATTTTTTCTTCTTTTAATTGATGATCATAGCTGCATGTATTTTATTCACTTTCTAAAGGCTAAAAGTGATATGTTCGAGAGATTTAAGGAATTCAAATCAATGGTGGAGGCACAATTTAGCAAAAGAATGAAAACTTTCAGTACAGACCAAGGAGGTGAATTTTGTAGCATCGAATCTGACAAATATCTTAGAAAGGAGGGCATTATTCATCAGAAAACAAATGCATATACTCCTGAACAGAACAAGATGACTGAAACGTGTAATCATACCATCGTGGAAAAGGCGAGATGTCTCTTATCTGATGCACGACTAGGAAAAAGAATCTGGGCCGAAGCGGTTAATACTTCCAATTATTTGGGGAATAGCTAGTGGCTTGAATCAGAAGACGCCCTATGAAATATGGCATGTAATGGTGCACATTCCAAAAGAAAAACGTGTAAAGTTTGACAAGAAATCAGTCAAACACATTCTTGTTGGTTATTCGGATGACATTAAAGGTTATAGAGTTTATAATCCAAAGACTGATAATATTACAACTAGTAGGGATGTCAGTGTCTTTGAAGATCTAAAGTCAAAAGTAATAATGGATTCAGTGGGAGACTGCAATCCAGATGACAGTTTGGAAGACTTCAAGGATGATTCTACAAATGGTAACGATGATGACAAAGACATATCCAGAGATACAATTATTGTGGATGAGTCTTTCGATAGTGACTATACACCAGAAGCAATTTCCAAATGTCACTTCTTTGAACGACCCTGTTGAAAATCACTTTAATGAAGCTGCACATGTAGTTAGATTGTTCCGATAATGTTTTATTTATCATCTATCGTGGTTCTATGTAGTATTGTACCACTTCACGCTTCAAACACACCTTTTTTGTTTAACCTCACATTGGATGTTATATGTAAACAGTGATAGTTGAATTTTTCTAGAGACGATTTTTGTGTAGATATTTTAAATGTTTTCGTTCGTTTGTCCACCATTTATTGTCCTCATCTACGTACAAGTTTTATCATGTGACCTTTTCCCACTCTCCTTAAAGTTAATGTAAGTAGTTTGTAATTTCTAATTCTTTTTGGCTCATGTGTAAAAATTTTTAGATATTGACTCTTTTAAGCTTTTGATGATGGTCTCTTAGTAGACCGAAACGCGTCAGCAATAAATAAACTAAGATTTTTGTGAAGTTAATTGGACGCATACCAAACCTACCCCTCTTATTATTTAACAATTGCCATGATGAAATTCATTGGAAGTGTGCAAAGAGGGTTCTACGTTATTTGAAAGGAACCAAGAGTTCCGGTTTAACTTTTGTAAAGACAGATGCTATCGAATTAGAAGGTTTTGCAGATGCCGATTGGGCTGCAGATATACTAGACAGGAAATCCTATTCAGGATTTTGTTTTAAGGTTCCTGGTTCGATTGTGTCTTGGGAGAGCAGAAAGCAATGTTCTGTGGCACTCTCTAGTACAGAAGCGGAGTGTGTAGCTATTTCTGAAGCTTGTAAAGAGGCTATTTACCTGCACAATTTGCTTGGTGTGTTTACGAAAAAATCTGCAACAATTTCATTGTTCAATGATAACCAAAGTGCACAGTAATCATGTGTGAATCCAGCTTTCCATAAACGTACTAAGCATATTGATATACGATACCATTCTGTCCAAGAGGTAGTAAGTAATAACGTTGTTATTATTAAGTATTTGCCATCGAACGATATGCCTGCAGATATGCTTACTTAAAGCCTTGGATGTACAAAGCATATTAAGTTTTAAGAACTGCTGGGCCCTACTGATTGTTCATAAGCCATGGAAGAGGAACTCGACAAATCCTCCAGAGCAATAGAAGAAAAGCTGGAAAAATCTTCTAGATCTGTAAAGGAAATCAAGAAACCATTGGCGGACAACTACAACTGTCTGAAAGATCATGTTGCGAAAGAAATCGAGAACCTTGAGGAACAATTTGAAGCATGACTTGGAGATACAGTTAAGACCCTTGAAGAAGAAATGGAGGAAATGAGAAGGCAAGTGGCTGTGATCATGAAACAACCAGAAGTGAGCCAAGATGCCAGTGCTAAGATAGAAGCTGATACCGTCACAGTCCACATGAAAGCCCCTCAGTTTGATGGAAAGCTTTCATGGAACAACTAGCATCGACAATTTGAGGGTGCAGCAAGGGCAAATGGATGGATAGCAACCGAGAAAGCTCTGGCACTAACTCTGCTTCGTGGGGAGGCAACGGAAATCCTGCAGACGCTGAACACCCAGGAACAGGAGGACTACGATGTGCTCTTCAAGCATCTGGAGCTGCGGTATGGTCAATCTCATTTGGAGCATGTCTACCATTCCCAGTTGAAGAACCGCATCCAAAAGTCCAACGAAACCATACAGGAGTTTGAAGCGGATGTTGCTCGCCTTGCCCGACTGGCTTACCCAATAACGGACTTTGGAAACGGCCAAAAGCTCCTTTGCGTCAATACAACGTGGGAAGCCCCTTATCACGACCGAGGCTGCATCTAGAATGGATTTGGAAATTTGGTAAATTTTGTGAAAGGTGATAAAGTTTAGAGTGCTTGCTTCTCTGCCCCTAAAGTTAAAATGGAACCAAACACTTGACCAGCTCAGTGAAGACGGGTTGAGTTCTTCACAAGATCAGTTTCCTTAGGGTAGATGATGGGAAAGAAAATCTCAAATGCACATTTAACAATTTATTCAACTAAATAAAATCAATCAAGTATACCCTGAAGGGTAGAAAGGGGTAGGTTCACTCTTCCAGACGGAGTTCAAATTTGGCAAAGATAATAGTCGATTTCGGCTCGAGTGGTTGGTTTACATTTTGGTTAACCAAACGGTTACTGCAACGTGAAAGTGATGACGTCACGACCAACATTTTACCAAAATCGTTTGGTAGGTTTTTGGTCAAAACTGTCAGAAGAGCAGTGTTTGTATAACCCAACTTTTTTGTTTATGTTTAGTTACTTACAGTTTATTACTATTTAGTTCATCTTTGTCATAAGGTTAAAACTGCTTAAATGTTGGGATTTGATAAAAAGGTTGTGGACGTATTATTCAAAATGCCTTAAAGAAAAGCGGCTGTGGTTTTTGCTGTTTTGGAATTGTATATTTTGCCTTATTCAGCATGATATTCAGTCAATTGCTTGGTGATTCAGTAATTGCTGAAGTTTGAATAAGACTGGCCTATTTGTTTGTTGATCATTTACTTGATCATTCATAATGAGCTTACTACTCCCGAGAGAGACAAAAAAAGAATTGACAAAGATACCACTATACCAAACCAAGAACCGTGATCCAAACCGCGGTAGGCATTTTGACAGAACAAAACACATAACAGACTTGGTGTGACGTCATCATTTGAGGATCCGAATTTGGTTGGTGGGTGTTTGACAGACCAGAGCAAGTACGAATCCATGTACCAAACAAGCCGAAATCGCCTAGTGAGTATGAAACTATGATAACCATCAATCAAATTAATCACCGTTAATGTTGATTATACCAAATGCAATTTATAATCAACGGTTATGATATACAATAGGGAAAATATAGGTTAGAATTAAATATCTAAATCATGGATGGCCAACCCATGATATGCGCACTAAATATAAACAATTCGCAGCAATGCACATCTCTACAGTATGGTTTCGAAATAATTTAAATCAAAAGAATATTTGGATATTAAAGACCAAAAATAATATAATAAATGAAGATGATAATATGCAACAATGAAAGTTTACTCGTCATACTGATCTGTTCATGAGCCAGATAGTTTCTCAGCATGGCGATTGCGGATTGTTGAAATGTATATTCGTAACTCAACTGATTTTCTACAAGCAACCCCAAGCAATTAAATCCGGATAAATCCGTTAATTCTTCATAACCCCAGTAGGTACGGAATAATGGACTATTGGTTCATGAACGGTAGATCAAATATACGATACTGAATGATTGAAACAAATAAATGAGTGGTAATGGAATTTGGTAAATTAAAAAAATAAATAATAATCATGATAGATTATTGCGACTTTGTTGATGATGAAAGTTGATGTAAGAACGTAGTGAATGATAATTGTAGACATCGAGTAGGCAAGAGTGGACATGTTTTAAGTGGCACTTACTGCGAAATGAGGTTGAGGTCTAGGCATGTCTCCTCTACCTGCTTCCACGTCTTGGATTTAGGGTTGAGGTGAAGACGTTTGGATCCTCGAGATGTTGCGAGGTCCATGATTGCCAGAAACTTCACATGGGCAAGCGACAGAGCATGATGGGATTTTCACCGCCTAGCCCATCATGTTATTGTTTAACAAATATTCTGCCATCAAAAGCCCTAGGAAAATCGAATAAGCTTCGGAACACAAAAAGAAAAAAGGTGCTTACGTCGGTTGTTTGAACGGCCAATTTAATTAGGAAAACTGGAATGCGGTGGTACAGCTACCTCCGTCAATGACTATGGCTTGAAAGTAGTGTGCTCGAATCGGGCCAAGAACGTCTGTGGAAATGAATCGTGCATCATCCGGCTAATCGATACAAGTTCAGGAGATATTTTTACGAAATATGAATACCAATATAGAGATGAATAAAACTTACGTGATATTTTGGCAGATGACAACTTGGAAACAGAACAGAAGTTTCACACAGCAAACAGAAAAATGTCTCCGTTCAGGCCAGGACGGTTAAAGATGAGAACTACCAAAAAAAAGACTTCCGTAGAAAAACTTACCCAGAACTATCGAGAACCACCATCAGAGGCGGAAAATTTGAATTGACCAACAGAACTTTTTGTGTTTACGCAAACGGAACGATATTACTGAAGAAACAGGGTATAGTCGTCGAGTAGGAAAACATTTGAGTGTTTAGGTGTTCATTTTCATTAATCGAGTGTTTATGATGAATAAACTAGAATAAATTCACTTTGTCTAGCAAATTCATTTCCGGGATCTTACTGCTGGAAACTTGGCAACACTGCAACACTGCCACGGTATCTTGAAGCGTCTATCCGATTGCCAATTATGACAACTCGACGATCCATACCTTGATGTCCAAATTAGCCAATGGTACACCCAATGGTAAATATAAACACTTCCGTCGATTTTCAGGGAAATAGTGAAATTATGCCGAGAATGAAGCAAAACACCAAAAATCCAGGCCCAGCACAGTCCTCTCCTACTCGAGACAACCAACTTATCTTCAAGGGAACTTACTTTTTACAAAAACGGAGATAAAAACAATCGAATTCGATGTCCACTTTTGAATACCAATTAAACAATGAGAAAATTCGGTACGATTTGAGTGAATCAAGAGTGAATTAACGCAAATCACCAGAGCAGTTGCACCCTCATGGATCATTCTTCAAGTAGTGAGTTAAACTTTTCGACAGATTACGGTTCACGGAATTTAACAGTTGAATTATCCAAAATTTTACTGTCCCTTTTTGAACGTAACACCCTTTGAAAGGATCGCAATCGACGTGGCTAGACCGTTTTCTGGATCGGACAAAGGATATAAATACATTTTGGTCGCCATGGATTACTTCAGCAAGTGGGCTGAAGCGTATGCCTTGCCAAACCAGGAGGCGGCTACCGTTGCCGAAGTCTTGATCAGGGAATGGTTTTGCCGTTTTGGTGTCCCGTTGGAGCTGCATTTGAACCAGGGCAGGAACTTTGGATTGACGCTATTCCAGAACGTCTGTGATGTCTTGAAGATCAAGAAGACAAGGATGACGGCGTTGCATCCACAATCGGATGGCATGGTGGAGCGAATGAACCGAATCATCAATCGACACGGCCAAAGTTGTCTCTGACCATCAAAGGGACTGAAATCAACATCTCCTCCTTATGGCGTACAGGTCAGCAGTTCATGAAGCGACGGGCGAAACACCTGCCAAGATCATCATGGGTCGTGAACTCCGGCTGCCCTGCGACTTGAAGTTTGGCTCTCCACCTGGTGAGGATGTCGCTAGGGAAGACAACGTAAGTGTTCTTCGTGGAAAAATGGACGATATACATCAACGAGTCCGACTGAACATCCAAAGTGCCATCGACAGGATGAAGGAGGCGTACGACGTGAAGACCAAAGAAGGACGGTTTAAGGTTGGGGATTTGGTTTGGCTCTTCAACCCACAGAGGCGACGTGGCTTCTTCACACAACTACAAAGATCTTGGGGTCTACCGGATAAAGAATCCACCACGAGGAAAGCTGAGGTTTGTTGATTTCAACCGTTTGGCCCCGTATGCTGGAGACCATCAGGAAGCTGACGTGAGGCAAATCAAGTCACCCGAGGTGGACATCTCCCTGGAAACCTTCATGTCCTCATATTCCAACGGCCAGAAAGTCCTGAATGACTTCGTTCGAGAACAGCAGCTGAATTTGTTCAATGCACTGCCAAGTACGCGTTAGCTCACTCGGTCACTGAAGACCTCAGCATGAGGACTGGACTTGCTGCTGCATCCAAGGGAAAATTCGGACAGATGGACCATCTGCCACGACAAAGGCCAGAGGTTGGGAAGACGTTTCAAGCCACGACAGGGACACGATACCTGATTTACTTGGTGACAAAGAAGCTTCCACAACATCGGACCAGCTATAGTGATGTTTGGAGGGCACTTCATCAGCTGAGAAGCTTAATGCTGTCACAGGACCTGACTCATCTGGTAATTTCGAAGATGACGAACGACCAACTAGACTGGAGAGTAGTAAGGGGCATGCTGGAGGTGATCTTCAAAGAAAGCGGTATTGACATCCTGGTATGCTGCTATCCTTCACGGAGGACGAGCCAGAGGACAGTGGACTGCTACTTCCATAGGACATCAGGCTGCCGGTTTGGGGACAAATGCCGATACCGTCATGGAGCCATTTCAGGACGAAATGCTTTAAGGAGAAAGCAATGTAGCGAAAACGATAATTTTCCCTTCCATTCGGGATTCCAGCCCACTGCATTCTATCCGGGATTCACTACATGTTTACCGGAGGCCCGCATTCCTGCGCGATGAGTCATGCTGTTTGTTCCGGTCTATACTTTTATATTCTTCCATATTCTAGAATCTACGGATCAGCTATGTAAGTGGGTACATTGTAAACAGTGAGGAAGTCTAGTTAGTTTAGTTCAGATTTTAAATCGCGAAACATAAATAACCTCTGATTGTGAACATAAATATTTTGTGGTGTTGTGATTGTGCTTTAGTGATTTTAAATAAATACATTGAAACTGGACAAGTGTTTTCTATAGTAAGAAATATCACAGTATTATACTATTAGAAATATATACAGGGTGCCCCACAATGAACGTCACCGGCCATAACTTGTTTATTTTCGAAGATAAAAACTTGATTAAAAATGTGTTGTAGATGATTAGCAAGGCTCTATTCAAAACAAAAACAAAATTACCCCCGAAAAAAATTTCCCTTAAATGGTTTGTTTATACTTATACTAACTATACATTGAATTTTTTTCCCTCATGTTTGTGTTAAAAATTATATACTTTTCTGTCTCATAACCATTCGAAAACTTGAAAAAAATAACAAGGGTGCTATTTGAGAAAAAGAAGATAGGGGTTTTCAATGGGTGTCTTTCCCAATTTTTTTTTTCAAGTTCAAGAGAGATCCTTGCTTATCATTTACAAACAATTTTTGGTTAAATTTTTTGCCTAAAAAATAAATGAGTTATGGCCTGTGACGTTCATTGTGGGAAACCCTGTATATGTAGTTACAATTTGACAATGAAGATTTATTATGTTATTATTATTGTACGCTTTGCTACTGAAACTTCATTTCTGTCAAAACATAGACATTCTTGAATCATCAATAACTAGCTGAATTACCCGCTCTCCGAGCAGCCCAGGCAAAACCCAGTTTTGATTCAAATCCATCTCAAAATTGAAATCCAACTTTTAAGAAGAAAAGAACGGACGTGCACATAATGTAGATATCCTCAATCAAAAGAAAAAATACTTAATCCTCAACCAAAGTGAAACATCCTAATACTAATCGAAATGAAACAAATCTTCCTAGTAATTATTGTTAACGCTGGGACTCCAAAATAACACAACACAATCGAAAAATCATCCAACAAATCACCGTCACCCGCCGTCGATCTGCTCATATCGGAAATCCAAAATCGAATGAGGTAGTGATATTCCTAACCTTGGTCCTCCAGCAAGCAGCCGAAAGCGTCAGACGCGCCGCGCATCATGATCATGCGAGGTTGCGAGAATAAAGCCTTCTCTCTCCCTCATTATATACACGCATAATGCTATCTTTTCTACGGACAAACATACTTTCCCTTTTATAAATGTATAGATTAATAATTTCTCAGTTGGTATTTTCCTTTATATTTTTATTAATTTTTAAAGTAAAAGTCTAGACCTAAGTAAATGACATTGTTGTTATTTCAAGCAATAAAATGATTAATTTTTTGAAAAAATATCCAAGTATCTATAGTGAATCCAATTCGCAAAAACAAGGCTCAAGTGATCAATCATTCGTATAATCATCCCATTATGAGAATCATCGGAATTCTGAGAATCCGACTATCGAAACTATTCGATTTTGCCGAAAACTGATCTCAAGCTATGAGGCCTAAAGGCTCAGAGTTCCGGTCTTTGGATTAAAACAAGTACCAGGCGGTAAGACGGAAGGTAGCCTAGCGGGTTTCAAAAGGAGTGTCTACCTTCGTCTCTCGCATCTTCACCACTTCACAAATCTGAATAAATTCAGAGTTCCGTGGTTTGAAGGTGGCGTGAATTCCAGGGCCAGTCTTGATTTATTTTATTCACTGGGTTGGACGATGTTTTTCTCATAAGGGTTCCAGCGTGATTTTATTAGTAATTTTTAAATCAAAAACGCCAATTTGAAGGTTTTTATGTTAAGTGTTTTTGGTTTATTTTTCTATTGCTGTTGAACAGTGATTTGTGTGAGTAATGCTTATATAAAAATCAAGCCTACATTTGAAATGAATAAATAATATATTCGCGAGTATATTAGTACAAACATAAGAAATACTTTTTTACATTAGTTCTTCTTGCTTCAACCTAATCACCACAGTATCAAATAATGTAAGTAATATTTTATCTTTTTATTTAAATAATTTGTTGGTTTGTTATAAACTGTGAAACACCTAATCTTTTTAACCCAAATAAATATTATGTAAATTGAAAATTTATCATGTAGTACAGATTTTTTAATTATAAACTAAATTGAATGTTTCTCGTTCATTCAAATTTCAGGGGTTTGTTTGGTGAGAAAACGTTTGGACACATCGGTTTTTATTTTTGATGGCGGTTTATTTAGTGATGATAATTTTATGTGTACAGAGTGAACAAAAAATAGGTTACGACCATCAACTTCATTTTTTTCAAATGGAAACCCCAATTTTTTATTTATTGTTGAATTCTACATCAAATTCAAGCAATATGATAATGATAATTTTATGTGTACAGGGTGCACCAAAAATAACTTACGACCATCAACTTAATTTTTGCAAATGGAAACCCTCTTTTAATTCTATTTGCGAATTCTGCATCAAATTCTAAGTAAGTTCCATGTACCATGTCCTTAACCTAACCCCAATAACAGTTATCGAGAAATTAACGATTGTTCAGAAATTATTCAAATTTGATCAATCGTGAATTTCTCGATGACTGTTGGTATTAGCTCAAAAACATGGTACATGAAACTAACTTGGAATTTTATGTAGAAGAAATAAAAAAAGGGGGTTTCCAGTTGAAATCATGAAGTTGATGGGCGTAGCTTATTTTTCGTCCATCCTGTTCACATAAAAATATCATCATCATGATATTGGGAATTTGATGTAGAATTCGAAAATGAAATAAAAAATGGGGGATTCCATCTGAAAAAATGAAGTTGATGGTAATACCATGGAAACGATATCAACAAACTCAAAAGTTTCCGTGATAGAAAAGTGATCAGGATTATCATTACATTTTATTCACTTTTCTATGGTGTCAGTGTTTAACGCGTATTAAGTGTTAATGTATTTGTATTGAGATGGATGGAAATTTGAAATATCAAATAAATAATTTAGGCGTAAATAAAGTAGAAGGGTATACCTACTACTCGCAATAATGGCTATTGATCCCTCGGAAAGTTACTATCCTCTGGATTAATAGCTATCATTATAGACGAGATTATCGACTTGTGGTATATAATACTATTTTCATGATCTATTTATCCCTGTTGACACATCCTGCAGGTATAAGTCCTTATAACACCTATTTTATTTTAAAATAAAATATAAGACATGCATAGCTTTCTTAGCCATGTGTACGCCAAGATTTTTTCAAATGTTCAAAATTATTTGGAAAAAAAACAAAATTGAGTCTTCTAATGATAGGAAATATATTTGAGGTAGGCAAACAACATTATTAACATCAGTTAAGGAAAACAATGCTGATAATTATTGTATTACGAAATAGCAAAAAAATGTTTATTACATGCATTATTATATGTATTTGTTATCTCCTTCTTTAATCACAAAAGTTTTTCTTCATTGAACTAAGTAGTTCCTGAAAATAAAATACCCGAGTATTTGGAACCAAACACTACTCCGGAACCAAAACGGCTGAGTCATGTGAACGAAACTAAATATTATTCATAAAATCTTATATTGACCATCCCAAGAGCATCAATTCTCCGCTATATCCCCCATAGAACCCACATACCTTATTTACCTTTATACGGAATTTGAATCAAATTCATTGAGAAATAGCAAAATTATGCGGACATAACTTCACTGAATTGAAAATACATCAACTATATTCCCCTCCCTCATAGAACCTACTTAAACACAACAAATCCATTGAAAAATAAAGAAACTATGGAAACACAATTTCACCACATTAGTTTTTTTTTCACTTTCCAAATTGAATTTCAAATAGAACCTATATACAAACATGATCTAAGCAAAAATAATAAAACAATGTGAAAGTAAGCTCATTGAATCAATTTTTTCAAAATTCACTTACCCTAAAAATCACCGAAACGTTTGTTAAAACATTCTTTGGACGTATAAGAAATGGCATCCCATTTTAGAATGAAATATAAGACATGCATAGTCACAAACCGGTCCTAATATCATAAGACAAAATCCAAGCTAGACAGCTGATACTTAAGCTACGCCCCAAAGTCGAGTTCGAATAATAATCTGTGATGTCGCCACTGGATGGGGTAAAATAAGTGATAATTGGTAATGTGAAGGTTTTGAAAAACGCACTTAATTAGTTAACGGCAAAACATTTCTCTATGATTTTTGTTTAAGCCTTTCACCAAGTGTTCAATAAACGTCCTATACTTCATTTCGACCAGATAAAATTAGTACAAAGTTGAGAAAATGGCGGTTAAAGTTGAGCAAAAAATCTTTTAAATTTCTGATCAATTTTAAAACTTTTTATTAAGTATAGGACATTAATCAAGGCTTCGTCTATAACTTGAGAAAATTTTTTTTCGGAAAAGTCAACACATGTGTTAGAAAATAGTTATTGTCCTAACAAGTGCGGAAAGTGATGCTTTTCCAAACTCCGCTTCGCGTCGTTCGGGCCAACGGCAGTCGCGTGCAGAAAAGACACTCCGCATGAGTTAGGAACATCATTTTTTCTACGAACGTGCTTAAATAGCCACTTTCCCGCACGCATTTGTGACGTTTCCGTGCGGGAAAAAAATAAAAAAGCACTAGTGCGGGAGAAAAAATAAAAAGCACTGGTGCGGGAAATCTAATTTTCCGAGACAAAATGCGTGCGGGAGAGTGGCTATTTAAGCACGTTCGTAGAAAAACGTGTATTTCTGAAGCACTTTTGAGCCGCTCATAAGCTCGCGGGACTCTGAGCTTTAAGTCAAAGCGAGAAATCGTAAGGAAACTTCCTACGTTATTTTGGTTCATTTTGGTTGAATTGACTTTTGCATTCATGAATTACCTAGTGTCATGATATTTTATCCCTTGTTTTCCAATATTTTTTTTTTCAACATGATATCTCTATTTTTAGCGGTAGAAATTACGTAAGTAACTATTTGGGCCTAGAGTTTTTCCTATCAAAATGATATCACAATGAATGTATCATTTCAATAAAATGAAGATACATATACAGAGGGTTTTTTAAACGGAACATGTGGAATCCCATCTTAAATTTGCAATCCCATGTTAGCAGTTCTATTCAAAGTACACAGCTGAAACTTGCCGAGGATGAACTTTGGTGCCTGGAGATTATGTTATTTCATCAATTAATACAGAATAACTTGAAAAAATTTGAAAACATGCTTAAGTTGATTAAAAGTGATACTATTTCACATGCCTTGTACAAGCCACTGTCAACCATGCAGTAGCTTCATTGTCAAATTGTGATAACATTTATTTCTGATAGTACACTATCGGACAAAAGTTAAGCAACTCTTATTACAAAATCGAATATTCAAATTTTCCAATTATTATTAGTTGCCAATGCAACGTAAAAATCATGGAGGTTAAAGAGTCGTAGTATGCTGCTGTCTTTGGCAAAATGAGATTGTGTCCAAATCACAGCTGAGGAAGTATGTATCAGTTTATTCCAACCTTACGCTTTATTAGAGCGACAAAAGTACAGCAACTCTTTGGATACGCATAAAAAACGAAGTCTCACAACAGAGGTAAATAAGAAAAACAATTTCTTAAGGTTAGTACCCAGGCAGAACCATATATTGGCGTTCGCCTAAATAAATATTGATGCAATATTTATTCATTGGTGTAATATCACCAATGCGCAGACTATATTGTATAAACATTGCAAACACAATATTGATTGCATGCAGCTTCACAACATTAATGTGATATTGGTTCAATATTTGGAATATTCATGAAATATTGTGTATTGATTTATATGTGATTTATTCTAAAATGATGTATTACCATTATTGATAAAGGGTATTGAAAAAACATCTTGAAGCAATATTCTGGTGATACTGAAAACCAGCACCTTAGAACGATGTGTGACAAACCTAAGGACTTTGTACCCCAAGTGAGTTGCAATCTCACCGTTGGTTACGACCAGGTGGAAGCCCCGGTGGCCAACGCTGGCCCCACGGATTTTGGGGAGGGCCAATCACACGTTCTGGCATCCGAGGAACAACCAAACCTCGATGTAACTCCTCATGAACCAACTACGAGTAACCAGGGAAGCAGTGATGCAATCCCCGGTGCCGGTGTATCTGCCATTAGTACAGGCGTTGGCAACATCAGACTGAACAAAATGCCAAAGCTTTCCGGAGCCCAGCAAAGAAAGCTTGTGATTGAGAGGGCTAAAGCCAAGGGAGAGCCTATACGGCCTCGTAAACCGAGGACAAATAGGAATCCCGGGAATAGAACCCTCCCGAATAGCTCAGGGAACACTGGGAAACCGGATGCTCGTGCCTCAGAGCCTGGAGCATCAGGTAAACCTAGGACCCCTGCGAACAAATCCTCTGCAAAGAGGGGTCGCTCTGAGGGCAACACACCAACCCCAGAAAAAAGCACCAAGAAAAGGTCACGGCAGGGGGATGCTGAAGTAACACCCAGTACATCAACTGGGGAATCTTACAGCGAAACCCTAGCCGGGCTTAGAATGGCCATCACTTCTGAAAAATATCCGGATGAAACCTTTACTGAGGAGCAGTGTAGAGGCCTACAACAGTCTCTACTCCGGGAAGTGTTCAAATGCGAACCCAGAACTGGTCCTCAGTTCAAGAACAGCAGCTCCAGAGGTGGGGTGATTTATATCACTTGCGCCAATGAAGCTGCCAACACTTGGCTGCTGCGGGTGGTTCCACGCTTCAGCCCCTACGAGGGAACCAGTCTTCGGAGAGTGGTGCCAGTCGTGAGGGCTGCCGTCTGGATACCGACAAAATCCGCGGGAATCAAGGAACCGGCACAAGCTCTCCAGTTCCTCAAAACCCAGAACATGGGGCGGAAGACCGAGAACTGGAGAATAATCAGCCACAAGACGGACAATGAGGGCATGACACTCATTGTCGGTCTTGACAGCAGATCTCTGAAGGAGCTGCAAAACCGGAATCTTCGGGCCTACTTTGAGTTAATGCAGCTAACCTTCAGACTTCTCAAGAAGGAGGCCCTTGATGCTGAGGGTAATACAAATAAACCTTCAGCACAGTGAGGGAGCATCTGCTGCCCTTTGCCAACAGCTGGCAAAGAAAAACATAGACCTGGCCATCATCCAAGAACCCTGGATTACGAAGGGAGAAATAGCCGGTCTAGGAAACACTGGAGGTAAGATCTTTCACAAGGAGCAATCAACAGGTAACGTGAGAGCTTGCATATACCTGACAAACGGAGTGCAGGCTCTCAATATTAAAGAACTGAATTCCAGGGATCAAGTAGCCGTCCAACTAAGCTACAAAGAGGAAGAAACCCAGAAGGACATCATAATAGCCTCGGTTCACCTTCCCTACGATGCACCCAGACCCCCACCATCGGAAAACCTGGAAAAACTAGTGAATCACTGTGGGCAGAGAAACCTACAGTGAATAATAGGTATGGACGCCAATTTGCATCACACCATCTGGGGGAGCAGCGATATCAACAAAAAAGGTGAGTCTTTATTGGATTTCATCATAACCCATGATTTGGAGATTCTAGACAAGGGCAACAAGCCCACTTTTGCAAACCGCATACGGTCGGAAGTTATTGATGTCACTCTGTCCGCCCCACGTATCAATCCCGATATCCAGCGGTGGCGCGTATCCGATGAACCATCCCTGTCGGACCATAGGTATATACTGGTGGAAATCAATAGTATTGACAAGCTGTCAGAAATGTACCGCAACCCACGCAAAACAAACTGGACTGAATACCGGGAGGAGCTGGAGGCGGGGTTGTGCGGGATCAAGGAACGTATGCGTAACAGATTTGATGTTGAGGTGGTAGCGGAACAACTACAAAACGCCATAATTTACTCATACCATCAAAGCTGTCCGCTAATCCGGCATTCTTCATGCAAGGACACAACCTGGTGGAACGAGAAACTTGACAAGAAACACGCAGACTCTTCAATGTGGCCAAGAAAACCGGTGAATGGGATGAATACCACCATACTCTGACGAAATACAACAAAGAAGTAGGGGAAGCTAAGAGGAACTCCTGGAGGAAGTTTTGCACTGAGGTCGAAAAAACCTCGGAATGTGCACGCCTGCAGATAATCCTAGCTAAAGATCCCCTTCCACCAATGAGAACACTTAAGAAACCAAATGAGAAATACACGAGAAATGGCGAAGAAACTATCGAGACACTTTCCAGACTCGACCACAATCAACTCGCAACAGGGAACCAACTCCCTATCTCCTGAGATCCTCCGGATGAGAGGATCAAGAGATGATTGGGTCACAGCCCGACAGATTGTGACACCATACAAAGCACCTGGATGCGATGGGATAATACCGGCACACCTCAAGCAGGGCGAAGCCCAACTCATATCGATGCTCTGCCAACTATTCAGAGCAAGCCTGGCAACGGGACACATACCCATGATATGGAAACTCTCACGAGTGGTCTTTATACCGAAACCCGGGAAAGATAGCTCTCAGTTCAAGGCATTCAAACCAATAAATCTCTCGTCATCTCTACTCAATACGATGGAGAAAGTGATTGAAAGGCACATTAGGAAGACCTTCCTAATGAAGAGGCCACTACACAAAAACCAAAACGCCTATCAACCTGGTTAATCATGTGAAACTGCTCTGCATGAACTTGTTCATAAAATAGAGCAATCACTGAACAACCAAGGAGTTGCCCTAGCTGCATTCCTTGATATAGCATTTGATCACACCTCCTTCGATTCAATGACCATCGGCGTGGAATTGAGGACACAGTTTGTAGGTGGATAAGAAACATGCTGAAAAGTAGGAGAATTCAAGCAACTATGCTTGACAAAACTGTTACCATAGAGGCAGCTAAAGGCTGCCCCCAGGGTGGAGTCTTGTCCCCTCTCCTCTGGAACCTAGTCGCAGATGAACTACTGGTAGAGTTAAACAGCAAAGGTTTCTACGCTCAAGGCTATGCCGATGACGTAGCAATACTTATCACTGGCAAACACACCAAGACAATATCAGAACTGATGCAGACAGCTCTGACAATCGTAGAAGATTGGTGCAGAAAGATGAACCTGAAGGTCAATCCTGAGAAAACCTCCCTGGTCAGCTTTACGAGAAAGAGGAAGACAGCGGAATTATTCAAACCCATGTTCCTTAGACAAGAACTGCAGGTGGTAAGAGAAGTCAAATACCTAGGCATCATCCTGGATGACAAACTCACATGGAATTCACACCTGCAGAAAATAGTGAATCGAGGTAAAGCCACAATAATGGCAACAAAAAGAGCGATAGGAAAGAATTGGCGCATGGTACACTGGCTCTACTGTACCGTGGTAAGACCCACCCTTGCCTATAGCTCTGTTGTCTGGTGGCCAAAAATCGAGCAGCGACAAGCAGCCACGGAACTTGCAAAAGTTCAGAGGCTACCATGTCTCTGTGAAACGGGAGCCATGAAAACTACTCAAACACTTGCCATGGAGGCCATGCTTAACCCACCTCCTTTAGATATCTATATCAAAATGGAAGCAAGAATGGGAGGTTATAGACTTAGCAACACCGGAAACTGGAGCCACTCAAACTCCCAAGGACACACTAAGATAACCAGCACAGTCACGAACCACTTAGTAACATGAGGAGTGATATCATGTTGAAAAATATCAACTTTGGCACGTCTTCCAAGACCAAGCTAATATGGGAAGAGGAAACCGTGAAACAACTCCGGATGACTAATGGGGCAATATGGTACACAGACGTACCAAACAAGCCGGGGAACTGGTGCCGGAATCGTAGGTGAAAATCCAAAGTGGGAAAGATGTGAACCACTCGGGATGTACGCTTCAGTTTTCCAGGCAAAAGTACATGCAATAAACGTATGCGTGCAAGAGAATCTCAGGAGAGGCTACAGAGGAAGGAAAATCCTTATCCTTAGTGACAGCCAAGCTGCAATCAAAACCATCTCCTGTCGGGAAACCAAATCCAAACAAGTCATGGACTGTCAGCAAAACCTTGTCACACTGGGAGTATCTAACGATGTCACTCTTGGATGACACACAGGGATAGCTGGGAATGAGCGGGCGGATCTACTAGCACGCAAAGCTGCAAACACACCACTTCTGGGTCCAGAGCCTGCTATTGGTATTACAAAATCCTCTGTGAGAGGTTGGCTGAACTGTTGGTCCAAAAAACAACAGAAAGCTAGATGGTGCCAACCAGGTCTGAAACACAGTAAATTAATGATGGCAGACGAGATCGAATCATCATTTTCTGGAAGCCTACTGAAACTCAGCAGGAATCAGCTTAGGAAAGTAACAGGTATATTAACTGGACACTGCACTGTAAGGAAACACATGCATATCATGGGTCTTTTCAACAAGGAGCCCATATGTAGGCTGTGCAACGAGGAGGAGGAAACAGCCTCCGACATTGTATTCGAATGTGAAGCGCTGGCGTACTGGAGAAGAGATAATGGGGAATTCACAACCACGGACAGGGAAACAGTAGAACGAGTCATAAACCTTATTCGGGCAATGGAGCTCTTCGACTGAGAGACAGGCATAGAGAAGATACAATAAGCCCAACTAGAGGCTGCGGTGTCGGGGCCAACAGCCCGAAACTCGTAGCGCCTGTACTTCAGTAATCAGTAATCAGTATTACTGAAGCAATATTTGAAATATCGTTGTAGTATTGCATTTGACGTATTGGACTAATATTGCTGGACAATATTTAGTGAATATTACAGAGTGAGTAAGTGCAATATCGATAGAATAATTCTCCACAATATCTATGCAACATTTTCTTAATATTGAGAATATTGATCAAATATGGTACATCTATAAATTGATGTACTATATTTCTGGACAAAATACTCAATAAATATAACAGAATAAATATATTACAATATCGATAGATTACTGCTCTGCTACTGCTATTATTGTAGCATGGGCTAAATATTCATAATACTGATTTCAAAAATGTACAGGGTGTTTCAGAATAAGATGCTGATACTCATGGTTTTGAAACCTTATTAAGTGTTTTTATAAAAAAATGTTCTTATCATTGCAGTTTGGATATGACTTTATTTCTGATATACCTACAGGTTGTTGAAATTTCAAGAAAATATTGTTTTTTCTTTGATTTTATGGAAAAAGTTAAAATTGGGTGGGTAGCGACAAAAACTATTTATCATCTCAGCTTTGATCAGGAGAGTGATTATAATCAACAGGATTATGTATCGGGGGTTGAGATAATAGAGATCTGTTTTACTTCAAGTCAAAAAGTTTCTGTTTTTTTTTAAATAATTGTTCTCAAGTGACTTGGGCCCACCTTTCGATTACCAAATATGTTTTTTTCTTATTTTGGTCAGAAAAATAGGCACCTATTATTTAAACAACATGGCACCTATTACTAACAAAAATCTCACAGGTAAAACATCAATTTTCCAATCTTTTTCCCATGACAAATTATGTGTCTACCTATACAACCGCTCTATTAAGAGAAAAACTGTTACTTTTGATTGCGGTATTGTAAGAAATGAACTCATGGACCCATATTATTGGTGAAACTTTTGTTAAAAAATGAATCTGCTACGAAAGAAACTGAGTTGAAGGTTATTTGGGACTTGGCTGGAAGTTCAAATATCCTTCAAACAATATGTACGAATCTGGCAACAGTGTAATCCTATTTCTTGTAGCTCTCAAGTGGCTGGTAGCTTCATCCAACAGCGGCTTTGATAGCATGACAGCGCCCAGTCGACAATTGACAATGACAAATAGAAATGAAATGACGAGATGATAGTTCGCCAGGCTCCATCGTTGCCAAATCATGCGTTATTGTTGACAGTGTCACTTCCAGCTGTTATTTTGAGCGGAGTATTTGAAAATCTAGATGATGCTTCAGGTAATCCTGTTTTATTTTTCTTTATTTTAAGCGCGATATTCAAAAACGTGTCATGCTCCAGCTTATTGTGTTTTATGTTTTTCGAGCCGGATTAAAAGTCAAGAAGTCTAAAGGATAGCGTCTATGCCAGCAGGGATATCAAACTACAGAACGTATCCCATTTTTTCCAACAATACGATATGTAAGCAGAAGGTATAATATATGAACATTCACCTTATTAAGAACCTTTGTTTTGTATATTATAATAATATAATAGATTTTTAGTTGTTGGGATAGAAAATTTCGAAAGTTGTAAAATCGAGTATGTTCTAAAAGTAATAGATGTGTTATAATTATATTATTATGTTCATATTTGAATATAATAAATATACAATACGTATACTCAATAACGGCTACTTCTCAAGCATTTAGCATTTGTGCTTATCTCTCAAATCTATAATTTCTGGACTTGAAACAAATGCATGCATAGTATAGAATATAGTAATGTATAGGGATTGAAAAGATAATTGACAAACGACTTATTGCTTTGTAATTGGGTTTAGTAACCTCTACAGGGTGGACCAGAAATAATGGGTGATACGGTAACAGAAGATTCCTCACACAAAAATATTGCGATAGACCTCAATTTGTCACATACGAAAGTTGATATTAACAAAGATACAGGGTGTCAAAGTTGAATTTTGATATTTGATTTTTTCAAATAACCTTTGAAATAATAATGTTATTTTGATGATATTTTGTACATAGGGGTGGTTTGATATGCAAAATTCATATCTGAGCACGGAATTGTTCTTACTTGTAGGGGACGCCATTTACCCAACTTTTCACTCATTCAAATAGTAGCAATATCTTATTGCTTTGACGGCTACAAATCTGGAAGACCATCAGGTAACATTAACTCTTTTCAGAACCAAAGATGTTTTTTTGTTACTATTATTTAGAATATCTGTCAAGATTTTCCAACGATTAGGAGACGCAGACGTGAATATCTTCAGTCAGAATGAAAAAAGAAGATGCCTCTAGGCAACATTCTGCAGCATTCTTTATAACTAAATTTAAAGAATGGGCCGCACAAGGCACATAGATCGCTAAGCTGTTGTGTGCTTTTATTTTAGCTTGCAACCCATTATATACTCTAGACATATGACTGGCATTATCATAAGATTGTCCTTTACAATTTTTTATATCCAACTCCATTTTTTTCAGGTGATCCAGAACTGCATCTTGCATGTCTGCGCTCTTATGTCCCACATTGTGTAAAAAAGTAATAAAATGCTCCACCGGTAATCCCGAATTTGTACAATATCGAATAATGAATGTTAATTGGTCCACATGTGTAATGTCTGGTGTTGAATCAGCGCTTATAGAATAGTATTTTGATTTTCTAATTTGTGTATCTATTTCATCAATGAAGTTCTGGGATGAAAGGTCTAAAAATTCATAGAGTATTATATATTTGGACAGGTATGATACAGTTCCTTTACCTTTGGATCCATATTTCCCTATGTGTCGTTTAAGAAAAGGGTCATACTCTGATATCAATTCCAACACACCCAGATAATTTCCATTCCTATTCGATCCAAACTGTTCTTCAGACCCTCTAAATGGCAATCCTATGGACGCGAGATATTTTATAACAGTTAATATTCTCTTCAAAATGTCACACCAGTAGGTTTTTTCGTTTTGTATTTGTGCAAGAAGTTCATCATCTATTTTTGAAATAACCGTTGATTTGTGCTTTAGAAATATTTCGACACTTTTGACGTGTTCTGGTGATCTTTCATGTTGGTTAGTCTTAGCTGTGACTTTCGCCCATGTGGAAAATCCCGATGTGGCAAAAAGACTATTTAACTGTTGCGAGAAGAGCTTACAGTACAAACAGTATATATTTCCTGTAGTTTCTGGGTAAACAATCCAATACTGGCAAATCACTCCACCGTTTTTCAATTTTCGAAAAAAATTAGATTTTCTACAGTATCTTTTCTGAGACCCAGTTCCTCTTCTTGACTTCAAAAAATTTAATTTATCAAGATCTTGACTTTCGAATTTTTTTATAATATGGCTCACGTAAATACTATTCTCTTTATCCCATTTTTCCGGACCAGACAGACAGAATGATGAAAATAAATTTTGTTCTGTTGGTTCATCTGAACTTCTTGATTGTGTTCAGTATCAGTAACGTTGTTTCCTGAAAATGATATATATTCCAGGTACTAATAAGCTCAAATGTTCTCGCTTACCTACCCTTATCTAATTGTTTTGGTCTCTCTATTTCGACAGTTGATTTTGATTGATTGTCCGTAACATTGCTCTCAGGAGTACTACCAACAACTTTAGAGCTAGTGTGGTCAGAGTTACTTGCATTACTGACAGTAGTGACACTATCATTTCCTTGACCAATAAAAATAATATTCAATACCTAGTTAAATATTCAATTAGCTTAAAACATTACATATAAAATAAGTTGATAATTTTCAAAAAGCCATAATATTTTCTATAAGGGAAATGTGAGGCTATTCTGATATTGCTAACTATTTTTTTTTCCGAATAATTCAATAAAGTTTCAAATTTTACTTTTTCATCACGGTTAGTTTGCGTTTTTCAGTTTCTTCAAAAATTGAATATTTTGCTCAACAAAACAAGCCAATGATCATTGTTTTCACTGCTTATACAATAATTTGTAGAAAGTTGATTGTCACAAAATTTCAAAGTAACTACAAATTTGGTCTTTCCTTATTTCGTTCAAAGTCCCCACTAGGTACAGAGTATAGGTGTTGGAATAATATGTTTTTCGAAAAATTCTTAAAAGCCAGAAATAAGGAACCCCAATCACTCATCTCTGCACCAAAATGAAAATCATAATAGTAGATAAAAGATAATAATAAAAGTTCGATTTAAAACCCCACTTACTCGTAGTTTCTTTAGACATGGACGTTTTGGGACCGGCTATGAGAAAAGCATCTAGACGCTGAGTTTTTGCCAATATTTTATTAAGCTTTTCCTGTTTTTCCACTTTCTGCCGTTTCCAAAATGCACCGCTTTCTTTTTTGCTCATTTGAGTTAATTGAAACCTAAAAATGAATAAATATCAGCCAGGCAACTGGCCAGACTACTACCATGAGAATCTTGAACTTTTAAATGCAGGTACTTCCTTAAACTACGTTTTTCGTAAAAAAAAACCTAATATTACGTATGTAATTATCATTTCAATATATAGTTGGATAAATCTTATCTACATAATATTACCTAATTTACTTTACCCTACTGAATCTTAGATTCGATCCTAGGTGTAATTTTTCACTGAAGATCAGAGCACTCAACTAGGTACAACTAATATAATCATTATGCGATCAGCTAGTTGTCCGTAATGCTTTATTTTTAAACCCGTTCGAAGAAAAATTCCACAACAAATGGAGAAATTAGCCTATTTTTAGAAATAGCGGTGGATGGAGAGACGCGGCGGCGGCGGTGGCACAGAAAACAGGGTTGCGCGTTGCATTATCCATATTGTCAAAATTTAAAAATAAATATCTGTGGTAACGATCAGTTTTAATCTTTTTTTTTTATTAGAAAATCTAAGTATCTTTACGAATGTATAAGTTTTTTCAACGGCAGGTATTTCGTTACCGCCCCTTAAAATTTTGCCGCCGGGTGCAGTAAGTACCTCTGCAACCCCCCCAAGCCGGCACTGTATGGTTATCCCATTAATTAATAAAAGAAATCATTTTGATATTGTTGTGACCTATTAGCCCCATTTCTTTTGTGAGAGTTGAATAAAAATTAGTTCTTTGAAAAGTTGCTTTACTTTTGTCGTTGCAAAAACGTATATTCTTGAAATTGTTTACCACCTTCTAAAAAAATTGACAATTGAAAACAACCATATTTTGCTTATAAGGGCATCTCACTATGGGGCATCAAAATGTTTTTCAGATTTACTTTTTCTTTTTTCAATATTCAGATATTTGATTTTATCATAAGAGTTGATTTACTTTTGTCTGATAGTGTAAACAGTGCGGCTCTAAAATGTCCCCCCCCCCTTTTTTTTAATGTGTGCACCAAAAGTTTTGAAACTTGGCACACTTCAATTGCTGTCGAAATACTACTTTTTGATGTTACTGACGTACTTTTAGTATTCGAGATGGCGGCTGGGCGCCATTTTGAAACATTTTTTTTCAAGATCCTGATGAGTACTTTATATCCCTTGAATATTGAGTCGATATCTCCAAGTACTACAAAATGGCGGTACATTTAATTACTACATTGATACATACACTTTTAAAAAAAAATCGTCAAATTCAATTCAAAAGATGCTGGAAATATTCTTGACATAAGGTTTGGGTTAGGAATAAATGACAAAAGTGTCAAAAAAGCATCTTTTGAATTGAACTTGACGAATTTTTTCAAAAAGTGTATGTATCAATGTAGTTATTAAATGTACCGCCATTTTTTAGTACTTGAAGATATCGACTCAATATTCTAGGGTTATAAAGTACTGATCAGGATCTTCAAAACGAGGTGTCACACGACTCCCCTTTCCATAAAAAAAAGTTTCAAAATGGCGCCCAGCCGCCATCTTAAATACTAAAAGTACGTCGGTAACATCAAAAAGTAGTATTTCAACAGCAATCAAAGTATGCCAAGTTTCAAAATTTTTGCACACATCAAAAAAAAAGGGGGGGGACCTTTTAGAGCCGCACTGTATAATACAATAATAAACAAACAAATATTATTTCTTGGATGAACTTTTCGGAGTGTCCCCTATTTACAGCGAAGTAGTATCCCAAACGGTTATAAAAATTAAAATGACATTCTTTGGTTAAAAAGTTTGACAATAAAGTTAGACACGTCGGAAAATTAGTTGTCACCGTCATATACACATTTAAATAAAAAGTGGGCGAATCCAAGAAGTAAAAAAAGTGAAAATGTCAAATTTTGCAGTTAGGACCTTTCATGTTAGTAGGGCAGTATTGCTTATGTGGATATTTTCCTAGACATAGAGAAAGCATTCAATAATGCACCACTTGACTCACTCCACAGGTCTGTACGTTCAAGAGGGGTCGAATGCACACTGAAAAGCCAGGTGCTTGAAACATGGACGTACTCGGCTACACAGACGATTTAATCAGAAATATCCCAGATGAATAGGTCACCGGGAAAATCCAGGAGATCATTGACCTTGTGAATTATTTGTGCAGGAGAGAGCAAATGTCTGTGGACCCTGCCAAAACAATCATAATACCCTTTACTAGAAGAAGTAAGCTAAACTGCCTTTTTCCCCTTCTCTGAATGGGGTAATTGTTCCATTTGAGGCGGAGGTAAAATATCTACGCGTCACGCTAGACAAAACCCCTCACTTGGAATGCTCATTTGGAAAATGTCATCCGCAAGGCAAAAATGTCTCTGTAAAGATGCAAACGCATTTGCGGAAAAGCCTGGGGAATCAACCCCAAACAAAATTAGGAGGCTATGAAGAACCTCAAGAGCCAAGATTACAAGTCTACAGCACCAAGCCAGCCTGGCCATCTGTGAATCGACCTGCACCACACCGTCTACGGCGCTTGGATGCCTGCTAAATCTCTCTCCTCTAAACATTGTGATAGAAAAAAAGACGAATAAAGCAACGTATAGAATCATAGCTAAACACAGAGGTAGCAGGGCAGACACAGTAACCAAAAAATCCTAGATATATATTTCAAGCAAAAACTGCCGTTTAAATTCAAACATCGCCGCCAAAACAGGTCCTGACGTCATAACACATATAAACCACCGTGCAAACACTGAAAACCTTGATAAATCTGAATGACTGAAAATATAATAATAAAATCACTATTTTTTAAAACGAAAACTAAAAACTAATGATCCACTAATGATTTTTCGACAAACATAGACGACAAACGACGAAGAGTGAAAGTGGCTTCGGACAAGAATGATCGATAACATGATGGCTTTAACGGTGCGCATCGTTGCCAAGTTGTATAAGTTATCTTTTTTCAACCTATTCGACTATTTGCGAAAGACAAAAAGTTTATTCCTTTCATATTAGTTTTGGAATTGTGTTTTGAATATGGGCATATTCAAAATTTAAACACAAAACTCACAATAAAAATAAAGTCTTTCGCCCCAGCAAAGAATAAAAAAGGTTCAAAAAGTATATATTTCCATTAAACTTCTTGACAACGATGCGCGCAGTTTAAGCTGTCTTATTTGGTTCATATGCACACCGTCGTCACGACCAACGAACAGTCGTTCCGCGTTCAGTTCAAATTATTACACCAAATACCTGACTTTTCATTTTTTAAATATTTGATACTGGTCGCATAATACGGTTTTTGAAGATCATAATATTATCTTGTAAACTAATTTCAATTAATTAATCTGTGATTTGCTTCGTTTGAAATTTATGGCAAATACTCAATTAGAGGACCATCGCACTCTAGTTGCTTTCTCTGATGTCATGCCTACCAGAACCATCAGCAGGACAAACTATGACATACTCATCCCTCTCCGGAAAAAGCGCACACAGGATTTTTTCTGCCATACAAAAGCTGACACCCGCTGGCGCAAATTGTGGAACCTATTGTAGTCAGGAGAAAGTTGAAATGTCACACAGCCTGGGCAACTAAGCCACAATATTCCAAGCTAAACTATCAGCAATGGAGCTTAGCACCCAATTAATAAAGAATGCACTGAACAATCTTGGCATAGCTAATGATGTCTTCCGATAAAATGTCTTTGGGAGCCCTCGGATTACTGCAAATGATCTGAACGATGCCTCACCCAGGGCGGCAATCAGTCTGTTTAAAGGGATTGACCTCATGGGTGAATATTCTGAATGGAGCCATGAGGCCCACTCACAATCTAAATCACGAAATCAAGGTTCATGAGTGTATGCGAAAGTTTGGGTACAATTATCAACTCGAGTATTCTGTTTCGATCCCTCAGTTGATTTGGCACATCAGCAGCTCCATCGCCATCTGTTCTTTGCCCATTCGCTACTGTATAGCTGGTTTTCCTCTCGTAGTTCACCTCTAATTTCAAATACTTTAGGATGTCATAACCTTTTTTTCCATGAAATGTCCTGGCTCCCTAGTCCAGCAATCCCATGAGTTTATTTCCTAAAATTTAAACATCCAAATATGGTCTTTCGTCGTCTCTTGTGATAATGATATTGTTCAAAATATGTTTGTAACTGGTATATGGTATCTTGGGCTCCCTCTCTTTCCCGCCGATCAAGAGTGCATTCCTCGGTTTCCCGAATTGAAATTTCCGCAATTCCTCTTCGTGACTCCATTCAAGTAGCACAGAATCTTGGCTAAACACTGATTTTATCTTGGCCGTTTTGCATGTTTGAAGATAGTTGTGACAGCTGAAAATATCAAAATGACATCTATTCGCCATTTTGAATGAAAAAATCAAACGCAGAGGGGGGTCGAGTGATACTTTATTTTTGAGGCCCTATGACCCTGACTACAACTGCCGAGTTTTAAGCCTCTGTTATCATTCTTGTGGAAATGACATCTTGTTTTTCTCTATTATTATTTTTGTCACTTCATTAATACTCACTCGCAAGAGTTGACTTCTCCAAACCAAGATGATATGATGGTGTACGGAGGATCTTCAAAATGAGCCATTACTAAATCTTTTTGATGAGGATGAATTTTATAAAAAAAAAGATTGGGGTGAAGAAGATCCTCGTCAAAAAGATTGAGTAATAGCCCATAATATATCAACAGGAATGATAGCAGAGGCTTGAAACTCGGCAGTTGTAATCGGGGTCAAAGGGCTTCCAAAATATGATATCACTCGACCCCCCTTTCCATTTGATTTTTTTATCCAAATTGCGCCTAGCTGACAGATGATGTTTACCATAAAAAGTCACTCAGTGGATTTTTTTCAAAATCGCAATTCTGAACCGCAAAAAAATGCATTCCTATTGTACATCCCGTATCCCGTATAGTTTGGCCTAATAGGCTATAAAATATGCAAAACTATTGTCAATGAAGAAAAACGTCTTGAAAATGCGGAAGACTTTTTATTATTACCTGGGATGGCGGTATGATTTTAACAAGTCTTTCGCATTTTTAGAGACTTTTTCTCCATTGTGAATGGTTTGCATATTTAATTACCTATTGGACATATTACACGGGATCTACTCAATAACACCCAAAAGAACCTATCTGGGCATCCATGTCAAACAAAGGTTTCCAAAAAGCGTCAGATAGCTCATTTTGGATTTTATTCGCCTATTATCAGTCAGTGGACTTTCATTTGTTTGTGTAACTTGACGGCGCTGCCATGTTTTCCGATCAACCGATCTAAGCACAGTCTATTAATTTCAAGAATAGGTACAATTCCTTCTAAAATGTTCTTTATACTACTTGTACAGGGTGTTCCAGCAAGGGTGGCCACCGGCCATATCTCGGAAACTACTGGACCTAAAAGTCCAGGAAAAAAAATATGATCACTGATGTGGCCACGAGAAAATGCTGGAAAATATTTTTAAATTCGAAATTTTGTCGCTAGGGGGCGCAAACAAAGCTTAAATATTAAAATTCGAAATTTCTCCGGAAATTCTCAGATTGAGGTATATCTTTATCAACATGGTTAGAAAACCTAGACAATTTCACGTCTTTTTGGTACAGGGCTCATTGGCGTACCGATTTTCGTGTGAGAAGGGGAAGGTAGTGAAAGTGTAATTGTTCAAGTGGCTGTAACTTATAAACGACTTGGCCGATTTTGTTGCGTATAGGCTTGTTTGGAAGATAAATGTGAGTACTGTCATATATCGTATCCAGTGATGCGTTATTGTCTCCAGAAAAGTTGCTAGAAGGGGTAACTTGAATTAAAAACAGTGTTTTTCATTTTACCGCAAAAATTTAAATGGTATGGTATAATTCTGATAATAATAGCTAGTGCAAATTATGTAAAATTTAATGTTTTAAGGTTTTTAAGGTTTTTAAGTTTTTTTTTTTTTTTTTTTTTTTAGTTTTTTCTTGTAAATTTAATCTTCATTTCGATTCTGTTATCAGAATTATACCGTACCATTTAAATTTTTGCGGTGAAACGAAAATAACAGTTTTTAATTCAAATTACGCCTTCTAGCAACTTTTCTGGAGACAATCACGCATCACTGGATACGATATACGAAAGTACTCACATTTATCTTCCAAACAAGCCTATACGCAACAAAATCGGACAAGTCGTTTATAAGTTACAGCCACTTGAACAATTACACTTTCACTACCTTCCCCTACTCACACGAAGATCGGTACGCCAATGAGCCCTGTACCAAAAAGACGTGAAATTGTCTAGGTTTTCTAACCATGTTGATAAAGATATACCTCAATCTGAGAGTTTCCGGAGAAATTTCGAATTTTAATATTTAAGCTTTGATTGCGCCCCCTAGCGGAAAAATTTCGAAGTTATAAATATTTCCCAGCATTTTCTCGTGGCCACTTTGGTGATAATTTTTTTTTCCTGAACTTTTAGGTCCAGTAGTTTCTGAGATATGGCCGGTGGCCACCCTTGCTGGGACACCCTGTATATTCATCATAGCGTTGGTTCAATATTCAGTGTAAATATAAACATTTTTTGAAGAATTGATTGACTCAAAAGAGCTATTAAAAGTAGATAGAAACATTTTTGCAGATTTTATCAAATATTGTGACGATATTTCATTTCAAGACCAAGACGAGACTCTTGTGGTAGAGTCTTGGTCTTGAACGTCAAGTCTTGGTCTTGGTCTTGCGAAGATATTCAAGTCTTGGTCTTGGTCTTGTCCTTGGTCTTGTCACCAAGTCCAAGACAAGATCAAGGCAAGTCTTGTGGTCTCGCGAAGCCCTAAAAGTTATTTGATATAGTTACAGGTTACTAAAAATAAACATAAATTGTGTCATATAAAACGACAACATATTTAAGGTATACGAGGAAGTCTAAAAAAGTTGCCTTCAATGACAAGAATATATTTTTTCTGAATTTAGGTGGAATATTAATAAATTATGACCAATACTCTGTGCTTATCGCTACCTGTCTGTTGAGTAATAACAAAGGTCGATATTTAGTCAAAGTAGTTAGGGCTATGTCACTTCTCGCTCATTTTCCAAAATTGCCGCTAGGTGGCGCTGCGATAACGAAGTCGCCCGTTACCAAATTTGCATAATTGTGGGGAAAGCGCGAGATGGGGTGGCGTCAACCGTCGGCGGCGGTGGGTTGTGGTGGGGGTTGGCGGTGGTGGGTGTGGTGGTGGGGGTCTTCGGTGTGTCTTGAGTGGGGGTCTTGAGTGGGGGTGGGGAGTGGGGAATGAGTCGATGGGGGTCCTCAGTAGGTTGCGGTGAAGGAGTTGACTATAGTTCGTCATCCAAGATGTCACATTTGCGTTTATGCAATTACTCTAGCTTCACGTAACTCTTCGATTATTGATAGTGTTTCATTATTATGACCAGTATGACCAGCTCTCATGGAAGCTGTTATTAGTCTCAATCTAACAACAAGTTCCTTGATATTATCCCAATAAACATAATCTATATCGTTTTGATTAATATTCCACAACCCCTTTCACGTTCGCATTCTAGTTAGTGGATGTTTCAGTTTCTTAAAAAAACGAGAATATAATGTCGTGTTTTTGTTATGCCATGTTTTTGTAGGTATGGTCCTATTATAGTTATATATTTTGAAGATCCATTTCCCTGCACACGTTCATTTGGATCATAATTTCTTTGATATGCATTGGTTTTAGCTAAAATATCCATATAATTATCCAAATCCTCATCTTCATAGTCTTTAGGATATTTTTTAAATAGTAATTCGTACAATCCTTTTGCACCATCATATATTTTTCCATCTACTTTTAAATTTTTTCCAATAATTTCTACAAATTTAAGTGTGGTCCCCAAATAGAATTTATCAGTATCTATATCATGTACTATTCCATAATGATGATCAAAATTATGTTCAGTATCCTTCACACTAGCATCAATATAATCTCTTGGTAGTGGATCAAAACTTTGAAACCATATTTCATATGGTTGCGTGTCCATTAAATTTTGAACCGATTGCCTTGACTGTTCCAATATATCTGGAAGATTTTGATTTTCCGAGCTTTCGAAGGGGTTGGTTTGAGCTATACTAGTTCAATTCAAAAAATGGCGCCCAGCCGCCATCTTGAATACTAAAAGTACGTCAGTAACATCAAAAAGTAGTATTTCGACAGCAATTCAAGTCTGCCAAGTTTCAAAATTTTATTAAGATTAAAAAAAAAAAAACATTTCATTAATTCATTTCATTAAAAAAAAAGGGGGGGGACCTTTTAGAGCCGCACTGAAGATGTATGAATGAATCAATATTTTTCCTATATCTTCCGCAATTCCGTTCACAATCTTTATCAATAACGAGAAAATCATAAGGGTCTTCCCAACAGTGTGCGCAGAGTTGCTTCATTTGCTCAAATGACATATCCAGCATAGAATGATCATTATATATATGATTCAAATTCATAGAATCCTGCTTGAATAAAATTAGCAAATTCTCACGTATAAGTCTTTTCTGAAAATAATGAGTAACCTAGAAAAATGAAAAAGCAGTCTGTATTTTTATGCCTCCCTTGCGTGAAACAGTCCCTTATTATAGTTTGACTTCCACATGGTATATCATCAAATATGATGACCGAATTTGGTGCTATTTCATGAGGAGGAATGATATTTTCATCGCTTTCATGCTCGAAATATCCAATCTCTTTCATGGGTGCCAATAGTTGTCTTAAATATTCATACTTTGGCTGTTGTGATGATTTGGAATAAAGGTACACGTTTGCAAATCTTATTCCATTTGGATGCTCAAGTAAAGCCAACATCACATTGGTTTTACCTGAAGCAGATGGTCCAACTTTTCGATACCCCACAAAATAAATCACCATGTTTTTGGATTGGTTTCGTAAAATTCTCCACATCATGGTTTGTGATGGGTAAGGAGAACGATTGTTTTTCTATCCGCATTCTAGATATCAGTAAACAGAATTGTTTTTTGCAAAAGTATTTATACAATAATCAGATGTACATATTGATCAGATAGCATTAAATCGATAGACAATCGTGTTACAAATTTTTAAACTGAAAATAGTATTTAAATGATACACACAAACCTTTATAGGTATAAAATGATTGTACACGCTTCACGAAACTACACTTCCTCCAAACACTCCAAGAGAGAAGGTCGAGGTTTAATAAACACTCTAATTAATAGACTACCTGTTGAGCTTCATATTCCTGGCTATCAATTTTGTGGTTCTGGTACAAATTTAGAAGAAATATTGAATAGGGAAGAGTCTGGTATCAATCCATTGGATGCTGCGTGTCGAGAACACGATATCGCATACTCACTAACAGCTGATTTACCTCAACGACATCGAGCGGATAAAGCTCTAGCAGATAAAGCTTGGCAGAGAGTTGGAGCAAAAGATTACTTGGTAGAAGAAAGAATTGCTGCTCTAACAATAAGTGGAATTGTGAAAGGTAAACGGAAACTTGGAATGGGGATCAAGAGAACCGAAAAAAAAATAACACGAGTTATCAAACCCCCTCAAAAAATTGGTGGATGTCTTCCATTATTACTTCCAATTTTGGGTGCACTGGGCGCTTTAGGCGGTGATGCAGCTGGAATAGCTAAGGCCGTTGATGATATAAAAGTATCAAAGGAGCAACTCGAAGAATTACATCGACACAATAAAGAAATGGAAAATCATTCCAAGCAGGGCGGTGGATTATACATTAAACCCTACAAAGGAGGCACTATCAAGAAAAAAACCATAAAAAAAACAAATAAAATTTTCGCACAGATCCCTTTCAAATAACGATATACTAAAATATGTGAACATATTGAATATCCCACATTAAAGAGGTGTATTTATGCGTGACAACCTCCCCAAAAAATGTGAAGTGAAGGAATGTGGTATTTTGAATCTAGAAATTGAACAAAATCATGTAACTCATTGACAAGATCTTTTGGAAAGTACCTCATATTCAAGTTGATATACCACAACAACTAGCTTTAACACAAATTCTTGAAACTAATAAAGATCTGTTACTTGGATTTCGTAGTCGGGAAATTGTTGAATATTCCTCGCTACCTGAAGCGACCCGACATACTTGGCCTGTTAAAGCAAGTAGTAAACTTGAAGCACCTCGTCATATAATAATTGGTTTTCAAGAAAATAGAAAAGGACGCATCATGAAAGATGCTAGTCAATTCGATAATATGAATCTCACAAATATTAGAGTATTTTTGAATTCTGAAAGATATCCATATCATGATTTGTATCTGAATTACAATGATAACAAGTTTTCAGCTCTCTATGAAATGTTTGCAAACTTTAAAAATTCCTACTATGATATACCAAACGAACCAATTTTCAACCCTCAAAACTTTAAAAATAAGTGTCCAATCGCACATATTGATTGTTCCCACCAGAAATAATCACTTCAAATAGGCACTGCTGATTTGAGAGTTGAATTCGAGACAAATAATAATACAAAATAGGATACATCAGTATATTGTCTGATTTTACATGATAAATTATTTAGCTACATTCCATTAACAAAAATAGTCAAGCAATTGTAATACGCATGTTCTCAAATAATTATATAAACCATTTTATTTTTCGAAATGATGTTCAGTATTTCTCCAGAATTGAAGCTTTGCTTATCTTACCATATAAAGAGATCGAAAAAATTAAAAAATACAATTCAAGATTATAGTGGTAAAAAGCAGATGATGGTGAAATTCTCACAATTGAACATATGAAACTACCCGTTTTGGATGTACGAGGATTTATAATTGAAAACAAAAAAATTATTCCTAAAGACCTGGCTGCCTATGATGAAGAAACAATACGCCATTATACAGTGAGGACGTAAATAGTCCCCCCCCTCTCTAACTTTTGAACGCATTAATATTTTTGGCTCAAATTTGAATGTGTGTTTCAGGGTAGGCTTTACTAAGTTTTGACCTCCAAAAAAAATTTTCATCTGTCAAACTGACAGCTGGGCACCATTTTGATACAAAAAATTAAATGGAAAAGGGGGTCATGTGATACTTTATTTCAAAGGTCCTTCCATTCTTTTTTCACCCCCAAAGTTTGAAGTCCTTATTATTTTTCATAAGGAAATGGCGCCATGTCGAAAATAAATTATTTGTGTCTAATCTAGTCTATATTATCTTTAGTATTATTTTTTTTTGAAATTTTTTATTTATTACTGTTGTAGAAACAATCACTTATGTTAAAGGTTAGTTTTTTCATTGTTAATAAAGTTCTTTTAAGAATTAGAGATAGTATTTTGACCCAAATAATTTATTTTCGATATGGCGCCATTTCCTCAAGAAAAATGCTAAGGACTTCAAACTTTGCGGGTGAAAAGAGAATGGAAGGACCTTTCAAATAAGGTATCACATGACCCCCTTTTCCATTTAATAATTTGTTTCAAAATGGTGCCCAGCTGTCAGTTTGACAGTTGAAATTTTTTTTTGGAGGTCAAAACTTAGTAAAGCCTACCCTGAACAACACCTCCAAATTTGAGCCAAAAATATTAATGCGTTCAAAAGTTAGAGGGGGGGGGGACTATTTACGTCCCCGTTATCTCTGTATATTTAGATCCCCCTTTTCTATGGAACACTTGCCTCCAGAACTGATCATTGTATTTCATGGAATGAAGGATTTACGCAATCACATAAGTTTTCCGACATTGTGAAAAATATAACAAGAAACGTGGATCATGTGTACGTGAAAGGAAAAGAGAAGGCGCAAAAAATTGGAAAATATTCATCGAAGCCCGTTATCGAACTTGATGACAATCCACCTTTATCGTTGGAAAAACCACATTGTCTATACCATTTATCATCACCTGCAATGTGTGCACTTACTAATGTTTATAATTTGTATAAAACATGTTTAATGATTGAATAAATCACATTTTTGATTACATTTTTTATTTTATTTCAAACACCTTTTTATAAATATTTACAGCTAGGTATTCACAAATTTTCATCCCTCAAAACTTTAAAATAAGTGTCCAATCACACATAGTGATTGTTCTCATCACAAAGAAACACTTCAAGCAGGCACTGTTCTGTTTTGAAAGTTGAATTCGAAACAAATAATAATACAAAAAGGATTCATCAGGATATTGTCTGATTTTTACATGATAAATTATTTAGCTATAATCCTTTGACAAAATTAGTCAAGCAATTGTAATTCGCATGTTCTCAAATAATAATATAAACCATTTATTTCTCTAAATGATGCACAGTATGTCTCCAGAATTGAAGCTTCGCTTATCTGACCATTTAGTATGAGTAGAGAGTTTAAATGCTATTAATTAATCGTACCGAAACTATAGCGTTTAGACGTGAAGCTAATAGTAAAATAACAGATACAAGGTGCATTCCTGACAACATCCTGACGTGTATTTGGTAGAAAATTCTAAGACGGAAGGGAAATAAAGCTTATGTTGAATCGTTGGGCATGAATAATTCACATAATTCATGGGTTATGAAAAATAATGTATTGTAGTATCTTGTAATTCAATAAAAACACTTGCTGGTAGATGATTCTTTTATTTCTATACAAATATACTCCTAGAATATGGGTAGCATGATAAAAAAAAAGAATGCAAAGATTGATATAATTGCGAATTCTATATGGTTTTTACATTCAAACGAATCAATAAGTACATTCCAGTTTGTTGGTTCAAAATTTCCATCTACAAAATAGAATCTTAACTTAGAAGCTAAATATGACAAATTTTTAATTGACTCATCAATTTTTTAGCCAATCAATCCATTATAAACAATTAATTTTTCTCAGTTTGATGGTCAAGAGTCATTATGATTGGTTGATATGCAAATAAACGTTTCTTGTTTATTCAAATCTACTTGTATATGCAAGGTATTGTTGAAAAAGGTGCTCAGAAACAATACTTCTGCTGAAAGTCCTGTTGTCATTGTTAATTTTTATACTAATGGATATATTGTGGCAATATTTATCTACTTCACCCAACAGGTATTATTTTTTTGATTCAACAAAATAACCTTGAAGTTTCATTTTTATCATAGATCTAACGTCTACAGAAACTAGTCACTGTGAAAAAGGTCATATCAAGGTTATACCTTTTTAAATAATTATCATTATTTCATAAAAATGGGGGAACATCTAATCATAGCATGGACATTTCTTTAGTTAATGTGATATCCTTAGCTATTTTTCAATGTGAATCATCTTTATGTGATTGAATTAAACAAAACCTGTCTTGCTGAAAACCACAAAGCAAACCGATCCTGAATTTAGACTTGAAATTTTATAATCAGTGAACCAATACTGTTACATTTGTTCATTTTATTTTCATATAACAACAATTATTGCTTATGGAATGTTTTTGTTAATGTATTGTGTTGTTTTCTTTGTTTTCTTGTTTCTTTGTTTTTGGTGATGTTTATTCTTGTTTACGTTGTTTTGTTTTCTTGTTTTCTTGTTGTTATTGTTTTCTTGTTTTTTTTGTTGTTGTTGTTTTCGATGTTTGTTTTCTTGTTTTTGTTGTTGTTGTTGTTTTCATTGTTTGTTTTTTTGTTTTCTTGTTTTTTGTTGGTGTTGTTGTTGTTCATGTTTTGTTGTTATGTTTATAATTTGTATAGAACATGTTTATTGATTTAATAAATCAAATTTTTGATTACATTTTTTATTTTATTTCAAAGACCTTTTTATAAATATTTACAGGTAGGTTTTCACAAATTTTCAACCCACAAAACTTTAAAATACGTGTCCAATCACACACATTGATTGTTCTCATCAGAAAGAAACACTCCTATACAAAAAGGATCAGTTTATTGTCTGATTTCAAATGATAAATTATTTAGCTATAATCCTTTCACAAAATTAGTCAAGCAATTGTAATACGCACATGTTCTCAGAAAAAAAAAATGACTTGATTGAAGGCTATTTGTGATTGACAGCTCCTTGATTTTGAAATGCCAAATTGAAGCCCTGCATGTCTATTGCAATGATTTTCATGATGGATTGGTTCTGAAAAAATAAATAAAATTGAAATGAGATAATTTTAACTAGATAAATATTTATTAATAGTTGCTGGAGACATGTTATTGATAAGAAAACCACATTCAACCTTAATTTAGAGCTGTTGATAGGAGGAGTTTGACGTTAAAAACACATCCTGTTTACTGGTGATAGGAAAACCACATTCGAGCTAAATTTAGAACGGTTGATAAGAGTGTGACGTGAAAACCACATCCTGTTTACTGTTGATAAGAAAACCACATTCAGGCTAAATTAAGAACTGTTGATAAGAGTATGACGTGAAAACCACATCCTATCTACTGTTGATAAGAAAACCACATTCGAGCTAAATTTAGAACTGTTGATAAGAGGAGTGTGACGTGAAAAACACATCCTGTTTACTGTTGATAAGAAAACCACATTCAACCTTAATCTAGAACTGTTGTGGTTGGTGTGAAAACCACAACCCTGTGGTGAACGATGATGATGATAACACTTACTCACAATACTCAATTTCTTCAAGGCTTGAATCATGAACTTTTTTTGTTCATAGAATGTAATGTCATTCCTTAGCTGTTCCAATCGTCTACAGAATTCCTCAATTTTTTCTGCATCTGTTTTGTCCATCGTCTCGCACACAACTGATCCGCCTGCCACACTTTGGTGGTGCTCAACATCTCTGGATGTATCATTGGATTTTTATCGCAGATAAATTCACCCATGTTTGATTTTGTAGAGTGGCAGTAAAGTTTTACAATCCATCGCAAATTACCATTGATACGAACTGCATTAACGGTTATTTCAATACGACTTTTAGATGGTATGTGTGAAACACATTTGCAGCAACAATAACTGTATGACTCACATTCGGAGCAGGCTAAGCCGTAAACTTGGGGTGATAAACCATTTTTTCTCACAACAGAAATGTGTCGTCTTGGATGACGAACTATAGTCAACTCCTCCACCGCAACCTACTGACGACCCCCGCTCCCCACTCCCCACCCCTCAACCCCCACTCAAGACCCCCACTCTCCACTCCCCACTCCCCACCCCCACTCAAGACCCCTACTTGGTGCATTCGATATTGGGTTCCAGATTTGCGATCGGTCAATTGGTTTTAGAAATATCGGCGAAAAACCGAGAATGGCGAATTTTGTTTTTTGCCAGTAAATCCGAAACGGCTAATTGGACAGCTATGAAAATCGGACATTATCTGGACACTTTTTAAAGACGAATAAAATGGTGTGTATGAAATGTCTTAATCGTCTTTTGTTTCCCGCAACCCGCCTCAACTTTCATTTTTCTTATGGCCGCCATATTGGATTTTCCGATTTTTGGAAAGAGTGTAAAATTTCCAGTCTAGTGATGTCTCACAAGTGCATAAAAGATTTAAGTATCTTCGGAATATCACATTTCGTAGTTAGGACTCAATCTTTTCCAAGGAGGCCATGATTTATTTGACAGAAAACTGGTTTATAAGCAAAATCCAGGAGGCTCTGATATGTCGTTCAATAATTCTGCGGAAAGATGGCGTTGTGGTCAATAACACCCCGCAAATAATTATTCAGTATGAAAGTTGTGTTTACGTAAATAGTAGTACGCTTCTTTGTCATTAAAATAATAAAAGTTGATCAAATCAACAACCATTTTTCTGAATTGGGTTTATGAGGCTGCCGTCGTTCGGGGTACATCTCCAAATACCTTGCTGAGGTAATGTCGGCATTTCTCTGTAACTGCAAGTACAGCGCTAACATATCCAACTTTTCATCATTCGAATAAGGAATACCGGGCATTTTTAATAGGTTTCGAGAATTTGTTTATCAGATTTATTATTTCAATGACAGAGAAGCCTACTACTATTTACGTAAACACAACTTTCATACTTAATTATTATTTGCGGGGTGTTAGAGACCACAACGCCATCTTTTGGCAGAATTATTGAACGACATATCAGAGCCTCCTAGGATTTTGCTCATAAACCAGTTTTCTGTCAAATAAATCATGGCCTCCATAGAAAAGATTGAATTCTAACTACGAAATGTGATATTCCGAAGATACTTGAATCTTTTATGCACTTGTGAGACATCACTAGACTGGTAATTTTACACTCTTTCCAAAAATCGAAAAATCCAATATGGCGGCCATAAGAAAAATAAAAGTTGAGGCGGGTTGCGGGAGAACAAAAGACGATTGAGACATGTCATACACACCATTTTATTCGTCTTAAAAAAGTGTCCCGATAATGTCACATTTTCATAGCTGTCGAATTAGCCGTTTCGGATTTACTGGCAAAAAACAAAATCCGCCATTTTTGATTTTTTGCCGATATTTCCAAAACCAATCGACCGATCGCAAATCTGGAACCAAATATCGAATGCACTGAGTTTCCTCTAAAACTTTCTCCATTTAACCATTGCTGTAGGTATAATAGGAGCCAAGATCCCTGTATAGAGAACCGAATCTGGGACACACTGTATGCTGTACAAAACCAATGTAGTTTACAGTGTTTTCACTCCAACCAAATCTAGGTAGAAGCATGGTAGAACCCCAGGAATGGCAAGCTGGCTGGATCATGAGTTTCAAAATAGAAAATAGGAGGTAACTGGTGATTCGTGCGATAAGCTGTCCTCGTTTGGTTCGAGATTGAGAATGAATAAGAATACACAAGTTCAAGTTCTAGAAATTGCCCTGATTGTAATCATGAACTTTGAAGTTCATTTTTGCTGCAAGAATTTGACCCAAGTCGAAAAAGAATGTCAATAAGGACAAATATACTGGAAAAATGTGCTTATAGGTACAAAACATAGGGACGGCCATATTTTAATCCCACCAGAAAAAAAAGACAATGTTTCTGTCCGAATTTAATTGGATTACCGACTAATTTCAAGGATATTCACACAGTCAAAGATGATTACATCCATTGGCAAGTTTGTTTATAACTTTCTTGAGCTATTCTAATTATTTTGGATTCAAGGTTATGTTCTTAAACTTCGAAAACACTGTCAATAATTTATCGAAATGAACGTATATTTAGAGCGCATCAATTTTCTGGAAGTATCTTCCCGATATTAGACAGAACATTTCTTTTTCGCTGCTAATTTTTTCTCTAATAAGCAAACTACTTTTTGATTATTTTGGTGCCATGCGCTAGACGTGACAAAATTCAAACTCCACTATCATTTAGGTATAAGAGAACAGGCGACTGTGCCATGATCCTTTATCCCTGTTCTCCTCACATTAATTTGCGAATGTATTTTCTCTCTGTCATTGTTTTTCACCAACAGGTGAGAACGAGGTGACATTCAGGACCATAATATGGTCTGATTTCCCACATTTTGACGTAAAACAGGTTGATAGTTCCTTTATTCAACTTTTACCACATGGGAAATTTGTGGACAAATGTCGTTAATTTTGCCCAATTCATAATAAGACATCATTATCTCCTAACCTATTCATAGGTCGACAAGCGGTTAATTTGACATTGAATGTTTGTTGGGTAGCACCCATTCGAAATATTTTTATGCCTACTATTCGAATCTGCCAAAATTTCTTTGAATATCTGAATTCACAACCGTGGATGAAAAGTTAGAAGCCTTTTGGGGCAGATGCGGATATAGAGTATGTATAGACCAAATGAACAAAACCGGTATGTGATAAAAATATATGCGTTAGTTGATGCAAAAATGTTTTATATGGCGTCTATGGAAATTTACGTTGGAAAACAACCACCTGGGCCATACGCAGTTGATACAAGTAATATGGCTTTAGTTCCCCGCCTCTGTACGCCAATTTCCAAGATCCAAAACAAACAGAAATGTCACTATGGACAATTCTTTCACCAGCAAGGAGCTAGCAAATTGACTGTTACACCAACATAAGCCCTTAGTCCTGGGGACGATAAGAAAAAATAATTGATTTTTCCCAATCGAATTCACCCAACCTTAAAAACAACCTGAAAAAACAAGTATGTTTGGTACCATTGCATCTTACATTTCCAAGAAAATTAAAAAAGAAATTGCTCCTTCCACTATGCATCAAGATGACACCATTACAGAGAAGCCTCAAATGATAATCACAAATAACAAAACCAAAGGAGGGGTGGATACAGTTGACAAAATGTGCGCAGCATACAACTGTACAATAGCTCGTCACTATCATATTTCCACATAATCCGTTAAAAAGTTTATTTTGCCAACGTTTTTATATCATGATTATTCCTGATTGCTGCCAAATCCTCATATCCTCTATTGAAGTTTCCCTTTTGACTACTTTGATAAGACTTATGAGAAGATACCATATCGCTTATGAATGAAATTCCGTATTTTTTCAATACAACACAATTTTATTATGAGTTAACTTCATCAAATAAGATGGCTTAAAATATCTGATTATTGGAAATATCAAATCATTCAATCATAATTCTAACTCTGGCAACACCGCTCTCAAGAGAAAAAAAACCACGCGATTCGCGAACTTATAACCTTAACCTCTCTTTTAAGTTTTTATTATGCTTGTGTTATGTGTTTCTTTGCTTGTTGTACCTCGTTCCTGGGCATTTAGTTGTGTTTTACAGTTTCGTCAACGATTTATTCTTGGTTTTGTGGTCCAAATATAAGTTTGTGAAGTGCCAAACACAAGGTCAAACATCATCATCATCTAGACAATCAGTTTCTCTGAAGGTGTTGTATTATGAATTCACAGTTCCATGATCGTATTTTTTGCACTGGTAAGTAGGTACTTTTACTCTCACTAAACTCCTTGTTTCCACTCATACATAGATGTATCTCTAAAGTAATGCATGGATATTATTTAATTAGTCTAAAGTAGGTACCGTTTAGTCTTTCCCATTCCGTTTCAAATCAAAATAACCTGGGTTGGTTTTCACTCGATAAAGCTGTTAGCAAATGGTTGCATTAGTAAACAATCTTAACAGATTATGTTGAGTTAACGTGAACGTTCAATCATACCCCCCCTTCATTGGTGAACAATCTTAACAGATACGTTAAGTTGACGTGAACGTTCAAACATAGCCATGTAAGGTTACCTCGAATTAGCATTGTTGTTGATTTTGTGCATGGGGCAGGTTTAACGAATTCGCGAAATTCAAACTAACCCCAACTACCTAAGTGTTTGTACCAAGTTTGAATACCTACTTGATTGTTTTATTATTTATTTTGTATTTTTCAAGAAAACTTCATACTCAAAAAAAAAATAGTCATCCTATTGAATAAAGTATCTTATTTTTTTTTCAGGGCAAACAAACTTGTAGCTTCATATTGACCATTAGATTGTAATGACCAGAGATAATTATCCATTCAATGCGTGTAGAAGACTGGTTAACTTATTTTATTTCTTTTGTTTTCTTGAATATGTATTAGTATTATATTATTTTTTACCGTTTTGTCAAATTGTTGGAATATATTATTAGTCCAGTAACCATTTACACTCGCATATACATCAGACCTTGCGTTAGATTTGGTAGTTCCGATTTCTTGCTGCCGTGTCTATGATGTTGGCCCAATGAATAATCCAAGTTTGTGACCTCGTGCGTCAAATGCAACATTGTCAAATTTCAAAAAAATCCCAAAATGTCCACCTTTTATCCAGTTTTGGCAATTTCAACCCAGAAGGACTAAGTTTTCGAGTATAAGTATAAACACTTATTAAAGTGGACTAAATCTTTTACAATTTGAGATCAGAAGGTCTTTGTAGACCCAATAGTTCACAAGATACAGATTTTCAAAATTTAGTATTATTTCTTCACACTCGCAATTGTTTACATAATACAACAACATTATATTATAATGATGTCTACCTGGAAGGTGTCTTAAGGCTAGTCACTATACACATTTATTATTCTGTGATAATTTCGTCCCTCTAGACATATTTTCTTTGGAAAATTAACACCCTGCTAATCCCGAAAGAAAAGAGGAATTATGCGTAATTATCCTAATCTCGATAAAAAAAGTAGACCAAATACATGTTAAATATCAACTAAAAGTAGATTTTGCCCTCTCTGAATGACCCGGTTGAGTTTCGTCGGTCTCCCCACTCAAAACATCAAGGCTTAACTTGACCCTCAGATGCATAAAACGAAAGAGTAAGAATGGTCGCAGACTCTTTCCAAGTAGATATAATGCTGTTTTATTACCGCAGAAAATAGGTTATTTAAACATTTTTTTCAAGTTTGAAAATATAGAGCTAAATTTTGGAAAGCTGTATTTCAAAAACTATTGGGTCTACAGAGACGGTTCTAATCTCAAATCATAGCAAATGTAGTCTACTTGAGAAGTGTTTTATAGTAATAATCGGAAACTTGGTCGTTCATGGTAAGAATTGCCAAAAAGTGAATAAAAGGTAGTTATTTGTTTTTTTTTTAATTTGACAATGTTGCGTTCGGCGCTCGAGATCGAAAACTTGGATTATTCATTGGGCCAACATCATTAACAAGTCAGCAAAAAATCAGAATTACTGGATCTAACGCAAGGTACCCCCCTTTTCAGACGACAAGGTTACTGGATTATACAGGGTGTCCCGAAATTAGACGTCAATATTTTAACCACGTATTCTACACCTCAAAATAGAAATAAACTTTTTATAGACTGGTATCCACAGACTATTCGTTTTCAAGATACAGGATGTTAAATATGAAGACCTGACGACGGTTTTTCGTGTATATTTTCGAAACCTGTGAAGATAATTGGGTCAAATTTTGTATAGCCACCAAACTTTCAACGCTCTACCTAATGAACGAAAACATAGTATTTTATTACCTTCATGGCTGGGGAATACAGGGACGTGTACCTCATTTATGTAGAAAACTCTAGATTTTTGTAATCTGTAGACAAAACTACTAAACATCAACAACCAAAAAATTGGGGGCCTATTTTTCTCAATCCCGTCCCTGTATATACCACTAATAAAGGGTATACAATGGTAAATCATTGTTTCTTTGAAAGAGTTTGAGAAGTCTAGTAACAGTACCAAATTTTATTCAATTATCATAACAGGTTTCGAAAATATCAACAAAAACCGTCATCATCACTTTTAACAGCCTGTATCTTGAAAATGAAGAGTTTGTGGATACTAGTTTATATTAAGCTAATTTCGGGATACCCTGTATAGCAAATGTTCATTTTTCTTTGAATTTATACTTTCATTGTATGTTGTATAAGCAAACACAGTAAATAAAATATTGAGCCAACGTAAGCAAACAAAATATTAGGACAATTATATTTAAATAACATTGGAAGAATATCGGCATCACCATCCTAGAACAATATTGATATTCAAATATAGAGCCAACATCGATAAATCTATATCGCAGTTATATGACTGATTGTGATTGGGACAATAGTGCCAAATGGCCCCTTTTTTTACTAGGCCAATATCAGTAAATGTTTTTGGACCAATAAATCTTGAATATTGTTCCAATATTGGCGCAACAAATGTGTGCTACTTGGCCTTCATGCACACATTACAAAATATCTTCTTTTTGGCAGCACATCCAATAGCTCGATGACCAGGCTTGCTACAATTGTATCAGACAATTTTTTGTTGTCCTCTGAGGTGTTTTTCCAGTCAACTCTTATGATGTCATTTCATTGATGTTTGCCAAGTCAGGTTCAAGGGACTGACCCTTCTTAGGAGGTGGTGCGTATTTTGATTGCATCCTTGTCTCAACTCGTTTGCATAGAGGTTTTAATTCGGTCAAATCTGTGATTTCTATAGCTCCTAGCTGACTGCGATAAATTGGTGCTATGTTGTCATAACTATCGTGAGCTTGGCTTCTTCCGATATGGGGCAAGCAAGTTTCTGAAAATACTTTGCCTTCACAGTCAAATACTCGGCCAAATAATATAATAATATGTATTAATCGTCTCGTCAGGTCCCTGAATACGTTTTTTGATCTCCTCAAGTAGTGTTTTCGTATAATGTGCTTGTTGATATTCCTCTTTGAATTACTTGACCAGTTCGTCCCACGTATGCACCTCTGTTTAGCAATTCAGATAAAATCAATATGCTCCCTCTTCAAATAAGTCAATTCCAGAGTCTTATTGAATAGGAATATCGCGACATATACTGACCTTCGTCAGTCCAGATGGCCATTTTGAGTACAATCACATGCCGTTTGGCTTTGTGATTTTTCCTACGTGTTACCAGAGAGTAATTGACAGGGCTTTGGGTCCATTGAAAGACACTCTGGTCTACGTATACTTGAAAGATTTGGTAATACCAACAATATCAAAAGGACCGATGCAACAACAGGCAGGTTGAATACTAGGGAGTACTTATCAAAAGTGGCACAGTTCAGCCGAGTGTCACTGAAGAAACCGCTCTAGTCAACTCTCCACCACCAGTTGACGTGAAAGAAGTTCGCCAATTGTTGGGTTTGGCAATTTTAGACGCTTCATTCAAAGCTTCGCAACAAAAACAGCAGGCGCGTACTCTCAAAAAAGATGTTGTTCAAACTTAACATAGTTCGCCCCACGAGGCGACACCGCGACACCAGTTCAATATGGCTGTAGTTGTCACAATTTATAATTTACCTGTAACATACATCAATTCATGAAATACAGTCCACTTAAAAACAATTTAAAACGAGTATATTTGCCTCCTATTTACGGCACAATAATTGAACCAGCAGCAATTACAAATACAAATAAATATATTTGGTCCTTCGAGCCGGATAAATCTACAAGCTGTTTCCAAGTGACAAGTCCTGTCGAATCCTGGTAGCCAGCTAAGTTAGGCTACCACGAAAGAGGCGTGAGGCTACGATCTGGTGACTCCCGACGCAAGCAGTTGGACGAGCAATATCAGATTGAAGTGATTGGATTGCAATTTTGACAGCATTTTTCAAAACAAAAAGTAGGTATCTATATTTAGTTCTCCAAGTTGAACTACTATCTTATTTTCCTATTTTCATCCTAGTTTTCTCCTATCAAAGCAATTTGAGGTCATTACCTATTGTCAAATCTATTCAAGGTAAACCTCACTGTTCTATTTTTGACAGGTGCCAATAATATAAACGAATCTAGGTCTTGAGTTTGAATACAGTTAACCACAAGCAATTTTGTTCAACTGACTAGTTTAGTGCATCATTCTTCATAGCTTGAAAGTTATAGCTTTCGAGTAGGTGCATTTTTACAATACATCCTATTTTGTATTGGAACTGAATTAGCCAAAATGCATGACACATACGATAATGTCGATACTGCATCTAGTTCAAGAGATGATTTGAAAATATTGATCAGAAATAGAGGCAGCATCAAGCAAAAATAAAACATTTTGGAAAAGTTCGCTAATACGGTTAAATCATCTTCACCCGAAAGAGCGCCTAGTTTAAATGATGTTGAATTAAGATCAAAGAATGGTTTTGGTTTATTACAAGAGTTCGCCAAGGTGGAATCAGTGATTGAATCTGTATGTGATGAACAAGAATAACCATTCCATTACAATGAAAGGGAAGAGTTCCAAGACCGATTTTATGCCGCTCAAGATATTTTATCCTAATATATTGCAAGTGTATCCATATCCAAGTCTATTACCATTGCTGAACAACAAAATGCTTAGATTAATTTTAGTACACAACCTCATACTCCGTCATCCACAGTGAACGACACTTTAAGCAATATGTTACTTCCAAAACTCACATTACCTACATTTTCTGGTAATTTTGAGGAATGTCTCAATTTCAAGGTTAATTTCACTTCAGCTATTATTGCCAATACTGGTTTGTCTGAGTTGCAGAAATTTCGATTTTTAAAAGCCTCTTTGGAAGGATTTCCTGCTGGATATATTAAAGGTTTTGAAAATGTGACTGATCCATTTGAAACAGCATGGAACATTCCATGTACCAAGTTTGACAAAAAACACTTTCTGTTAGTAACACATTTTCAGCAATTACTCAAAATTCAATAAGTAAATAGAGAAAATTTCTTTCAATTTAGAAACATGTTAGATCAAATTACAAAAAATATGATCAACATAAAGAGTTTAGAATTGAGTGACAGAACTTTATTTGAGTTTTTAATTGTTCATTTGATTGCAAGTAAATTGGACAAGACTAGTCTTAGGGAATGGAAAGAGATCAAATATAAATCTGATCTTCCTAGTCTTGATGACTTTGTAGACTTTATCAAAAACAAAGTTGATTTGCTGCAATCTTTGGAACAATCCTTTGGGTCGAGTCAAGTTATGCCATTTAATCACAATGTCAAGAGATATGACAAGCATCCATTTAATCCGAGAAACCATTCTCAAGTTCATTTATGTCTAGAAAATCCTGAACAAAATTTACATCACAATTCATCTAATAAATGTAATTTTTGTAAGGAAAATCATTTGAACTATAAATGTCAAGATTTTTTGAATCTATCAGTTTCAGATAGAATTGCCAATGTTAAAAGACTCAATCTATGTCAAAACTGTCTTCGAACGGGACATAATCAAGATCAATGTAATCTAGGTCCCTGCACTATTTGCAAATCTGAAAACAAGAAACTTAAACACAATTTGTTGATTCATTTGTAAAAAAATACTAGTGACACGAGTAACTTCAGCAATTCTATTACCAGCAATAACTCAGCTCTACACAATTTCAATGTATTTGTAAATCGGATGTCTGTCTAGTCACTGGTACTGTTGTCTACTATTTTGTGTAGAGTTAGAGATGAAGATGGGAATTTCCAACCATGTCGATTACTTTTAGATTATGGAGCACAATCCAATCTAATAACACAAAAATTTTGCGATAAATTGAAACGTCCATGTACTTCAACGAAACTTTCAATTATTGGGATCAATCAAGTTGTATCTGAACTCAATAAGCAATGTACCTTGTCATTGTTCTCCAATTCTCCCAATTTTAGTTGTACTGTTTCTTGTTTCGTTGTTCCATTGATCACCAATCAAATCCCTGCCTGTCAATTCAGTGCTTGTAATTGGAATATACCGGAAAACATCCAGTTGGCAGATCCAAGCTTTTCTGTTTTTGGTGGTATTGACTTATTGATAGGTGCAAATCTATTTTGGGTTAGGAAGGAAGAATCAAACTAGGCAACTTTTTACCTTCTTTACAAAATACGCACTTTGGATACATAGTTACCGGAAGTACACCATTGGATTTGAATACTTCCATTTGCAATTTTACCAAGATACATCCAGAAGATGATCAACTAGAGCGTTTTTGGGAACTAGAAGAAGTTAAAGTAGCAGTTCACATGTCAAAGGATGACATGGAATGTGAAAAAATATTCAATGACACTACTTTTAGAAATGACAAAGGTCAATTTGTAGTTCAATTTCCCTTCGAGCATTCTCCCAAGTTACTTGGCGACAGTATGATGAGTGCCAAAAAGAGATTTTTATCCCTTGAAAACGATTTAGAGATTCCAATTTCATGAAACTATACTTTGACTTCATCCATAAATATGTGTCCTTGGGACATATGACTAAAATTTCCAATGATAAAAGTACAAGTTCCTATTTTTTTCCGCACCATGGTATTCTGATGGAGAATAATATCACTACAAAATGATAACAAAACTAAGAACTGTATTTGATGGTAGCTGTCCTACAACAACAGGTTGGTCTTTGAATGATCTACAATATGTTGGTCCCAAGTCCAAAATGACATCATAGACATTTAACTTCGATTCAGAACGTATACTTCCGTTGTTTCTGCTGATGTCTCAAAAATGTTTAGATGTATTTTAATGAACCCTGATCATAGACCCCTTCAGCAAATTTTATGGCGAGAAAATCCAAATGATGAGTTGTCATCTTAAACATTAAATACAGTTTCCTACGGAACCACTTCCGCTCCCTATTTAGCTATTGCATGTATTCGAAACTGGCTTCAGACTCTATTGAGCAATTTCCACAAGCATATAAAACTATTCTCAACGATTTCTATGTCGATGACCTTTTAACTGGATCTAATGACATTCATGAACTTACAAATTTATCTAAAGAAATATACTCAATTTTGGAGTCAGGTCATTTTATCCTGAGAAAATTGATATCGAATAATCCACAAGTTACATCCGATTTAGGCAATTGCCAAATTTCCAATTCAGTTTTAGAAATTGGCGAAAAGGCAACATGCAAAACTCTGGGCATTCAATGGTCTCCTGGTCTTGACACTTTGACTTATAATACAGAACAACTTTCAAGTCGTGATAAAAGCATTATCACAAAAAGATCTATTTTGTCTACTATTGCACAAATTTATGACCCTTTGAGTCTTTTGAGTTCTATTATTATCAAGTCAAAAATTATTATTCAAAAGTTATGGAGTTTGATAGTTTCCTGGGATAGTTCTATTCCCGACTATTTGGAAAAGTCATGTTTAAAGTTTAGTAACAGTCTTAATCAGCTTCAGACTTTGAATATTCCAAGGAATTGTATACCCAAGGATTTCAGTCTAACTGAACTACATTGTTTTTGCGACGCTTCTAAAGATGCGTATGCTGCCGCACTCTATTTGAGAAGCAAACATGGTAATCATGATTTTCAATCACATATTTTATGTGCTAAAAGCAAAGTAGCACCACTCAAAACTATCACTATTCCAAAGTTAGAATTGTGTGCTGCATTACTTGGAACCCAATTGATTGACTAAATAAAAAATGCACTCTCATTAGATATCCCTATTTTTATGTGGTCTGATTCAATGGTAGCTCTATGTGGGATAAAGACAGAGCCAAGTCTATTACAAGTTCTCGTCTCCAACAGAGTCTCTAAAATTCAGTCACACACAAATATTTAAAATTGGAGATACAATAATACAAAAGAAAACCCTGCAGATCTTGCTTCAAGAGGTGTAACAACAGAAACTCTACTTCACTCTAGTTTATGGTGGACAGGTCCGAGTTTTTTGAAAACCACTCATTCCAATTTTCCTGAACCTAATGACTTCATTCCTTTTGATGAATTACCTAAGATAAAAAAAGAGAATCACAGTCTTACAAACTGTGGTTAAAGAGCATTTTTTCCTTTTTAACAACTATTCTTGCCTATTGAAGTTAAGACGAGTAACAGCTTTATGTATTAGGTTTTTCAACAATTCAAAACAAGAGAAGTGTAGCGAACCTTTAGTTTCTGGTCCTATCAGTGCTTTTGAATTTGAAAATGCTAATATGGCTCTACTTCGTCTTTCTCAATCTGAAAGTTTCAGTGCAGAAATGTCAGTTTTAACAAAGACTACCCTATTAAACAAAAAGGACAAACTTTCAGCTCTAACCCCATTTATTGATGAAAAGGGACTAATGCGTGTAGGAGGACGCTTGAAACATACCTATTTATCATATGATGTTAAGCATCCCATTTTGTTGGATCCTGAGCATCCTTAAACTAAGTTAATATTTGACCATAAACATAAATACCTTCTATATCCAGGTTCTCAGTTACTTTCAGCCTCTATGAGGACTTTTTATTGGCCTATAAGAGGAAGCAATTCAGCTAAGAAAACTACACGAAATTGTCAAAATTGTCAAACATGTTTTAGATTTCGTCCTACTCCCGGTAGATCTCCAATGTCTAGTCTACCAGACAGTCGTATCAAAACTGAGTTTCCATTTCAAATAACCGGTATTGATTTCGCTGGCCCATTCTTTATTTTGAACAAACCGGGTAGGGGAGCAAGAGTAACAAAATGTTACTTAGCAGTTTTTATCTGTTTTTGCACAAAAGCTGTGCATCTTGAGGTAATAACCAATTTGAGTACTAGAAGCTTCATAGCATGTTTGAAACGATTCACCTCTCGGAGAGGTCTTCCTGCCATGATTTGGTCAGACAATGGAAGTACCTTTGTTGGAGCTAGTAACGAGTTGAAAGAGTTGGGTCAATTTTTGAGCACCAATATAGATTCAATCACTGAAACTACGGGCCAAGCCGGTATTCAATGGCAGTTTATACCACCATACACCCCAAACTTTGGCGGTTTATGGAAGGCAGCTGTGAAGGCTGCAAAGCATCATTCAAAAAGAGCTCTCATTAACAAAAATTTCACTTTTGAAGAATTTAATACATTGACTATTATTCAGGTTGAGTGTATACTGAATTCAAGACCTTTATTTGCAATGTCAAATGATCCAACCGATTTACTACCCATTACTCCTTCTCATTTTCTCATTGGACGTTCTTCTAACTTTATCCCTGAATTCAACCTGCAAGACGTCAATTCATTTAAACTGTCAAGGTTGCAACACATCCAAAAACTCAATCAACAAATATGGTCACAATTCACCAAGCAGTACATTTCCCAATTACACACGCAATACAAATGGAAGGAACTTCCTACAAGCTTGCCAGAAGGCTCGTTGGTGCTGATTCGGAATGATACTCAACCACACTACAAATGGCACCTTGGCAGAGTTGTTGAGCTCTTGCCTGGGAAAGACGACATCTCCAGAACTGCAGAAGTCCAAACTCAAAAAGGAACTATGGTCAGGTCTATACGTCACTTGTGCAGACTACCCATGCGAGAAGAGACTGAAAACTGGACTTTTGTGCAGAGATGGAGATCATGCAGTGAATTTTTGAAGGTCCCTTCCAAAGGGGGAAATATGTTCAAACTTAACATAGTTCGCCCTGCGAATCGACACCGCGACACCAGTTCAATATGACAGTAGTTGTCAAAATTTATAATTTACCTGTAACATACATCAATTCATGAAATACAGTCCGCTTAAAAACAATTCAAAACAAGTATATTTGCCTCCTATTTACGGCACAATAATTGAACCAGCAGCAATTACAAATACAAATAAACAGATGTATCATTCTAGACTAAGAATTGTGAACAAATTAGACACATCAAAACTTACCTTACAACAGCTAAAGTTTCAAGATTATAAGAGTGGTGTTTTGCTTCACACGCAGTAGTCCCACGCCTGAAATAAGCGATTGGATGAGAGGGACCATTTTGTTTTCTCTGCATAAGGATAGCTCATAGACATCGTATGATTTTGTCTGGAGATTTGGTTCAAAAATTTGCATAATAAGTTAAGTTTCAGGAGAGTATTGTATTTCTCTTTGAATCTCAGCAAATAATTTTCTAAAGCTGGAACTTTTAAGACTTTTAATTCAATTCAATTATGACAACTTCAAAATCTGAGTGAAACACCAGCTATTGCGGTAGGTATATTAGATCGGGAGTTAACCTGAATATGATTCCCAACACTCCCCCTCAATTTTGAACGTTTAAAAAACTAAAAATTGCAACTCTCAAGATCTTTAAAGACTTTTCATGCTTTTCCTTTGGCAGTGGTATCGTAAACAAATCGGCAACATTGTACAAAGTGGAAACATATCCGACATGAATAGTTCCCTCTTCGATTAGGTCCTCGATAAAATGATTTCGGATGTCTATGTGTTTGCTTCGTTTGCTGTTGTCGTAGCTTTCCATCATCTTCAAATTGCTTCGATTATCAACAAATAAAATTATCTTGATCTTATTCTGACTAAACTTTTCCGCAACGTCTTCTAGATATAGAAATTCGGTAGCGGACGAAGCTGCTGCCACATATTTCACCTTTGCTGTTGACAAAGCAACTGTTTGCTGATTTCTTGAGAACCCTGAAACCAAATTGCCGCAGAAGTAGATGGTGGATCTGAACCTTTTTCGATCTAGCTTGTTGCTTTTCCAATCTGTATCTGAGTAAGCAACAATGTTTCCAAAAGCTTCTTTATTACATGTTTTGTATACCAATTTTGCTTCTCGTGACTCGTTCAGGTATCTCAAAACTCGTTTAGCGGCTACCCATAACTGGCTTGTAGGTTTTTTAAAAATTGGCTCAAAAAAAGATACAACAAATGCAATATCTGATCCACTAACATTACATATGTACATAAAACTTTCTATTAGTTCTCTGTACGGCAAATTCGTCTGGACTGGTTCTTTATTCATCTGAAAATGCCATGTTGCATTTGTCTGGTGTCTTTTCAATCATTCTCATCTGGGATATACTTAACATGTTAGGTTCTCGATTAATTTTCATCCCTAGGAAATTACTAACTTTACCAAGGTATTTCGCATTAAATTCGTTTTTTAAAACTTGCATGATTTTGATAACTTCGTTGTTTTCTCCAGGGATCAAAATGCCATCATCAGAAACCAAAAGTCGTTTTCTGATCTTCTTGAATTTTGATTTTTCATAACGCTTTCAAACTTTTCATTCCAACATCTTGGAGATTCTTCAAGTCCATGAAGCGCTATTTCTAATTGCAAACATTTTCCTTTTTAATGTAGTCCTTCCAGTACTTTGATGTAAACTTCTGATTTTGAAATTCCATTCAAAAATGTTGTTTTGATATCAAATTGTTGCATTTTCCAATTTCTTTGAACTGCAAATAACAGTAACATTCTAACTGTGGAAAGTATTGCAACTGGCGAGTACACGTTCAGGTGACATTCTTCTTGAAACCCTTTGGCTACTAGTCTTGCTTTCTCGACGCCATTTTCTTTCGTCCGGAAAATCCATTTTGTATCTATAGCTTCCTTGTTTGGTGGTAATTTTGCTTCAATCCAAGTTCCTGATTTCTCATTGTGCACAATTTTTTATTGCTCTTTATATGCTCTCGGGTTTTCAGAGGTATTTAGACAGTAGGTCATGTAGAGTTCAAAATCATTAAATTTATGGGGTATTTTACAATTTCTTCTTGGTCTCTTGTCACTATTTCCATGTTCTATATTTTCCTCATAGTTGTTTTCTTTTTGCGCATCTCTTTCTATATCTTCTTCTTGGTGTCTGTTTTCTTTTTCTGCTGGTAATTGGTATCTGTCTGTTCGAAGTATACGTTTACACTTCTTGTTCGTTATGAATAATCAGATCCGCTTCAAATCAGTCAATTTATTGGAACGATCTTACAATAGATGCTTATGTTACGAGTGGATGATAAAATATGGTTGACCCCTCTCGTCCTGTCGTCGACACAAGGATCTAGGGGACCCGCTAGTTTTTTTATGCGAAGGCTTCGACCCAGAATGACAACTACTTCTACAAAAAAATTGAATGGATGGTAAATAACCCCTACGACTACAACCCCAAAGATCATGCATTGATTTGGAAATCAAATTGGCACATTATGCAGTTACCATTCAGATAGTTTCTTGAAATTTGACAGTGATGAGTGTTTGTTTATAATGGTTATTGAGCTGGTCTTTTTTTTTTAAATATACTCTCATATTTTATAACTCTCAATTTTTCAGAAAACTTGGTTAGGTATTGACACTGATAGTGAAACATCAGTCCTCGTGATTACTATGAGTTCGCATCAATAATAATACTTATGTTTTCTAAATTTTGACGACGATCGGCACGGAAGGAGCTCAAATGTGGCCAAAATTGTCTTTTCAATTTTGTACCTTTTTGTATTGTTGAAATGATATTGCCTCACCTAATTTATAAAATGGCCCTAAATCAATATATTTCATGTAAATAATTCTCTCTATGAGTAATCTATAAAAAGAAACTATAAAATGTAAACACATTGATTCTCAATCGATAAACAGATTACCTATTATTTGTCATCTAAAATCATAATTATTTAGGTACTCGAACTGCCCCTTGTTTTTTTTGCCGTGTCTGCATTTCAAATTTCAGCGGTTAAAACCGCGGCAGTTTTTGTGACACGCATTAAACTCCATAAGTGCGTTCATTATTGACCGCCAGGCGCGTACCGGGTGCACACGGAGCGCGCTTCTTGTTGGGTTGCTCGTTCACGAACTTGGTTTATTCACCAGGTTAAAATGATTCTGACTGTTCACAAAGAAACCACACTGTCACCAGGTCGTACAGGTTTTTAACCCGCTTTAAGACATGGTTAATATTTGGTCCGACATGCGTAATAAGAAAACAGTTCGATATTTGGAGGCGGAAACAGAATTGGAAACAAGTGAACAAAAATATTTAAAACAGTAATGTGAAAAGTGATATTTCTGTTGCACTAGCACTAGCACAAACAGCTTTAAAATTGTATCGAAGATTACATCACTATCGGATAACGATGAGTCTGAAAAGTCTATATTATTTGTTTTAAAAAATATTGCGGGATTCATACAATGCATGATCTTTTTTTTTACTGGAAAAAATATTTTTGGTCTAGTTTTCTACTCTTAAATGATGGAAAAAAAAATTAAAAAATATTTTGTGAGTAGTTTTTGTTTTTTTTTTTGGAAAATTTGATTGTGTCTTATATGCTACATCATGCATCAATGAAATAAGAATAATAATGAAAAATGACATACTTTATTGATGGAAATTAGCGAAACAAACATTGATTCACCAATCTGGCTCGACTTTTTTTTTCAATTGTAGAGTTTGATAAACTCTATATTCTCACCAAAAATGACCTCGCTCATACAAAATCCAAGGCCTTCTTTGCCAGTTCTCAAGAGAAAATTTTTGACAAACCACACAAGCGATTTTTTAGAAAAAATCTATGCACGACACTGGATCCGGCATCCTCCAAAACGCGCCTATACCAAATTTCACAAAAAAAAAATAATTTTTTAATTTTTTTTCAATCCACACCTGTGGTGAAATCACTATGACAGTAATTATCGAATATGATTTTCAATATTCGCAGAAGAAATGATAGGTGTATTGAAGAAAATCGTGACTTATTAGAAATTACCAGTTTTTTTTTTCTCTATGGGCTCGTGACAAACGGGCTTAACACCCTAAAGTCAATCTACCCAAGCAAGTGTGATATTTGCAATCGCGCAATTTTCCTTCAACACACACAAACAACCACGGCTCACCCGGGAGTCGAACCCAGACCTTCCGTGTGGCTAGCAATGTTACCCACCACTTGGTCGCTGACGTACTTTGTCAAAATTTTATTATTGAGAACTGTCAAAGTAGGCTTTGAATTTTGTATGAGCGAGGTCATTTTTGGTGAGAAGACACAGTTTGTTAATCTTCACAATTTTTAAAAAAATCGAGTCTAATCGGTCGATAATAAACTTTTTTCAGGGTGACCCTAAGACAAATGAGTCACACTGTATCTCCAAAATGGTGCATTTAGAGCCCCCATGTTTATGGGTGGGAGGGGGGTAGAAGGACGCCTTCCTAGAGCTCGCCCCCGGCGCAGTTTCACGTTCGCACGGCCCGGACGCATTTTTATAACTATCACACGGTATCGCGAATCGATTGAGCCCAAATACAGCTTATATATCACATGTTATGTCCAACACACATCGTTATCCAGCACATGTAATCGCAAAATTTTCTTTTTGTTCATATTATACGGTGATACATGTCCACTCACAATACAAATCTAGTAAAAGTTGTCTGTTCCCAATTTTTATTTGTTTTTTATATGGGTAGTTTTTTCCAACTCCTATGTTTTGGCTGACGTTATTTGAAAAATTACAATTTAATCAGAAAATGATTAAATCTACGTGATAATTGTGATTATCCAATGAAACACAAGTTCAAAGCAAATAACACATTTATTTATATTCTCTCATCAAAATACAACTATAACTACCCAGAGAAATGACGCCAGAAAAATGACGATTTGATATAGGTATTCATGGTTTATCTATCACGTGTGTACATTCCATGACCTCACTTTAGATTTTGGTGAATTCTACTAGTTATTGTTTCGTTAAGATTTTTAAACAAATACCGTGAAAAACTTCATAATATGATTCAACACTTACCAGAGGAAAAATTGCGGTTGGGTGACAATTGTTTATTGCACACCAGGTTTGTAATTTTTTTCAAAATATTGCAAAACGTCGCAGAACAAGGGTTGAGACGAAACTGTCGACTTGAAACCGCAACTTACACCACAGAATGATTAAGTAACACCATCTTTGAGAATTCTAGAAAACCAACAGCTTTGGACAGACGAATAATGCGATCATTTGTAACATTACCAAAATATCGGTAATTTGTAAAATATATAAAATTTGGTAAACTATGCTAGATCGACATCTAAATTCTGATCTGTATTTTTGAAAATCAATAGTTATTCGAATTAACATTTCAAAAAGTTTTGTTTTTCAACATCAAGAGTTGCCAGTCTTAATAGTAACTGCCGGAGGATATGACATTTTTGCATCAAAAAAAGTTAAAAAAATAAATATATAGCGATTTTTAGCAAATGTTATGATTTTATTTTTTTGAATTTTCTCCCACCCCTGAAAACATATAATATGTAAATGATCTTATTTCTGTTACTCAAGTATTAAGAACGCGAATACTTCAAATTGGAGAAATTTGTGAGAACAACCCATCTACCCGTCATTTTGAAAATTAAAAAAATAAAATACGCATAAGTAGGTATGTCACTTTATTTATTGTTCGCCTCGATTGAATTCGCTATATCCACGTACAGGAAGTTTTGGTACTTAATTTCAGAACTACATCTAACATTTACTCAGTGATATTAGAAGTGTTACACCGACTCATTTCCCATAAGACTCAATGTAAACATGACCTGATACAAAGCTTCATATCTCCTTTGCAAAAAGGGATATCAAATTAACCAAAAAAGCAAAATGTTCAGAATGAAAAAAACTTCAATATTTTAGCATAAAAGAAATTCCAGAAAACTCTATAGAGTGTTTTGAATTTCTAGCACATCCCACCCAATGCCAATTGCATTGCTAGTTGGACTACAAAATTTTGAAACACTTTACAGAGTTTCCTGGTAGAAATGGAATTTCTTCTATGCTGAAATATTAAAGTTTCATTCATTCCAAACATTTTGTTTTTTTGGTAAATTTGATGTTTTTTTTTCAGAGGAGATATGAAGCTTTGTATTAGGTCATGTTCACATTGAGTCTCATGGGAAATTAGTCGACGTGACACTTCTAATGTCACTAAGTAAATTATAGGTGCAGTGCTTAATATACAGGGTGAGGCATTTAACTTGAGACATTGAATTATCTCAAAAACTCTGTACTATAGAAAAAAATGTTTTAAACAAAAGTTGTTCAGTATCAAAGGGAAAACACAACGGAGATATTTTTTCAAACCTTGACCATGATTTCAAGGTCAAATATTTTTGTAATGGAAAGTTATATTTTTCAGTGCAGAATTTTATTCTTCATAATAAACAAGTAACTTTTATTTGAAACTTTTTTTCATCCTTCTTCAAAATATTGAACTAAATTTTATTTAATCGTTTGGAAAAAAAAAAAATTAAAGCCATTTGCTTCTCACCGGTATGTGAATGGGGGCTATGATTGAACGGATACGTTAACTTAACGTATCCATTTCACCATGGTAACGCTGTTAGCAAATGGAACATTTGCATTGGTAAACAATATCAACCTATACGTTAACTTGACGTGAATGTTATGATGATACCTGTAGCTTAAGGTGAGGAAAGGTTCATGTTTATACCGGAATAAAAAACTGTTGCTAATTATGTATTTCCTAGAAAATGAGAGCTTACCCCGCTTTTTCTGTTCTTGACAAAATTAATAAAATCAAAAGAAATTACCAAGTACTTAGTACTTGGATTGGACAAAAGCTATCATAACTTATCTAAAAGAAAAGATAACTTGAGCTTTTTTGGCAAAGTAACAATACAATAATCAACAATCACAGAGATACGAGCTGCATACATACGCTTGCAGACAGGTTGTAATGTAAGAACTAAAAATAGTTTCATAAGAAGTTATCAAATCATTTTCGAGTTCGCATGTGCTAGTTGAGAAGGCGGCGCGAAATCATATGATAGATAAGAACTGCGATCAAGTAAAGTTCGGCCTCGTCCGATTCGCGATACCGTGTGATGGATATGAAAATGTGTGACCATTTTTCGTAGTCACCATGGAATGTTCTCAATTCTATGGTGGGAAAACCTTTTGTAGAATTGTGGTTCATTTTAGTTTAATAGACTCCAGTACTTCTAGCCTCACTCTTTAGAGAGCTCAGAAGATAATAGAATTTCCTAACTTTATCAATGGAGGGCTCGTTATGAACAAGAGTCTTGGAAAGATCTCGAGATTGTGACCATTTTTCGTATTCACCACGGAATTTTCTTAATTCTATGGTGGGCAAACCTTTTGTAGAATTGTGGTTCATTTTAGTTTCATTTGAGTTATTTACTGCTAAGCCTTCAACGTTATTTGCAAGTTGTTTCGATTTATTGTCATACAAATTCCGAATGATGCTGACTGCTTTTCCTGTAAGCTCATAATAAGTATTTTCAAAATGTATTCGGTCGTCTACATAAAAAGTAAGAAGGAGAAAATATTATCAGATGAACAAGAAATCATGCAGAGATGGGTAGAATACTTTGAAGAATTGCTAGAGGCAAACAAAGTACAGAAGCAACAGAAATGACAAAAGCGGTAGAAGAGAAAACAATGATTACGACTTGGATGACGCAAGAGGAACACATAACATTTGAGGAAATTGAAAAGGCAATAAGAGAACTTAAAAAATGGACGAGCACCAGGAACCGACAATATCACAAGCGAAATGATAAAATACATGGGTGACGAAGGAAAAGAAATATTACTGGTGATGTACAATCAAATATGAAAAGGGGAAGAGCTACCGGAAGAATGGAAGAATCACTGATCCTGCCAATTTACAAAAAAATTAATAAGAAAAACTGTAATAACTACAGAGGAATAACACTTATCTGCACAGCGATGAAAATATTGGAAAAAATTATAAAAAGTAAAGTGAGCAACATTATAGAGAACGCAATGCACGAAGTAAAAAGTGCATTCCGGAAAGAAAGAAGTACTCAAGACCATATATTCACAGTAAAACAAATCACAGAAAAGAGAATGGAACAAGAAAAAATAATCACCTAGCTTGCATAGATCCGGAAAAAGCTTTCGATAAAATAGAAAGGTGTAAATTGTGGGACATATTAAGACAGAAGGAAGTACAACCAAAGGTAATGAGACTAATAATGAAAATATATGAAAACAATTAAAACTTCGTAAAAAGCCACACAGTCGCTCAAACTGCTTCAAAATTGAAGAGGGTCTAAGATAAGGCGGTGGATCGGGCTCAGTCTTATTTACTATACAGGGTGTTTCCTAAAGATTGGTAAAAAATTCGTTGTGTGATTCCTGGGGTATTTTCATGAAAAAAAGTTCCTATAAACATTTGCCGAAAAATGCTTCCTAAGGGAGCTACGCCCCTTTAAATAGGGCACCCCGAAGACGGTTTTTCCTCAATATTTCCGAAACCTTACATACAAAAATCATGAAATTTGGTACATCATACAAACTTTTAATGCTGAATGAGAATTTGAGCTCAGAATTTCAAAATTTTAATCAGGGGCGTACCATACTGGCGGGGTTAAAGGTTAAAAGAATCCAATTTTCTTTTAACCTTTAACCCCGCCAGTATGGTACGCCCCTGATTAAAATTTTGAAATTCTGAGCTCAAATTCTCATTCAGCATTAAAAGTTTGTATGATGTACCAAATTTCATGATTTTTGTATGTAAGGTTTCGGAAATATTGAGGAAAAACCGTCTTCGGGGTGCCCTATTTAAAGGGGCGTAGCTCCCTTAGGAAGCATTTTTCGGCAAATGTTTATAGGAACTTTTTTTCATGAAAATACCCCAGGAATCACACAACGAATTTTTTACCAATCTTTAGGAAACACCCTGTATATATGGATAAAATAGTAAGAAGGTGTACAATCAGGACAAAAAAACTACAAGTAGGCTATAAAAACATGCAAAATTTACAAATATGAGAGGGCAGACGACATTGTGTTATTTGCAGAAAATGAAAGAGACCTTAACAGTAACATCAACATATGGGGTCAGGTGACAAAGAAATATGGAATGCGAATCAACAAAACCAAAACAAAAGTTATGATAGTGGGAAAAAATGTGCATCAAATGAAAATTCAAGTGGAAGGAGAGAGAATAGAACAAGTCAACACTTATAAATACTAAGGAGTAGAACTGGATCAATTAGAAACAACAGAACCAGAAGTCAACAGACGAATAGAGACCTCAACAAAACTTCACTATGCAATAAACAAAAACATAATAAGCAGGAAATAAATATCCAAAAACACAATGATGAAAGTATTCAAAACTATCTTCAGACCAGTACTTACATATAGATGTGAATCATGGATATACTATCTCCGAGACAATAAAGCAAAATACAGGCCATGGAAGAGTAATGGGGGTAACAAAGATGGACAAGATCAAAAACAACGACTTCAGAAAGAAAATGGATATGGAATCAATCCTAGGATTTAGAGAAAAGAAAAAAAGGGGTGGGTGGGGACACTAACAATGAATGAGAGCAATAGGCAGGTTAAACAAATCAGGGAAGCAAGAGCGGGAGAAAGAAGGATGAGAGGAAGTCCAAAAAAAACATGGAACGAGACTGTAGAGGATGCACTGGAGAAAAAAAAAATAATGGAATGAAGCCAAAGCATTGACCAGAAGTAACAGGGAATGGGCCAGGTTCCTGCAACATCAAGCTTATAGTCTTGGGGATGCAGTCAAAATTGGCCTAAGGTTTAGGTAAAATAACAAAACCCTTTTTTGTTTGTCGAACTTTCGGAAACATTTATTTGCTTCATCAGGAAATCTATAAATTAAGGTTCATGTAACAAAAACCGTGAAATACATTTTTTTAAATAATCCACTCACCAAGACGAGCTTATAACAAAAGATTGCATCTTATGAAGAACATACTCTCTTCTAATTGAATTACAACAAATTTATCTACATCTTATTACTGTCGTGAAAGTGAGCTAAATGATGGTTAAAATACGAGAATTTACATGCATCGGTTTATAGTTGTGCTTCTAAAAAACCTCACAAAAACCCTTTTACTGTTTAACAATTCGATAAGAGAGACGTAATGCTAGAAATAATATGTTAGAAAGAGACGAAGACACTTCTGTGACAAGTTCACAAAACATTCCCCTTAGAACTGCGTCTCTTATGGGCAATGACAGTACAGTGTTTTCAGTTGGCCGAACTACGGTGAGAGGCGCTGAAAGCTTTGACAGTTATTGTTGTCACAGAAGACCCCATTGATCCTGAATAAAGTAAGGGGCTACATTAAAATTTGATTTCGAAGTGAAACTATCAAATTTTTGCTTGGCAAACCGAAACCATATGCTACCATTCACATTGAGTTTGGCGTAGGCGTGATCTGTAACACAAATTCGATGTAGCTGGTAGCATAGGTTTTCCGTGTGCCAAACGGAAATTTGAAAGTTTCACTTCAAAATGAGATTGAATGTAACTCAGGCTAGCCAAAGCCAACGCCATTTTATTAAGTGGCTTTGTCCCTTGATTGTTGTGCTTTTCGAATTTTGTGAGTTTTTTCTGTGTTTTGTCAAGTTTTATGTTTGAATTTCTAATTCGTTTTCTCGAATCGTTCAAAAATATTGTTTGGAAAATGGATTGTATCGTATTATAGTAAATATTTCAAGTATTTTCTGTAAGTGTATTTTTGATTAACAAAGAAAATATTGAAATAAACTTTTAACTATTTACACTCAGTCAACCAACAAATTGGAAAACCTCATCATTTCCGACGTTAATTGGTCAGTGAATCAACATACAGGTGTTTTGATTGTCTTGTTTAAGACATTTTCTAGTGTACTTGTGGTACTCAAAACAATGATTGCATATTCTGAACTGTGCCAACATTTATATTTTTGTATACAAATTCAAGCAGGTATGAGTATTTTCCCTTAATCTTTGTGTAAATTTAGCGAAACTTTATGAAATGTCCTTGAATAATGTCCTTTTAAATATTAATTTCAAACTCATTTTCTATTACCGAACAAATATTTCAGAAAATAAACGAAGCCTTATTGTTTTGATCAGTGTAAGTATAATCTTCATTAATATAAAAAATATGTTTATTCTTTTATGACTAAATTTGCTAAAAGTGAATTTCTCGCAAATCAGTTCATGGACAATTTGCCTCAAATTATCAATAATAAAATATATGTACTACATACTATAAGACAAAACATGAACAAAACTAATGAAACCGCCTAAAATTTGATAGAACTTTGATCCTGCATCGGTTGTCAAAGAAGTAATGTTGTATTTGAAAACTTCAATCCATTTGTCAGTTTACGCATCTTGGCGATTTTGGTTAGTGCCTTTTTGACACGAGTAATTTTTGTTTTGATAAAAACGGCCATCGCACCATCCGAAAGAGGAGCAAAAATTATGTACTTCCCGAAAATTTCACAATAATTGAGCAAATCATAGTCTTGCTTTAAAATTTTGAACTGCCCCTCTTTCGAATAATGCCAGCCATGCATTTTTATCAAAAATTACACAAAAAAACGTTTATTTTTTTGAAAAAAAAAAGTCAAAACCCGTAAACTGACTGAAAAATGGAGGATTAATATTTTTAAAAGCACCATTGCTTCTTTAAAAACCAATGAATGATCTAAATTTCATCAAATTCAAGGACGTTCCATCAGTGAAAGTCATATTTTCAATGTATAGAAATAAAAAGCGAATTTCAAAAGTCCCGCCTATAACCTGTCAGCTGTGAATTTCAAAAGTCCCGCTATAACCTGTCATTTGTCACGTCAGTGTATGAACCTACAGCGCCCCTCACCGTAGTTCGCACAACTAAAATCTCTGTTCACCCTTACTCTATGGAAGATGCACTTCTAAGGGGAATGTTTTGTGGACAAGTTTGACTATTGGATGTACACTGCTCACCGCTGTTCGAACAAAATATACACTGCTCTAATTACTATAAAAGTTGAAAAAACAAATCATTACGTTTAAATATAACATGTTACTGCCTGGTTTGAGGTTGTTTATGATCATTATACAGTTGGATGATGTAACTATAAATTGAGCTCAAGTTCTGAGTGTCACTTTTTCGGTTCATGGAGTTTTTTACATGTGATTATGTGAACCATTTCCATGAAAAGTCTTTTGTTGTAGGCGCTGACTTTGTCTAACACAATCGTACTGTCCCAGTCCACACTGTGATTAGTCTGGTTGGTGTGGATACTAAGAGCACAAGAGTCTTTTTTGGTACGGCAGTCACTTTTATGAGAGGTTAGTCGGCCTTTCAGACTTCTTGATGTTTGGCCTATGTATTGAAGAGGGCAGTCCTTGCAGTTGATTCTATAGACGACATCCCATGTTGCCAATTTGTTTATAGGCATTTTAGTTTTGGTATATAACAGGGAAATAGTTTTGATTTGTTTTTTCGCTATTTTAATATTATTATTTTTAAATACATTCATTAGTTTCTGGGTGAGTACATCAATAAATGGAAGGGAACAATAGAAAACCGTCTCTTCTGTATGAGGTGTGTTTAAGAAGTCTGAGTTGTTCATAGATGAGATTATTTGACTTTGAGACAGATCTGTGGACGGGTTTTGAAAAATGATTTCAGGAATTTCATATTGGGTGCTGTTAAGTTCATTATTGTAATTGAACGTATTTTTGATATTTTTGGACTTTTTACCTGTACTGGTTTTTGGAGTTTGATTGATGTCAATATATTCCTTTTTTTGAAGCGGATAGACGCATATTAATTTTATCCGTTGCCTGTCGGCCAAATTAGAAAGAGTCGACAGTGATTTAAAAGAAAAGAGGTATTTTTTACATGGTCCTTCGGTGTCGGATGGAATAAGAAGAAGAATGGTGCAAGTGTAGCAGGGAGCAGCCACCTATACCCAGAATATTAGAATTCAGAAAATTGGACACCTGGAGAAATTTGCAGGAGCTTATTTGTTTGCTGAAGAAGGTTTGGGTTGGAGTAGACTGTGAGTGATCTCATATATATTTTCCCAGTCATTATTGTTCTTCTTGTTCAAATTTATTATTGCCTAAAAATATTGCATTTTGACTTTGACATTGTCAAAAAAAATAGTAAAGGTTAGTTAGATTAATTGTCGATTGCCCGTTTTAAAATGGAGACTTTAAAAAGACAAAGAGGTGCTGTAAAGTCAAGTCTCACAAATTTTGTAAAATATGTCAACGAACATTTTCGTGATAATATTGAAGTATCTGAACAAAAGGTTCTTGAGTTGGAGGTGAGAATCAACACAGTTAAAGGTTCTCTTTTGAAAAACTTTGCCGACATTCAAAATCAAATAGAGGCTTCCTGTGCTGATGAAGATCTAGAGAATGAATATGAAGAGCGGAGTAACTTTGAAAACAAGTACTACGCTGAAATTGCTATTGCTAAAATATTCATGTCTCAATTCAAATTAGAAACTCCTCCTTCGCCTGCGTCAAATGTTTCAATAAGTTCTGGAACGGTGCAAAATATCAAGTTACCTGAAATTAATTTGCCTATTTTTGATGGTTCTCTTCAAAATTGGATGGAATTTCGGGATATATATAGTCTTTAATACATAAAAACGAGTCGATTTCGGACGTACAAAGATTTCATTATTTAAGAGCATCTTTGAAAAACGAACCTTCACAAATTATTTCTTCATTGGAGTTCTCTGCTACAAACTATAATATAGCTTGGGAACTATTATGCAAGCGTTATAATAATGATAAAATGTTGATTAATAATCACATTAAAAATATTTTCAATATTGAGCCAATGAGCAGGGAAAGTGCACAAGGTGTCAGAGCTATTCTGAACAGTTTGACAAAGAATATGCGTGCGCTTGCACAAATTGGATTAAATACAACAGATTGGGATGTGCCAATTGTGTATTTATTAAGTACAAAGTTGGACAGTGCTACAAGTCGTGAGTGGGAGTCATATAAGGCAAAATGTGAACATTTTCCTTCTTTAGAAGATCTTAAATCATTTTTAAGATCAAAATCTGAACTACTGGATACAATTGCGGAAAATCGTTTTGAAAAATCAGAAAAATTAAGAAATACCAGAGGTTTAATGCTTGTTAATGATTCAGAGTCTAAATGTTTAAATGACAGTAATGAAAATAGAATACCCAAATGCATGTTCTGCAACTCAATGACATTATAGTTTGATTTCTCTTTTCAACTGGGATCTTCGAAAAACTAGAGCATACTTGAATGTAATGATCCCCTTACATTCAAGTATGCTCTAGTTTTTCGAAGATCCCAGTTGAAAAGAGAAATCAAACTATAATGTCATTGAGGTTATGCTTGAATTGTCTTAGAAAGGGTCATTTTAACAAAAGTTGTAGACGGCCTACTTGTAAGAAATGTCATGGTAAGCATCATGAGTTGTTGCATGTCATGAAGACTAATCAAGATAATGTTGATGTACCCGCCGTTCCAGATATACAGGCCAGCCCATCTTCTTCTTTTAACTTATCAGCTAATTGTGAGGTTAGAAATGTATTACTTTCTACTGCCCATGTGGATGTTTTGGATAAATTTGGTAAAAAGCATGTGCTTCGTATATTATTGGACAGTGGATCTCAATCAAGTTTCTTAACAGAAAACGCTTGCAATAAGCTTGGATTAAAAAAGGAGAATGTTAGCGTTGCTCTTACTGGTATAAATGATTCCCAGTCAATTATTCATAATAGGTGCGCTACCAAGGTTTATTCAAAGTTTAATAATTTCTCAATGGATGTTGTGTGTTTTGTTATACCCAAGATTACTGGTGTTCTTCCTGCATATCCTTTGAATGTGAGCAAAATGAAAATTCCTGAAAACTACAAGTTAGCTGATCCTAAATTTTATGAACCACAACAAATTGATATGCTGCTCGGTGCAGATCTATTTTGGAATGTTATATGTAAAGACAGATTTTCTTTTGGCTTCAATTCCCTGATATTACAAAAAACCCAATTTGGATGGATCGTAACAGGCAGTTTCGATAATGTTGAGAAGCATTCATTTGTAGTTTGCAATTTTAGTAGTGCTATAGAACAGCAAATACAGGAAGATTTGAAAAGGTTTTGGGAAATAGAAACTTGCGATTATAATGTTTCGCCATTTTCTGAAGAGGAAATCGCTGTAGAAAAGCATTTTGCGGCAAATACAAAACGGGATGAAACTGGAGCTTTTGTGGTTAAATTACCGTTGAAATTGAGTATAAGTAAGTTGGGTGACTCATTCATTCAAGCTAAAAAGAGATTTTTAAGCTTAGAGAGAAAGTTGATTTTCAATATAGAGTATTAAGCACTTTATCATGAGTTTATGAGAGAATATATACAATTAGGACATATGACAAAAGTTGATAAGTCCAAGTCCAATTGTGATATCAACTATTATATGTGTCATCATGGAGTTTATAGAGAGGAGGCTTTAACAACGAAATTACGGGTTGTATTTGATGCGTCTTTGCCTAGTGATACAGGCTATTCTTTGAATAATATTCAAATGGTGGGACCTACAATTCAGCAAGATTTATTCTGTATCTTAATTCGCCTCCGCCAGCATGCGTATGTTATAGCTGCTGATTGTGCAAAGATGTATAGATCAGTATGGGTGGCTCAAGAGGATAGGTCTTTACAAAGAATACTTTGGAGATTCGATAGTAATGATGACCTGGACATATATGAAATGAGTACAGTAACTTATGGAACCGCTGCTGCTTCTTTTTTGGCAATTCGCTGTTTATTCCAACTTGCATATGATAATGAGCATCTGTATCCTGATATTTGTGATATTATCAAGACAGATTTTTATGTTGATGACCTCTTGACAGGTGCTGAAACGATTGAAGAGGCAAAACGCATATCGAAATTAATATATGACGTGTTAAAACAAGGTTGTTTTATATTGAGAAAGTTTTATTCAAATAATGATTTGGTATTGGATGACATTTCTGATGAAGATCCTTTATCTAAAATTGTACATCTTGGAGAAAATGACAGTAAAAAGACACTTGGTCTAATGTGGTGTCCATCTGAAGATAATCTTATGTACAATGTGAAAAATACTTCAGAGTCCAAGATAGTTACTAAACGTATAATTTTGGCTGAAAGTTCCAAGATTTTTGACCCATTAGGACTTGTTAGTCCATGTATTATTGTGATTAAAATATTATTGCAAGGACTTTGGCTTGAAAAATTAACGTGGGATGATCAAGTGCCTCAGTCAATATTCTCAGTCTGGAAAAATTTCAAAGCTGAAATGCCCTATTTAAATGAATTGAAGATTGAACGACATGCAATTTGCTCCAATGCTAAAATTATTGAGATGCATTGTTTTTCTGATAGTTCCGAGAAGGCTTATGGGTCGTGCCTTTATCTTAGATCATTAAATGAGAAAGGTGAAGTTTTCGTTCATTTATTGACATCTAAAGCTAAAGTAGCTCCGTTGCGAACGATTTCTCTACCTAGACTTGAACTTTGTGGTGCTTTAACAGCCGCCAGATTAGCAGACAAAGTATCAAGATCTTTGAAACTTGACATCTATAGACGAGTGTTTTGGACTGATTCGACTATTGTCCTAGGCTGGGTTAAAACTCCTCCAAACAAGTTAAAAACCTTTGTTGCCAATAGGATTTCTGAAATTCAAAGTATTACAGGCAACGATGAATGGAGGCATATACCAACAGAATGTAATCCAGCTGATTATTTATCACGTGGTGTTCAATGTCGTGAGATTCAAAATTTACACATGTGGTGGCATGGTCCAGAATTTTTATATTCTGATGAAGATTGCTGGCCAAAGATACCTCGTCATGATAATAATTTACCTGATATAAAGAAGAACAAAACAGTTTGCGGAGTGTCTTCAGTGTTAGAAGAAAATGAAGATTATGTCATAAAGAGATATTCTAATATTATTAAATTGAAGAGAATTATCGCATTATTATTCAGATTTGTACATAATTGTAAAAATTCAAAAATTAAGAAAAAAGTAGGACCTTTAACAAAAGCTGAAATTGATCATTCATTCAACGTTTTGCTCAGACATGTTCAACAAAAATGTTTTGAAAAGGAAATCAAACAGATTAAATTAGATCGATTTAAATCTGTTACTAAAATTTTAAATCTTAATCCTTTTCTTGACGAATTTCAGTTTTTGAGGGTAGGTGGAAGACTTTCAAATTCTAAATTTAGTTTTGAGAAAAAGCATCCACTGATTTTGGATTCAAAACATCCTCTTACAAAGTTAATTTTTGAATATGAACATGTGCGATTATATCATTGTGGTCCACAGCAATTATTGGCGTCTATAAGAGATAAGTATTGGCCTATTTCAGGACGTTCTTTAGCAAAGAAAACTGTGCATAGTTGTATCAAATGCTTTAGATTTAATCCAAAGATAGTAAAACCTATCATGGGTAATTTACCTGAAGAACGTTTAAATCCAAAGCATCCTTTTGACATTGTTGGAATTGACTATGCAGGTCCATTTCAAATGAAGAATCAATCAGGCAGAGGAGCCAAAGTTTCTAAGTGTTACGTTGCTCTTTATATTTGTTTTCTCACTAAAGCGGTACACTTGGAATTGGTAACCGACCTCAGTAAAGAGGCTTTCATATTGTCATTGCGTAGATTTTCGTCGCGCAGAGGAAAACCTTCAAGTGTGTTTTCTGATAATGGCACTAATTTTGTAGGTGCTTGTTCAGAATTAAAAGAATTGGGAACATTTTTGAAGAAGAACTGTAAGAATTTAACTTCAGCCATTTGTAAAGAGGACATTGAATGGCATTTTATTCCGCCACAATCTCCTCATTTCGGAGGCCTTTGGGAGGCTGGCGTGAAAAGTATGAAGACTCATTTAAAGCGGGTAATCGGCAGTGTTTCATTGACTTTTGAACAATTTTATACTTTGTTAACCGAAATTGAGGCAATAATGAACTCACGTCCACTCTCTCCCTTATCCTGCGACCCAGAAGACCTCACTTCATTAACGCCGGCACATTTTCTTATTGGACACCCTATAAGTCCAATACCCTGTGGTGAAATGATAGACATTCCTTCAAATCGTTTGATAGTATATCAGCATTTACAAAAAATTAAGCAACATATCTGAAATCGATGGTCAAAAGAATACGTTTCTGAACTGCAACAACGTTGTAAATGGAAGATCAACCATGGTTCTTTAAAAGAAGGTGCATTAGTGCTTATAAAAGAAGATAATGTTCCGCCTATGAAATGGAGAATGGGAAGAGTGATTAACTTATTCTTTGGCAAAGACTGTGTTGCGCGAGTGGCGTCCATAAAAACTGAAAAAGGACTGATTAAAAGGTCTTTTGCCAAATTGTGTCCATTGCCTTTGGTTCTGTGATAATGCTCACACTTTATGTTGAAAGCCTATGTGTTTCAAGGCGGGCGATATGTTAAGTTCATTATTGTAATTGAACGTATTTTTGATATTTTTGGACTTTTTACCTGTACTGGTTTTTGGAGTTTGATTGATGTCAATATATTACCTTTTTTGAAGCGGATAGACGCATATTAATTGTATCCGTTGCCTGTCGGCCAAATTAGAAAGAGTCGACAGTGATTTAAAAGAAAAGAGGTATTTTTTACAGGTGCTATAAAGTATTTTGTTTATTAAAGAATGTGGATAACCATTGTTGAGTAGTATTTTTTTTAGGTGAAGAAGTGAATCATTTTTGAAATCTGGGTGTGTAAGTTTAACGACTCTATTTTTCATTCCCAATACCAAGTTTATTTTGGTTTTCATTGGGTGATAGGAGTGAAAATGTAAGTATCTGTTAGATCAATATGGTTTCCGATATCTTTGATACGTTGTTCTCGTCTCTTATGATTTTCATATCAAGAAACGGTATTGCTTTATTCACTTCCTCTTCACATGTGAACTGTAGATGTTCGTTAAAGTTATTGAATTCATTCAAAGCAGATTCTACTTCATTGGAAGGGATGGCTAGTACAAGATCATCCACAAATCTTTTAACAAATGGAACATGAAAAGGTAATTTTTCCATTGCTGACTGCACCAAGTCATCCAAAGCAAAATTCACTAAAATTGGTGATATTTTCGAACCCATCGGTGTACCAAAAATCTGTTTGTAAAAATTATTATTAAAGCAAAGAATATTGGAATCAAATATAAAGCTCAAGGTTTCTTCAAACACATCCCAATTCAGATCACAATAATCACTTATAGTGCTCCAGTGTTTCTTTAAACTAAGTAAAATGACGCTCAAAGGTAAGTTTGTGAAAGGTGATACAACGTCGAAACTGACTACTACGTAGTTTTCTGGTAATTTGAAGTTGTTTATATATTGACTAAAAGCAAAAGAGTCCCTGATACAAAACTGACTATCAAAAAATGCATAAGCTGGTGTAAGTATTGACGTTAAAAATGCTGAAAGAGAACCATTTGGGCAATTTATGGCTGACACAATTGGGCGCATTGCAAGAGTGTCTTTATGGATTTTTGGTAGAGTGTAAAATCTAGGCGCTATTGTGTTGTACTGTGTTAGTTCACTGGCTAAAACGCTGTCAATGTGATTTCTGTCTTTGAGTTTTTTTATTAGTTTATTTGCTTTACCCTGAAGGAATAAAGATGGATCTCTTGTCAACTGACTATAATATTTCAAGTCTTGCAAAAGTTCTTCCGATTTGGTTATAAAGTCAATTCTGTTCATAGCTACCGTTACGTTTCCCTTATCACTTCTCACAATGTATAGTTCGGTATTATTTTTCATAAAGAGTTTTGTTTTGTTGAACATGTCATTTAAAAAAGGTGAATGGTTATGATTTTAATGCATAAAATGTGTTAGAATATTCGTACATTGAGCTCTTGAGGTATCCCTCTGTGAATTATCAGTTCGAAATATAATGTTTTCCACATCCGCCAAAATGCGAACAATATTAATTTCTTTGGAAGTCGGCGGTAAGCTGAACTTTGGGCCCAAACTCAAGAAATTTTGGATGTCATCTGAGATATCTGTATTTGATATATTTTTAAACCAGTTCGGTTGAGACATTGTTTTTTTATTATTTGATTCCTGAAGGGATTTGAGTTTGGGAATATTATTTTTCTTGATTTTCTTGAACTATTTTTCGTATGAAATGTTTTGTCTTTGTTCGAATGAGTCTAACATATGATAAGGTAAAATCTTTAAAAGTTTTTCAGTAATGTTCTCAATGGAATTATTGATGTGTTTTAATTCACAGAAGGTTGCCTCTAACTCCAAATTAATAAGCTTGACTTTTAACCTGTGATTGAATGTTCCGATCTTCTGTCCAGTGTTTCCAGAAGTGTTGTGCATCAAGTTGTGTATGCTTTTTAACCCATTTGTGATGTGATTCGGGACTATGTCCTTGGTTCTGCATGATAATAGGAAGATTTGTCTGTTCTTCATGGAAGCTAGCTTGGTGTAATAATTGGCCAGAGATTTACATAATCTCATCGTGGTGGATCCAAAGTGGTGTTGGATATCCGAGTGAAACCCCATGTCTGTGGAAATAGAGCCGGAGGGTAGTCTTGACTGACTAGTTAAACATCAAGCTTATAGTCTTGGGGATGCAGTCAAAATTGGCCTTAGGTTTAGGTAAAAAAACAAAACCCTTTTTTGTTTGTCGAGCTTTCGGAAATGTTCATTTCCTTCATCAGGAAATCTATAAATTAACGTTCATGTAACAAAAACCGTGAAATACAATGTTATAAATAATCTACTCACCAAGACGAGTTTATAACAAAAGAAAGCATCTTATCAAGAACATACTCTCTTCTGATTGAATTACAACAAATTTATCTACATCTTATCACTGTCGTGAAAGTAAGCTAAATGATGGTTAAAATACAAGAATTTACATGCATCGGTTCATAGTTGTGCTTCTAAAAAACCTCACAAAAACCCTTTTACTGTTTAATAATTCGTTAAGAAAGACTAAATGCTAGAAATAATATGTTAGAAAGAGACAAAGACACTTCTGTGAAAAGTTTGCCTATTGGATGTACACTGCTCACCGCTGTTCGAACAAAATATACACTGCTCTAATTACTATAAAAGTTGAAAAAACAAATCATTACGTTTAAATATAACATGTTACTGCCTGGTTTGAGGTTGTTTATGATCATTATACAGTTGGATGATGTAACTTTAAATTGAGCTCAAGTTCTGAGTGTCACTTTTTCGGTTCATGGAGTTTTTACATGTGATTATGTGAACCATTTCCATGAAAAGTCTTTTGTTGTAGGCGCTGACTTTGTCTAACACAATCTAAACTATTTCCCTGTTATATATATATATATTATCAAAAAACCCCATACTGTACCATTTGAAATGGTGTCGGGTGTATACATGTCTACATTTTTTTTTTCTCAATTTACATTAATCGTGCACGAATCTGGCCCATTCCTTCTTATTTCTGGTCAATGCTTTAGCCTCATTCCATGATTTTTCTCTTTTCTCGAGTGCCTCCCCTACAGTCTGGTTCCATGTTTTTTTTGGTCTTCCTCTCATCCTTCTTCCTCCCGCTCTTGCTTCCCAGATTTGTTTCACCTGCCTATTGCTCCCCATTCTTTGTAAATGTCCCCACCAAGTCAATTTTCTCTTTTCAATAAATTCTAGGATTGATTCTATATCCATTTCTTCCCTGATGTCGTTGTTCTTGATCTTGTCCATCCTTGTTACCCCCATTACTCTTCTTAAGTATTTCGTTCCCATGGCCTGTATTTTGCTTTCTTGTCTCTGAGATAGTATCCATGATTCACATCCATATGTCAGTACTGGTCTGTAGATAGTTTTGAATACTTTCATCTTTGTGTTTTTGGATATTTCCTTTCTGTTTATTATTTTTTTGTTTATTGCATAGTAAAGTTTTGTTGAGGTCTCTATTCGTCTGTTGACTTCTGGTTCTGTTGTTCCTAATTGGTCCAGTTCCACCCCTAAGTATTTATAAGTTTTGACCTGCTCTATTCTCTCTCCTTCCACTTGAATGTTCATTTGATGAATGTTTTTTCCAACTATCATAACTTTTGTTTTGGTTTTGTTGATTTGATTCTATATTCTTTTGTCACCTGACTCCATATGTTGATGTTACTGTTAAGGTCTCTTTCATTTTCTGCAAATAATCCAATGTCGTCTGCAAAAGCTGCCTCTGATATTTGTATATTTTGCATGTTTCTATAGCCTACTTGCAGTTTTTTTGTCCTGATTGTACACCTTCTTATTATTTCATCCATATATATGGTAAATAAGACTGGGCTTAATCCACCTCCTTGTCTTAGGCCCTCTTCAATTTTGAAACAGTTTGAGCGTCTGCCTTGGCTGATTACGAAGTTTTTATTGTTTCCATACATTTTCTTTATCAGTCTTATTACCTTTGGTTGAACTTCTTTCTTTCTTAATATGTCCCACAATTTACTCCTTTGTATTTTATCGAAAGTTTTTTCCAAATCTATGAAAGCCAGGTAAGTATTTTTTCCTTGTTCCATTCTCTTTTCTGTGATTTGTCTTACTGTGAATATATGGTCTTGTGTACTTCTTCCTTTCCGAAATGCACTTTGTGCTTCGTGCATTGAATTCTCTATAATGTTGCTCATTTTACTGTTTATAATTTTTTCCAATATTTTCATTGCTGTGCAGATAAGTGTTATTCCTCTTTAGTTATTACAGTCTTGCTTATTTCCTTTTTTATAAATCGGCACGATGAGTGATGTTTTCCATTCTTCCGGTAGCTCTTCTTCTTTCCATATTTGATTGTAGATTATCAGTAATATTTCTTTTCCTTCGTCACCCATGTATTTTATCATTTCGCTTGTAATGTTGTCGGTTCCTGGTGCTTTTCCATTTTTAAGTTCCCTTATTGCCTTTTCAAGTTCCTCAAATGTTATGTGTTCATCTTGCGTCTCCCAAGTCGAACTCATTGTTTCCTCTTCTATCCCTTCTGTTGCTTCTGTATTTTTGTTTGCCTCTAGCAATTCTTTAAAGTATTCGACCCATCTCTGCATGATTCCTTGTTCATCTGTTGATATTTCCTCCTTCTTACTTTTTATGTTGAATGTTTTTTGTCCTTTGGGTTCGCCCCTGCATGATTTCACTATATTGTAGAAAAGCTTTTGGTTTCCCTTCGCCGCATTTTCGATTTTTTTTCCAAATTCCTCCCATTTTTTTTTTCTCTTGATTCACCATATTTTCTACCTTTTTTCTTTCCTCTGTATATATTTCATATTTTTCTGTCGTTTTCACCTTGAGGTAGTTCTTCCAGGCTTCCTTCTTTTTCTTTATCTGCTCTTTGATTTCATTGTTCCACCATGCCGTTTGTTTTTGTTTAGTTAGTACTCTGCTGATTCCACACGTCTCAGTAGCTGTTTCCATTATAATTTGTTTGAAATTAATCCACATCTCCTGAATAGTTCGTAGATGTATATGCTCTCTTAATCTCTCACATTTTTTGGAAATTTCTTGTGCATATTTTTCTGCCACTTCTTTTTTTGTCAGTTTGTAGGCTTTGATTTTTTTATGTTTTGGTTTCAGGTTTGTATGATTTTTCTCTATTCTTTTGCGGTATTCTTGTCTTCCTCTAATCTTTGTTGTTACCAAGAAGTGGTCGCTTCCGATTTCTGGTCCTCTCTTCACTCGTGTGTCTATTATATTTGGTTTGTTTTTCTGCTCTACAACCACATAGTCAATAATTGATCTCTCTTTTCTGGAAATAACTTCTCTTGTGTATTTGTGTATATCTTTGTGCTGGAAGAGTGTATTTGTAATGACTAGGTCATGCATCACACAGAAGTCAAGCAACCGTTTGCCATTGTTGTTTCTTGTATCTTCTCCATATTGGCCAATCACTGTTGGGTAATTTTCATCTTTTCTCCCTACTCTGCTGTTGAAGTCACCTGTTAGATAGATCTCTCCTTTCAGTGTTTCCATAGTTTTTGTCAACTCCTCCCAGAACAGGTCTTTTTTCCTTGTGGCCTCATCTTCGTTTGGTCCATATACTGCCACTATGGTTCTTGTGTTCCCATTTTCATTCTTGAGTTCAACTACTAAAATTCTTTCGGACACAGCCGTCCATTTCTGTAGATTTTTCTTCATATTTTTATGAACTATACATCCGACTCCTGCTCTTGCACGCTCCTCTTTAGATACAACACTGTATATGAGTACATGTTCATTTTGCATTATGATATCTCCATTACCTTTCTTTTTTGTTTCTGTTAATGTCAGTATGTCCAAATTTGCTCTTTCAAATTCTGTTTCTAGTTCGTCCTGTTTTCCTTGAATTGTTTTTATGTTCCATGTTCCTATCCTCCAATTTTCAAATTCTTCCTTATTTTTGTTCAACTTTTCTTTTCGGTTCTCCTTATCAATGTCCATTTCGAAATCCTTTGTCGTTTTACCATTTTGTCTCGTGCTTGTTTTATTGTTTTTTAAGTTTTTGGTTGTAATTTCACCATCCTTGTAAAATTTTGTTGTTCGTTGTTCCATTTCCATTCTTCATTGTTTATGATAATTTTTTGAAAGCCAATTTTCACATTTTGTCCTCTTTCCTTTTCTAATTTAGCCTTGTATAGGGTACTCAAGTTTTCTCAGCTTCTGTTTGTTTTTCATGATTGTTAGCTTATCGTTTTTATTGTTGAGTTCGACCAGCCACATTTTTTCCCCAATTTTGTATACATTTTTAATGTCCACTCTAACTAATTTCTCCGTAATAAATTTTGATACCTCGGTTTTTTGTTCTTCTCCTGGTTTTCCTGCTATTTTTATCCCCTTGATTACAATATTATTTCTTCTTTTTTCCTTTTCCATTGCATCCAATTTTTGATTTATGTTTCCGATTTCCATCTTCATTGCTTGATTTTCTTTTTTAATGTTTTCATTCTCTGTTCTCAGAGTCAGTATTTCTTCTTTGAAGTCTCTTTGTTCTTTCCGTAGTTCTTTCATCTCCGTGGTTAAGTTTTGTAGCATTTGGATAACCATCTCCATTCTCTCTTCTCTTCTAGCAACTTGATCCGGGCTCCTCATACATTTCTTGTTTTTATTAGCGTTCTCAGTTATATCATCACCATCTCTTCTTCGTTTTCCATCATCTGTTGAATAATCGTCGGAGTCCATTTTTCTCTTAATCCGTCTCTGTTGTTCGTGGAGTGCTCAAGCTCCAAACCGACAACACTGTCACACCGCGGTAGTGTGAGACAGTAGTCCGTTAACCTCACTCTTAGTGTGATACGGAGTTTACGTTTTGTCTCAATAATTAATGCTTTGTACCTTTCTGTTGATTTCCTAATGGCTTACGCTTGACACTGTCTAATTTGCGTATATACTCGTGTTACTTCTAGAACTCGATACTTCCCGGAATTGAGTTTAGTATCGGAGCTATCTGCAACACGTCCTTTTACAAACAAACCAGGTACGTTTTTTCCCTGTTATATACTAAAACTAAAATGCCTATAAACAAATTTATGTGACAGCAGCTCGTGGGAGGCAGTCAATAATACGAGGAAGGCTACTTTAAGTCTTCTTCATTCGATTTTCAAGCTTTCGGAGAAATTTTCTCCTTCTTCAGAAAGTCTAACATAAAATGGTGAAAGATACAATGATTAGTAAGGCAACGAAACTCAAGAAAACAAGTGAAAAACTCACCGAATGTGAAGGACAGTTTCAAAAGGCACCAACACATAACAGAAAATCACACATTATACATATGCTGATAATTGTACACAAGAAATAAAATAAATGTTTAAAATACACAAACGAACTTTCAGTACACTAAACATGTTAAAAAGATAAAATGGTTTAAAACTTGTAAAAGGGGTTAAAATGTTAAAACTGTAAAAGGACGCATATTACAAGTTTAACGGAACAAAGCACAATGAACTCACTTTTGCCAAGAAACAAACAATAACAGTGGGATCAATTTATAGCAAAACCAAAACACATTTCTTCATCAAGGACATGAGGAATGTGGTTTACAAGATTCCCTGCACAGAATGTGAGTGTTCGTATGTTGGTCAAACATCACAGAAACTTTCTTTAATTTTCTTTAATCTACAATTACTTGCTGCGAATCCACAAAGACGGCCTCACTCTCCATGCTGTGGACGGTGATGAATGATAGTTTTCCTTTGATACTGAACAGTGCCCTTGGTTTTCACGTGTTTCTATCAACGGTGGCAATTTACTTAGGTTAAGTTAAACTAATGTTTGACACGCTCTGTTTTCCATATTTTAGGTTTTCCTGCTGTGGAAGCGCAGCGTGGCAGATTTCTTTTTGTTCTGTTCATGTATTTTCAGACTACCATTGTTAGATGTCGTATGTGTGTATTTCCGCGTTTTCAATTTTTATCAGGCTTTTTATTCATGTCAATTGGTTTTTATCAGTCCCTTTGTTCATTGTGCTTTGTTCCGTTAAACTTGTAATATGCGTCCCTTTACAGATTTAACATTTTAACCCCTTTTACAAGTTTTAAACCATTTTATCTTTTTAACATGTTTAGTGTACTGAAAGTTCGTTTGTGTATTTTAAACATTTATTTTATTTCTTGTGTACAATTATTAGCATATGTATAATGTGTGATTTTCTGTTATGTGTTGGTGCCTTTTGAAACTGTCCTTCACATTCGGTGAGTTTTTCACTTGTTTTCTTGAGTTTCGTTGCCTTACTAATTATTGTATCTTTCACCATGTTAAACTTCCTGAAGAAGGAGAAAATTTCTCCGAAAGCTTGAAAATCGAATAAAGAAGACTTAAAGTAGCCTTCCTCGTATTATTGACTGCCTCCCATGAGCTCCTGTCACATAACTCTGTTCCGCTCCAGTCACGAAACTAGCAACAATACTTAAGAAATGGGATTTTTCCAGACCATCTTGCAACGATATGGTAATACTGCACTGCAATTACTCAAATCCTGTGCCAAACTGAACAACAAAAGGGCATCCCTCCATAACAGAAAAATCTTCCTCCTGAAATGTAGACAATTAGGGCTAATCCCGAAGCACATTGGTAATGGGACACGTAACATAAATTCCCTTTTCCATATTACTCATGGCAGGACAGGGAATCTGATACACAATTTTAACAAAAAGTTAGTGAACAAGATACTTAACCTAGAAATCTCATCCACTTACCTAGAACTCAATAAGATCAACCATGGGATTGAATTGACGAAGAACCGCCTTAGTGACATTATACCAGCCCACATATTCAATGAATTTGACCGCCGACAGAACATCTCCTTTGAAAAACTCTTCAGGACCATAAAGCAGACGAATATGAGAAAGCTGGAAGACTTGAAGCGAACAATCATCACTGAAATCAAGACACAGACCAGTTGGTTAAAAAACTTCACTACCATAGACATACCAGATGACGTCCAAAAAGTACTATCATCAGGACCTAAGTTCAGCTTGTGCCCCACCATAAGAGACATCAATATTCCGTCACTGTTAGCCGACGTTGAGACGATCATCAATGGACATCCTGATGAAGATAGAGACTTGCTGAGATCCCGTTGTACTAACATCATCACCAACTTTCTGCACCAAAATCATCAGTCTGATTCCCATCTTAATAAATTGTTTAGAAGAGCTCAACTTTTCCTAAAACAGAACAGCGATTTGTACATTGTTTTGAGCGACAAGGGGAATGTGACCGTAGCCATCTCCAAAACAGACTACATCCAGAGATCCAAAGAATTGCTTGATGATGGAAAGTATTATAAGAAACTTAAGAACAATCCTACTTCCACCCTCCAAAGTAAAGCCAACAACCTAATCAAAGCTCTCAAGACCCAAGGACACTTGGATGATGAAACCTGTGAAAAAATGCTCAACCATAACACGCTGGCACCCAGGCTCTACACTTTACCAAAGATTCACAAACCAACACTTGCAATGAGACCAATAGTCTCGTCGATCAATTGCCCTAATGAATCTCTAACTAAATTCCTCACTGACATCTTATCCAGAGCGTATGACTACAACAATGATTTCCATGTCAAGGACTCCTTCGCCTTCAGCAACTACGCCAACGATCCAAAGTTACCTGACAACTACATTCTGGTTAGCTTTGATGTAGTGTCCCTTTTCACCAACTTACCATTGGAGGTCATCATGGAAAGCATCAGCAATCATTGGGAAATAATCTCGCAACATTGCAGTCTGGATTTGCCCCTGGTGAAGAAAATACTGGAGTTTGTGTTTGATTCCAATTTCTTTATCTTCGAAAATGATTATTACAAACAGATTTTTGGAACACCTATGGGATCCACCATCTCCCCCATACTAGTGAACTACGTACTTGATGACCTCGTGGAAAGCTGTATCCAAAAGCTGCCTTTCCATTTTCCTCTAATGAAAAGATATGTTGATGACCTCATACTTGCCTTACCTGTGGATAGTGTGGAATCAACCCTGGAAGTATTTAATTCTTACAATCCACATCTGCAGTCCACGGTTGAAAGGGAATCGAACAACAGCATCCCCTTCTTGGATATGAGGCTCCACAGGAAAGATGACAACACGATAGTCACGAGTTGGTACAGGAAGCCAATGGCATCGAATAGGTTCATCAGCTTTAAATCTCACCACCCCACGAAGATGAAGATAAATCTCATTCTGGCACTGAAGAGAAGAGCTGTTTGTTGACTCACCCATCCATGAGGGACAACACTTTACGAACTTTAGCAGACATCTTGAAAGAAAATTCTTACCCAATTGGAATGATTAACAAATTTCTTTTCAGTGCTAGACATGATTTTGATGTCCAAGCAGTTCCTCCACCAAATGATGCAGAACTCTCACCTACACCAGAATTGGAGAAACGGGTTTATTACACTCTTCCTCACCTGGAAAATTTGACACCTAGATTGATCAATGTACTTGGCCAAGATGAGTTCACTTTTGCCAAGAAACAAACAATAACAGTGGGATCAATTTATAGCAAAACTTAAACACCTTTCTCCATCAAGGACATGAGGAATGTGGTTTACAAGATTCCCTGCACAGAATGTGAGTGTTCGTATGTTGGTCAAACTTAACAGAAACTCACAGTACTGGCTAGATCTAACAACTACTACAAGAGACTGTTCCTGGAAATGGTACATATAAAAAACACGACCCCAAACAGTAATAAACAGAGTGACTACCAAAACCTGAGCAAAATCTACAATTACTTGCTGCGAATCCATGCTGTGGACGGTAATGAATGATAGTTTTCCTTTGATACTGAACAGTGCCCTTGGTTTTCACGTGTTTCTATCAAGGGTGGCAATTTACTTAGGTTAAGTTAAACTAATGTTTGACACGCTCTGTTTTCCATATTTTAGGTTTTCCTGCTGTGGAAGCGCAGCGTGGCAGATTTCTTTTTGGTGTGTTCATGTATTTTCAGACTACCATTGTTAGATGTGGTATGTGTGTATTCCCGCGTTTTCAATTTTTATCAGGCTTTTTATTCATGTCAATTGGTTTTTATCAGTCCCTTTGTTCATTGTGCTTTGTTCCGTCAAACTTGTAATATGCGTCCCTTTACAGTTTTAACATTTCAACCCCTTTTACAAGTTTTAAACCATTTTATCTTTTTAACATGTTTAGTGTAGTGAAAGTTCGTTTGTGTATTTTAAACATTTATTTTATTTCTTGTGTACAATTATCAGCATATGTATAATGTGTGATTTTCTGTTATGTGTTAAACGGAAAGGTTGGTACAGAACCGTAATAAATGTCTAGAGTTACATCCATGTGAGTGGTGCCCTCCTTATACCGGTTTTGTCCCGTAATTGGACTCATCAGTAAGGCGGCTGGCACCACTCACATTGATGCAACTCTAGCCACTACCCTGATCTGGGTAAATTTATTTATTTTTTTCTGTTATGTGTTGGTGCCTTTTGAAACTGTCCTTCACATTAGGTGAGTTTTTCACTTGTTTTCTTGAGTTTCGTTGCCTTACTAATTATTGTATCTTTCACCATTTTATGTTAGACTTCCTGAAGAAGGAGAAAATGTCTCCGAAAGCTTGAAAATCGAATAAAGAAGACTTAAAGTAGCCTTCCTCGTATTATTGACTGCCTCCCACGAGCTCCTGTCACATAACTCTGTTTCGCTCCAGTCACGAAACTAGCAACAATATAAACAAATTGGCAACATGGGATGTCGTCTATAGAATCAACTGCAAGGACTGCCCTCTTCAATACATGGGCCAAACATCAAGAAGTCTGAAAGGCCGACTAACCTCTCATAAAAGTGACTGCCGTACCAAAAAAGACTCTTGTGCTCTTAGTATCCACACCAACCAGACTAATCACAGTGTGGACTGGGACAATACGATTGTGTTAGACAAAGTCAGCGCCTACAACAAAAGACTTTTCATGAAAATGGTTCACATAATCACATGTAAAAACTCCATGAACCGAAAAAGTGACACTCAGAACTTGAGCTCAATCTATAGTTACATCATCCAACTGTATAATGATCATTAACAACCTCAAACCAGGCAGTAACATGTTATATTTAAACGTGATGATTTGTATTTTCAACTTTCATAGTAATTAGAGCAGTGTATATTTTGTTCGAACCGCGGTGAGCAGTGTACATCCAATAGGCAAACTTGTCACAGAAGTGTCTTTGTCTCTTTCTAACATATTATTTCTAGCATGTAGTCTCTCTTATCGAATTGTTAAACAGTAAAAGGGTTTTTGTGAGGTTTTTTAGATGCACAACTATGAACCGATGCATGTAAATTCTCGTATTTTAACCATAATTTAGCTCACTTTCACGACAGTAATAAGATGTAGATAAATTTGTTGTAATTCAATCAGAAGAGAGTATGTTCTTCATAAGATGCTATCTTTTGTTATAAACTCGTCTTGGTGGGTAGATTATTTATAAAATTGTATTTCATGGTTTTTGTTACATGAACCTTAATTTATAGATGTCCTGATGAAGGAAATAAACATTTCCGAAAGTTCGACAAACAAAAAAGGGTTTTGTTTTTTCACCTGAACCTAAGGCCAATTTTGACTGCATCCCCAAGACTATAAGCTTGATATATATATATGTATATATATTTATATATATATATATATATATATATATAAGCAGAAGGGTAGCACGACTGGCTAGTTAAGAAAGAACTAGAGGTTAGTGGGGATGCAGTCTTGTAGATTCTTCTTTACGAAGTGGCCATGAGGTAAAAGAAAAACCCTTTGAGGTTATGTCAAGCTTTCGAGATTTATTTGGTCTCTTCTTCAGGACTACTACAAAAATTACTTAAATTAGTACTACTAAAAGAATATTATTTAGAATGAAACTCACCACACGTGGGTTATATAAATGAACTGGAAGACAAACTCCACATATCGGAAAAACCGTAAGAATTTGCAGGAGCAAATCTCACTCAAAGATGCTTCATTGCCCGTGGTTGTGTGTAAAAAGGACAAAGGATCGGTACCAGCTACCCAATTCAGAGAAGTACGCAGGCGGAAACAGTTTTTTTGGTAACGCGTTAGTTTGCAAGTTGGTGTATGACATACGTTCTCATTAATTGGATGTGTGGTTCCGACCTGTTCCTGTGTAGGTGACTGAGATAGACAGTGATTATTCATGTTATGAATGGATCATATCGGAAAGCAGGCAATTACGCATGTACAATGATTTATAAACTGCTCTAAGATTGACAAACAATATTTGGTACCGAAAAGTGAATACAATTTTAAATTTTATATATGGTGACATAAGGTTGGGTGGTATTGATCTATTTTATTTTACACTATTAAAAGTTGAGAACAATTGTAGAGATTTTATTTTGAAGTTATTATTATTTTAATATTTTTACATAGTACCCAGGGCACAAACACTACTCGTCTGGGGCAGGACGGTCCATCAGAGTTTTAAGGTTGTCTTTGCTAAGTTTTAATAAATAACTGTAGATAGTGCTGAGGCCTTGTGTGTCACTCTTTTTGTTTAGGGTGAGGGGTTGTTCGAGGTAAATGTGACACATTTCTAAAAATGTCCTCATGTAGTAGGACTTTGCTTTATCTAAGATCTCAGTACCATCCCAGTTAATTTGGTGGTTAAGTGTTAAATGATGTTCCGCCAGTGCACAAGATGACACTTCCCTGGCACAATCAGACTTGTGAGATGTAATTCTGCCTTTAATTGAACGTGACGTATGACCTATATACGACAGTGTACAACTGCTGCATGGATTCTTATATATTACACAAGTATTTTCTTGAAAGTTTAGTTTAGTTTTAGGTTGAGAGTATAAGAGTGAAATTGTTTTGGTTTGTTTGTTGGCAAATACTATGTCTTCATCTTGAAATACATTTTTTAGATTTTGAGTTAGGCCATTAATGAACGGTAGAGAAAAATATTTTATTTGGGTGGTTTGAGGGTTTTGTTGCGTAATAACTTGTGAATTTATGGGATTGTTATTATCTTCTGACACATCCACGTTATCAACATTTTGTTGACTAGTACTAAATAAAATTTTGTTAATTAGACCTTCTGGGTACGAGTTGTCAAGAAAGATGTTTTTGAGTTTGTTTAAGGCTTGTTTTTTGGATGAGGGGTGAGAAAGTTTCGTCACTCTTGTTTTCATACCCTTGAGTAGGTTGATTTTGGTTTTTTTGGGGTGGTACGAGTTATAGCTGATGAATCGATTGGAACAGTACGGTTTTCTATACCAGGTTGTTTGTAATGAGTTATTTTGGGTCCTGGTTACTAGCATATCGAGAAAGGGGATACTATTCTCAGTTTCCTTTTCTGCAGTAAACTGGATATGCGTATTGTAACTGTTGAAAACCTGTAGAGCCGTTTCGACTTCACCTTCTGGTACCGCCAGTAACAAGTCATCAACATATCTCTTGACAAAAGGAATGTAAAAATTAATTTTATTGAGACACGCCTCCACCAAGACGTCGAGAACAAAATTGACTAAAATGGGTGAAATAGTGGATCCCATGGGTGTGCCGAAGATTTGTTTGAAATATAGGTCATTGAAGATTAGAAAGTTTGTTTGAAAAATGAATTCAATAATATTTATAAAAGATTCGATGTCCATAGTGCAGTGTTGTTCTATGGTGTTCCATTTTGTACGCAAAATGGTGCAGACCACATCACAAGGAAGGTTGGTGAACAGGGATACTACATCAAAGCTCACTATTACATAGTTGTTAGGTAATTGATAGTCGTTGATGAAGTTGCTGAAAGCAAAAGAGTCCTTAATAAAAAATTCGTTGTTGGTATCATATGCATTAGTGAGGATTTGTGTCATATAAGTAGCGAGTGAGCCATTGGGACAGTTTATTGAAGATACGATAGGTCTCATAGCCAATTCGGGCTTGTGTATTTTGGGCTGTGTGTAGAATCTGGGGGCTATTGTGTCATAGCTATAAAGTTTCGAAGCCTTTTCTTGGTCTATGAAACCTTTGTCCTTCAATTCTTTGATGAGTTTATTCGCTTTTAGTTGCACTGTGTAAGTAGGATTTCTTGTTATTGGAGTGTAATATTTTGGATCATTTAATAGCTGAAGGCTTTTGTTTATGTACTCCTCCTTATACATTGCAACTGTAACGTTTCCCTTGTCACTAGTAACTATGTAAATTTCAGGGTGTTGTTTAAGAAAAATTTTGGCCTTGATAAATAATTCGTTAAGGAAAGGAGAATCTGCATGATTTTTATGGATAAAATTAGTTACAATGTTTGTAAATTGAGCCCTGTAGCAATCCCTTTGTGAGTCTCTACACTGTGACAAAACAGCCTCCAAACTTGCTATTAAATGGATTAAATTAATTTCTTTAGATAGTGGGCATAAACTGAATTTGGGGCCTAGTGATAGAAGCTTTAAAACGTCTTCTGGAAAAACTACATCAGTTAGGTTTTTGAACCAATTTGGTTTGGTTTTAATGGATTGAAGTCTGTTCAGTCTCAGTGTATTTAGTTTGTTGACATTGGTACGTTTAATAGTGACAAAAATCTTTTTTGTATCTAACTTGTTGTTTTCTGTCAAATTCGATGATAATATAAGGTGGTAACAGAAGGGTTAGTTGTTGTTTGATTTTTTGAAGGTTACTGTTAAGTTTTGAGAGTTCACAAAAGGTTGCTCTAATCTCTAGATTTAATATGTCCTTTCCTAACCTGTTGTTGTAGTTTTGTATTCTGGTACCTACGGGTCCATTGTTGTGGTGGAGGAGATGGTGGATGCAGTTTGTCCCTCTGCTGATGTGGTTGGGGACTAAATGCTCTTGACGGCATTTTAGTAAAAATATCTTCCGATTAGTGAGAGCTGCTTGTGTTCTGGTGTTGTTGGCCATGGATTTGAGGAGGTCCACTGCGGGAGTTCCATATTGTCTTTGGATGTTATTGAAAAACCCCATTTCTGTAATAAGCAGAAGGGTAGCACGACTGGCTAGTTAAGAAAGAACTAGAGGTTAGTGGGGATGCAGTCTTGTAGATTCTTCTTTACGAAGTGGCCATGAGGTAAAAGAAAAACCCTTTGAGGTTATGTCAAGCTTTCGAGATTTATTTGGTCTCTTCTTCAGGACTACTACAAAAATTACTTAAATTAGTACTACTAAAAGAATATTATTTAGAATGAAACTCACCACACGTGGGTTATATAAATGAACTGGAAGACAAACTCCACATATCGGAAAAACCGTAAGAATTTGCAGGAGCAAATCTCACTCAAAGATGCTTCATTGCCCGTGGTTGTGTGTAAAAAGGACAAAGGATCGGTACCAGCTACCCAATTCAGAGAAGTACGCAGGCGGAAACAGTTTTTTTGGTAACGCGTTAGTTTGCAAGTTGGTGTATGACATACGTTCTCATTAATTGGATGTGTGGTTCCGACCTGTTCCTGTGTAGGTGACTGAGATAGACAGTGATTATTCATTTTATGAATGGATCATATCGGAAAGCGGGCAATTACGCATGTACAATGATTTATAAACTGCTCTAAGATTGACAAACATTATTTGGTACCGAAAAGTGAATACAATTTTAAATTTTATATATGGTGACATAAGGTTGGGTGGTATTGATCTATTTTATTTTACACTATTAAAAGTTGAGAACAATTGTAGAGATTTTATTTTGAAGTTATTTTTATTTCAATATTTTTGCATAGTACCCAGGGCACAAACACTACTCGTCTGGGGAGAGCGGGAGGGGAGTCTTGACTGACTAGTTGAACATCAAGCTTCCCACTAAACATAAACATAATACATAACTTAAACGTTGAAGTTACGTAACACACTTACAATGTAACGTTACTCAAAAGATAACAATAACATTAATATAACGTTTCTGTTACCGCTTAATGCTTATGTCCACTACATAAACGTTCATCATAGTAACGTTGCAAATCAAAAACATATTGCAACGTAAAACTAACGTTTCTCCAATATAAAAACGATGTATTGTTTAGTTATTTTAACGTTGCGTTACGTTGCATCAACATTTATGATATGTTACAATATGACATTTTTTCAACTGGATTGGAATGTTTATAATCTAACGTTATGGCAACAATTTTATAACGTGGCTGCTACATTTTCGCAGCATCCCTATAGCAGGAATGTAATGACACGAAAATGTTGTTGTTGGACATTGCAGAAATGTTGTTAGAAGGGGCAACTTTGAAACATAGATATAGTCCGGGATCTCTCATAAAAAAGTGATTACTACTCCACTGTATATCTTTTCGAAAATATTCATTTTGGGATTTTGGTCTATCAATTTTTCAATTGGCGAAAAGACTGGTAATCGCGGCGTTTTTCAAAATCAGAAAAATTTAAAATTTATGACATTTCTGACCAAGAATTTTTTCTAAAATATTTCTACAAGTTTACCAAGTGATGGGTCAATCATTTGATAAACTTCAACACATAATTTAGAAAAAACTTTTGGTCAAAATTGATATTATTTAGAGAACGCACCGATAACCAGATTTTTCGCAGATAAAAAAACATTGTCAGGCTGGCCAAAATGAATTTTCTCACTAAGTTTACAGAAGAGTGGTTAGTCACTTCTTTCTTCAAATGAGGGATCCGGTACCATAACGTCAATCGATAATTCGACGAATCTGCCATCCAAATGTGTGAACATTTCAGTGGCCAATAAGTTCAATACATTTCCTAGTCACTGCATGTTGTGAGATCCTGAAAAAAAATGTCATTACGCATAGATAGCAGATATGCACAAACTGGAAAAATTTGATGTATGAATTGTTTAATCGTTGTATGCCCTATTAAAAATGAAAAACATGAAAACGCATTCAGAGGTGAAAAATATGTATTGACTTCATATAAGTAACAATATTAAAACTTCATATAAGAATAGACTTGATACCTACATATTTTTAAATAGCACAAACAAAATAAACAAGACATTCTTAAAAACTAAAACTGTAAAATTCTTAGAAAAATACATTTTTTCAAAACGACACCAAATTAGATAACCAAAATAAAGTCAAGGTACATTTTTCTAACAACATAAACAATATAAACATAGCATTCTTGAAAACAAAGCAATTATTCTTGGAAACTAAGACAGTTCTTAAAAAAATATCTTTTCAATCACAAAATAATCACTCTTTTTTTTTGCGCTGATTCGCAAATCCGAACCAGTCGACAACTGCAAAACCAAAGTCCCGGTCATTGATAGTTAGATGAATTTTTTTGATGACATCTGTAAACAATGGAAATATCTATTAAATATCAGATTTAAAATCTGAACAATAACATTACCATAAACTGGCACATTTGTTTGCGTTAAGCTCATGTATAAGTTTAATATTTAATAAGGGAATCTTACATCAGTGTACAGAAAGGTCCATTTCGGAAACGAATCAATTTTGGAGATTTTATTTTCTCGAATTCTGTATCGTGCATCAAGTTAAAAATCACCGTGTACAGTGCTTTCAATTTAATTTGGCACAATTTCAAAAGGCTGTGAAACATTCATTTATTGAGCTAAAAGGTCGAACAAAAAAACGATTTGTAGTATTTTTCATTAAGTTTTGTGCTACAGAGTCAAATATTTTCTAAACTGTCAAATTATTAACAAAACTTATTTTTTTTTAAATAGCACATCGTGATATCATTACATATTTAGAAGGGCACCTTTTTTCTGATCACGAAAATATAGCACACATGCCCTTTCTATTCAATACTTTAGAGTCAATTATTGGTATAGAGATCTGATTAAAATTATAATTTCCTGGCGTGTTGTATTTTGTTTCCAATAATTGTTATAGTTCTTGTAAATATTCACTAAGATATAGAAGATTTTCTGGTTTGTAAATACAGCATTTTAAAGAAATACTCAAATCAAGTACCTATTCACTTTTATCTACTTTTACTGTAAAGGGACAGTATTCACATAAAACATTTGACAAATCGAGTGCAACCCTGACAATTATTTGAAACAAATGAATAAACTCGTGTATCTTCATTCTGGAAAATTACAATTTTAATCATATTTATACCAATTGTGCTATATTTTCGTGAACAGTAAATGCCTTTCCAAAGTTCTTCCAATTCATGCCACCCAAAAGGCAAAGCTTATTAAACTGAAAAGTAAACAGAAATATACATACATTAAATATCCAGTAATTCAATTTATTCAAATATCATACTAGTCAAGAATTATCGAGATAGCAACATGATATATTGACAATTATTAATTTTTAAGATTATACCCATTGAAAAGTTGAATATAATATAATACTCACAAATTCACTCAATGCATTTTCTTTGTCCGCATTTTATTCACTATTGTAGTAGTAGTTGAGAACTGAGTAGTGAGTACGTGACGGGGAGCCCCTGGCCGTGAGGATCAACTCACAAAAACAAAGCACAAAACATTCAAAACAAATTTGGAATAAGCATCAATGAGAGAAAACCACAACACAACACAAAAACTGAACAGAACAATGGCAAAGTTTACCTATAGTAATAAGTAAACTTTGACAATGGCGTCAATTTGCTGTTTGGTTTGCTTGCCGGCTTGTCGTGTTGTGGTGGATCGATATCACGATATCCGATGCAGTTCATGTACGCGCCTTGCGCACGGTATTGTTCCGGTTTTTGTCGTTCGGCGGTAAATTTGAAAATTCGAAAACATTTTTCATCACTACTTATTTCTCGCAGTAGAATGCCTTGTGTAAGCGTGACTTTGAACACAAACTCAATGTGGATGGTAGCATAATAATTATATTATCATGTAAATCAGAGGCGCTTTTTATTGCTATGATCGGATCGATCCAACTTAACACAATATGATCAGAAACTTTTGAAATCGACCATTAAAAATGGACACCGTGAAAAACTAGCTTTCATAGAGGTAGTTTTATGAGAATATTATGAAAAAAATTAAGATAAGGTGATTCTGAAATAACGTTAAGATTTCAGTTCACAGTAGCATTATTGCAATGTTGAATCGACAACATGAAAAATCTGTCACGATTGTTACGTACTTTCAATGTTAAATGTATAACGTTACAAACTTGACTACCAAGATATACTTTAAAATTACGTATTTCTGTTTCCTGCCAGAAACGTTTCATCGTTGACGGATAAATAACGCAACTATAACGATATCGGAAAACAACATTTTCTTTCGATCTATTGCACGTTGGACTTACGTATCATTAACATTAAAAAATAAACGTTAATGTATAAACTTTTATGAAACGTTACAAATTGTTTATGGTACGTAACATGATTAGTGGGATAGTCTTGGGGATGCAGTCAAAATTGGCCTTAGGTTTAGGTAAAAAAACAAAACCCCTCTTTTGTTTGACGAGCTTTCGGAAATGTTTATCTCCTTCATCAGGACATCTATAAATTAAGGTTCATGTAACAAAAACCGTGAAATACAATTTTATAAATAATCTACTCACCAAGACGAGTTTATAACAAGAGATGGCATCTTATAAAGAACATACTCTCTTCTTAAGGCCCGGTATCTTCATGTCGGGATGAATAAGACATTTCTAACAGATAACCATCTCATGGTTAATTTTATCCGATACCCGTAACTCCCCGATATTCCATGATCGTATTTTACCGACATTTTAACTGTAAGATAACTAAACGATAGGTAATCCTTTAGATACAGCACAAATTCAATGTTGCCAACATCATAATACCAAAGAGTGAGATAAAGCAATATGCAGTCGTGTTATTCAGAAAGACGGGAGAAATCTGGTATGCCATTATCCGTTTGTCTTAGGCCCGTATTCTCCGTTCGTACTTAAGCTCGTTTAAGATTTGACGGCGTTTAACTACAATATTTCGTATGCACCGGCGAAATTAGACACGCTCAAGTCGGTTAAACGCATTCAAAGTTAAACGCCCGGTTTGGAGCGCTTAAGGATTTAAACGGCTTCAATTGTGGCGGAAGATGCGTTCGTCTTGAAAAATATATCTTGACATAATATGAACTAATACCACCGAACATATTATTTATTATAAATAATGGATATTTGATGCTGATATCTAATTGTTTTTCATACTATTGTGAGTGTGTTTATTTTATTTTTTACTAGGAGGAGTCTGAAGACGAATTACTTCTTGAAGCCGATATTTTCGACCTAATAATAGTTTTTGCATGGATTTACATAAAAATAAAAAATACTATAAGCGGGCGGACCATTTTAACGTTATGTCAATTTACAGGATATTTCATTTTTTTGTGTTAACTACAAAGTCAGCAATGCCATAGTGTGGTTTCAAGATAAATCAAAATGCCATTTGCAATAATTGATGAAATAATTAAAATACAAAATGGTTTCATTCTAATAATATCACGTTTTGGGATGTCCGTAAAATGATAATTCACCACGTAATTTTGATTTAAATTAATTAGCTTCCTGTCTTTGTCCCGTATTATCATTTTATCAATAGCACTGAAATTATTGGTTCTATAGGTGGTCCTGAGGGGACAAGAAAAATCAAGTCAAAATCGCGTAGGTAGCATAACAAAAATAATTCTATGCGTACCTAAACACTTACGGAAATTGACGCAGACACAAATATTAAACTTGGAAAAAACTTTATGTGGCGGAAATAATTCAATATAATAATGAGAAAATAATCTTCAACCATATGAATGCCTTTGAGATTTTTGTGTGGTTCACTTCTGCATGATCATTATCAAATATGGATATTTTTTATCATCGTGAAAAAAAAACTCATTTCTGGTGATTTTTCGTTTCGTTCCTTTCTGCATATTTACGTCCATATATTAAAACAATAATTATTTATCAAAAAATATTCCAATTATTCCAAATATACCATGCATTATGTAAAGTTTTTATTCAATTTCACCTCGAAGAGAAAGTGACAGATTTCCGCTAGCCAAACGAGAATCATATGGTACCATCTACATCGAATATGTGTTCAAAGTCACGCTCGCGCCAAAACAATGAAGATGGTAGCGTATGAATCTCGTTTGGCAAGGGAAAATTTATCACTTGCACAACGAAGTGAAATTGAATGTAAACCAGGCATTAATGTCAACTGTCAAAATCATATGGTCTTCAATCAACTCGAATACCACCAAAATGTTCCCAAATTTCCGACGTTGCCGACTTTTCTCTAGGTTTAACTAAACGTTGCGAAAATTAGCACGGTGCATACCAAGAAAAAGTCGAGGACGTTTAACTATTTAAACGCGTTTAGTTGAATGCGTTTATCTGTAGAATCGAAGAATACGGGCCTTAGCAGGTGACGCGGGTGACAGTTGACACCGTTAACGTTGACAATCCGATGTATGATTTATGTAAGGTTTACATTGAACTTCGAAGTGGAACTGTCAAATTTCCGCTTGGCACACGGAAATCATATGATATACCATCCACATTGAATATGTGCTCTAGATCAATCTTACGCCAATTCAATGAGGATGGTATCATTTGATTCCTATTTGGCAAGCGGAAATTTTACAGTTCCACTCCGAAGTGAAAATCAGTGTAAACCAGGATTATTATTATTTTTTATGAATTATGATCAGTTGATTGTTGATTCAGTTTGCTTTAATACTTCAAGCTTCAAGCCATCTTTAAGCTTCAAGTTCAAGTTGAAGTGTTATTCACGATATTCTCTTACGGAGTGATATTTATTTATTCAACAAAATCTATCAGCTCCGCATCTGGATCATTGAATAAATCCAGTTCTCCCAACTCTAAATCATTCTCTATTCTAAAAAAATAATAAAAATACTACTTACATAATATACCTAATAATAAAATAATGATAGCAATATTGATAATAATAATTGAAGACACGAGTGTATGAAGGTGTCATTTAACATTTAACATTTTTTTGAAAATTCGTTTTTACGTTTTACGTTCAATATACATTAAATAAGCTATGTGATAAGTCAAATACACCTGAATATCGCTTAGTTTTTCTGATATGAAGATGATAGAGGATAGAGGTGTTATAAGTAGTCAATAATTTGTTGCCAATCAAAATGGATAAAGGTGTTATGTAACATTTTAACAGATTTTTCCCAGTTGATGAAAGCATCACGTTTTGAATGTAAAACATGTGTTATCATGGGATGATATGAAACTATATCTGATATTTGCGCAGATTTTCAGTTTTTCTAGATTCTTTAATCTCCTGAGTATCAATAGAATTATCCAGATATAGTTCACTCATTCACATTAACAAAAAAGTTCCAATCGAAAACCTTAGAATCAGTGTTAGTTTTACTCAAAATAATAAAAATGCTACATGACACCTGCATGGACTAATGTCTTCAGTGATTACTCTATTGAAGTAAACTTGTCAAGTGAGATCTTGGCGTCAAGTTCTATTGATACACAAATAATTGTGAATACATAGCTATCTACCTATATGCAAAATGTAATACAGCATACATTCCCTCCAATATGTGTTTATTCAAAAAGAATGTGGTGATAACAGTGGTAAAACAAAAATTCGCTTGTAAATTCTAATCAAAAACATAAAAAATAACACTATACACAGGGTGAGATCATAAATTACGATGAACTCCATTAATTTGCTCATGATCCCCAAACTTATTCCGCAGATAAAAATGTTATTCCTAGGTCTGTGTGACAAATAAGCCATCCGAAAGATAGAGACTTTTCTAATAGATAACTGTATTATAACGTAATTTTCGTTACCTTCAGGATAAATGTTATCTTACGGATAAATTTCGTTTCATAGTTGTGTTTCTAAAAAACCTCACAAAAACCTTTTACTGTTTAACAATTCGATAAGAGAGACTAAATGCTAGAAATAATATGTTAGAAAGAAACACAGACACTTCTGTGACAAGTTTGCCTATTGGATGTGCACTGCTCACCGCTGTTCGAACAAAATATACACTGCTCTAATTACTATAAAAGTTAAAAACAAATCATTACGTTTAAATATAACATGTTATAATAACATATAACAACCTCAAACCAGGCAGTAACATGTTATATTTAAACGTAATTATTTGTTTTTAACTTTTATAGTAATTAGAGCAGTGTATATTTTGTTCGAACAGCGGTGAGCAGTGTACATCCACCCTGAGAAAATTCAGTTACTAATTTTTTTATGAGACAATTTTTTCTTACCACTATAATATTTTTATTCATATTGAGAAAATCAATTTTTGGATGTCAATAACTGGATCTTTTCAAACTCACTCTATGACCACCAATCATATATCTTTTGATGATGATAAAAATTTTGCTGACCCAAAAAATTCTTTCTTGCTGAAATAAGTTTTTTATTAGCAGTCAAAAATCTTAACTCATAGTGAAAAATAAAACAAAAACAAATTCCTTCACTGCCCATCACAGTAAATTTTTTGGTCGTTAAATAATATTTATCAGCCCTCAAAACTCGTTTATCAACTAGTCTGGGCAAAGCGTGTTGCATCGGTCATTTTCGTGAGTGTTCGTGATATCCTGACCAATGAGAGAAGTATTGGGAGAAAGCGTGTTCGCAATTAGTTGGTGGCCTGTGTACGTTACTTATTGTCGGTATATGTCCGCATCGTCTTGGTATTGTTGCCGGAACAATATTTCGAGTTTTCGCAGTATTCGTCATAACAGATCGTTCTATAGTTCTTCTTTTTCTTCCGTAGTGACAGAAGTGAAAATGCCAGGGTTGCGATGGTTGAATAGGTTTTAATATGAGCAGCTTGCTTGCAACGAGTCACACGTCACATGATTCTTTGGTGTGAAAGCCCAATAAAATCATTTCAAGCACCAAAAATAACTTTATTGATGACTACAAAACCTTTTCTTTTATAATAAATAAGAATATTCAGCATGAAAAATAATAATTTTTGTGGTGACAAAAAGTCTTTTTGACAGTCAATATTTTTTTTATTAACAGGTTGACCTTTTTATCGCAAAAAAGTTACTTTCATAAAACGTGTTTATTAGATACTAAAAATAATTTTGTGAGTTTCTATATCAATACAGATTTTGTTGGCAGTCAATAGAATTTCCATCATGGATAATAATTTTTTTCCTCAGTGCAATAGGCAAACTTGTCACAGAAGTGTCTGTGTCTCTTTCTAACATATTATTTCCAGCATTTAGTCTCTCTTATCGAATTGTTGAACAGTAAAAGGGTTTTTGTGAGGTTTTTTAGAAGCACAACCGATGCATGTGAATTCTCGTATTTTAACCATCATTTAGCTCACTTTCACGACAGTAATAAGATGTAGATAAATTTGATGTAATTCAATTAGAAGAGAGTATGTTCTTCATAAGATGCTATCTTTTGTTATGAACTCGTCTTGGTGAGTAGATTATTTATGAAATTGTATTTCACGGTTTTTGTTACATGAACCTTAATTTATAGATGTCCTGATGAAGGAAATAAACATTTCCGAAAGCTCGACAAACAAAGAAGGGTTTTGTTTTTTCACCTAAACCTATGGCCAATTTTGACGGCATCCCCAAGACTATAAGCTTGATGTATGATACATATATATATATACAGGGTTATTCACGTTATTCGACACAAAACATCATGGCCGAAGTATATTAGTTTGAAAAAGTTTTTTTTTCTGGATGGATAGGGACCCTTTAAGGCTACATTTTAAAAATATTTTCACGTTATACAGGGTGTCCCCAAAACAAGAAACGCATCAAAGTTGTATTTTTTTAAATGGAACCCCCTGTATATTAATTGATATTCCAATTCTTCCTTCAATTTTGAACAAAATTTGTGATACAACTAATGTTCCTAAATTCAACCGTTATCGAGATATCGCGTGTTAAAAATGGCATTTTTGCAACTTTGACATGCTATAAAATTCAAACTATTCAAGTTAGAGAAAAATGGTTTGCACTTTCTCATCTCAACTTTTCAGGAGCTCTTCTGTCATTTGGATAGAAGGTACCGTCAACTGTCAACTTTTTTCGGCACATTTTGACATTTTTTCACAAGAATGAATTTGATCTCCTTGAATAGCTCTTGAAAAGTTAAGACGAGAATGTGCAATCCATTTTTCTCTAACTTGAATAGTTGCCATTTTTAAAACGCGATTTCTCGATAACGGTTGAATTGAGGAACATTAGTTGTATCACAATTTTTGTTCCAAATTGAAGAAAGAATTGAAATATCAATTAATATACAGGGGGATCCATTTAAAAAAATACAACTTTGATGCGTTTCGTGTTTTCGGGACACCCTGTATAACATGAAAATATTTTTAAAATGTAGCCTCAAAGGGTCCCTATCCATCCAGAAAAAAAAACTTTTTCAAAATCATATACTTCGGCCATAATGTTTCGTGTCGGATAACGTGAATAACCCTGTATATATATATCGTTTCGTCGTTTCGCTATATAGTAACATCCCTTTAACGTTGATAGAAGCTAGTATAACTAAACATTGGAGCGCAATATCACCTCATACAAAAATGAACCAGGAATTATTTTTAGAAATAATTCACTTTATCTTTGACACTACTTACTTCAGATTCAATAATCAATTTTACAAACAAATTTTAGGTACCCCAATGGGAGCTACATTATCTCCAATAATTTCACAATTTGTCATGGATGATCTCTTAAATGAATGCATTCCTCAACTTTCGTTCAATTTACCTTTCATAAAAAAGTACGTAGATGATATTATTACATCAGTTCCAAGAGATAAGGTGGAAGAGATTCTAAACATATTTAACAACCATAACCAATACATAAAATTCACAGCAGAACTAGAAAACGCTAATAGTGTCCCATTTGTGGACACTAGACTAATCAGGAATGATGACAATATGGTGATCATTGATTGGTATGTAAAACCTACCAGTTCAGGTAGATACTTAAATTTCCATTCTGCACATAACACCAAAACAAAGGTAAACTTAGTATTGGGGTTGAAAAATAGAATCACTAGAATATCTCACCCTTCTCTGAAAAACGAAAACCTAAAGAAATTATACATGATTTTAATAAACAACTCATATCCAGAGAAAATGCTGAGGAAAATCATTTTTAGCACTCCTGACATGATTAAGAATAATCCAAGAAGAAATGTAACAATCAATAACTCAAATCCACAAATAGAAAATCAAACTTTTTTCGTTTCAATGCCATTTATCAAAGAAATTACAAATAAAGTCGTGAAAGTTTTTCAACCATTAGAATCAGTAAAAATAGCAAACAAACAGTCTTTAACAATAAACAACCTTTTTTCAAAAGTCAAAGATAAAGATGAAACTTTAAAAAAATCCAATGTCGTATATTCGGTTCCATGTCGAGATTGTGAAGGTAGATACATAGGTCAAACTTCAAGAGTACTAAATGAAAGAATTACATCACATAAAAGTGACACCAGATTGAAAAAAATGTCTTGTGCTCTATCACAACATTGCATTGCTCTCAATCATTCCATGGATTTTGAAAATACAAAAGTCCTCAGACAAGAAACCAACTACACTAAGAGATTGTTCTTAGAAATGACAGAAATTAATGAAGATCACAACTCATTCAACAAAAAAACAGATATGGAAGGATTGAGCGTAATATATTCACATCTATTAACTCTAGATAAAAAGCATGTAAACTTAAACTTAAACAACACTAACAACATATCATTAAGTCCAATTTAAGACAAGAAATGTTTAATAGATTAATAAATAAATGTATTAATACCCCCAAAGATTGTTACTCTTAAGGCATATTCAACTAAATAATGAAAGGTATTTCGATGTAGTCTCAAAATATTGTCACTCTTAAAGCAAGTGTTTTGGTAGGAGTTTTTCAAACATTCCATTAACCAACTAGTGGATTTCGTTGCCATTTGAACAAAGAATTCAGAATGTATTAGCAGTGAATAAGATCAATCCCCCGTGAAAAATGATTTGTAATCCTTCATTATACTACACTTAGCAGTAAGTATACAACATGCTGTTCGTAGATAGATTGCTTAAGTTTGCCTCACTAATTTCAGCCCTGAAGAAGAAAATAAACAATTTTCGAAAGCTTGGCATAGCTAAAAAGTAGTTTCAATTCAGCAGCCCCAAGACCGAATACCTAAGAAATTTCATCACAGTTTTTTTCATAATTAGTCGGTCAAGACCACCTTCCTCTTTTGTTATAGAAATGGGTTTTTACGAAGACATCGAAAGGCAATATGGCAACATAGCAGTAATTCTATTGAAGAAATGGGCAAGGACTAACATCAAGATACAATCATTCAGTAATAGGAGAATTTTCTTATTGAGATGCAGAAAAAACGGAGTCACACCCAAACATATCATGGATGGCACAAAGAACACCAAACACTTGATAGAATACATGGATGGTAGTACAGGACAAAAGATTCAAGATTTTAATAGAAGGTTAGAGAAAAAACTTCTTTGTCTTGAAATTTCTATTACTATAGATGCGTTAAAAAAATTTGACAGATGTGTGTTGGATATAAAAGATCAGCTTTCGCGATTATTACCAGAAGAAATAATCAATAACTATCAACGCAAACAGCGTGCTTCTTATGAAAGAAAGTTCAATCTACAAAAAAATAAAAATATTAACAAATTCAATAACCTTCAGAGAGATCAAAAAGAACTAAACATCAAAGTACAACCGAATTGGATTAAAAACTTGTCTAATATAGACATTCCTTCAGATATATTGAACTTTCTAGCACTTGGCCACAAATTCAGCTTAGCACCTCTTAACACTGACATTTCTATCAAACACTATCTGGCAAATATCGAAAATATCATCAAGAACCTTCAAGAATCCGAAAAGAACCTAATTAGAAATAAAATAACTAATATTTTGACCAATTTTATGAAATCTCCTTCTCAAATAAACCACCTACATTTATTATTCAAAAAGACAAAAAACTTTATCAAAGATCATGAAGAGCTTGTAGTAACAAGGGCAGACAAAGGGAATGTCACAGTCATTATAAATAGAACTACCTATAACGAATTATCCCATAAAATATTAGATGACGCCCAATATTACAAGAAACTTTCCAGAGATCCAACATCAACGTTTCAACAAAAATCAAATAAATTGGTCAAAAAACTTAAAACAGAGAAAGCAATTGAAGATAACATAGCCAAGAAATTAACAATTTACAATCAGTCAAGCCCAAAATTCTATGGTGTTCCTAAAATTCACAAAGAAGAATTAAGTTTAAGACCAGTGATATCTTCAATTAATGCTCCTAATAGTCAACTATCCAAATTTATCACAGACATATTAACAGTAGCTTATAACAAACACAATGAATATTTCACAACAGACTCCTTTCAATTTGCAGAGGAAATGAATAACAAACAATTACCTCAGAATTATGTGTTGATAAGTTTGGACGTCGTTTCGCTATATAGTAACATCCCTTTAACGTTGATAGAAGCTAGTATAACTAAACATTGGAGCGCAATATCACCTCATACAAAAATGAACCAGGAATTATTTTTAGAAATAATTCACTTTATCTTTGACACTACTTACTTCAGATTCAATAATCAATTTTACAAACAAATTTTAGGTACCCCAATGGGAGCTACATTATCTCCAATAATTTCACAATTTGTCATGGATGATCTCTTAAATGAATGCATTCCTCAACTTTCGTTCAATTTACCTTTCATAAAAAAGTACGTAGATGATATTATTACATCAGTTCCAAGAGATAAGGTGGAAGAGATTCTAAACATATTTAACAACCATAACCAATACATAAAATTCACAGCAGAACTAGAAAACGCTAATAGTGTCCCATTTTTGGACACTAGACTAATCAGGAATGATGACAATATGGTGATCATTGATTGGTATGTAAAACCTACCAGTTCAGGTAGATACTTAAATTTCCATTCTGCACATAACACCAAAACAAAGGTAAACTTAGTATTGGGGTTGAAAAATAGAATCACTAGAATATCTCACCCTTCTCTGAAAAACGAAAACCTAAAGAAATTATACATGATTTTAATAAACAACTCATATCCAGAGAAAATGCTGAGGAAAATCATTTTTAGCACTCCTGACATGATTAAGAATAATCCAAGAAGAAATGTAACAATCAATAACTCAAATCCACAAATAGAAAATCAAACTTTTTTCGTTTCAATGCCATTTATCAAAGAAATTACAAATAAAGTCGTGAAAGTTTTTCAACCATTAGAATCAGTAAAAATAGCAAACAAACAGTCTTTAACAATAAACAACCTTTTTTCAAAAGTCAAAGATAAAGATGAAACTTTAAAAAAATCCAATGTCGTATATTCGGTTCCATGTCGAGATTGTGAAGGTAGATACATAGGTCAAACTTCAAGAGTACTAAAAGAAAGAATTACATCTCATAAAAGTGACACCAGATTGGAAAAAAATGTCTTGTGCTCTATCACAACATTGCATTGCTCTCAATCATTCCATGGATTTTGAAAATACAAAAGTCCTCAGACAAGAAACCAACTACACTAAGAGATTGTTCTTAGAAATGACAGAAATTAATGAAGATCACAACTCATTCAACAAAAAAACAGATATGGAAGGATTGAGCGTAATATATTCACATCTATTAACTCTAGATAAAAAGCATGTAAACTTAAACTTAAACAACACTAACAACATATCATTAAGTCCAATTTGAGACAAGAAATGTTTAATAGATTAATAAATAAATGTATTAATACCCCCAAAGATTGTTACTCTTAAGGCATATTCAACTAAATAATGAAAGGTATTTCGATGTAGTCTCAAAATATTGTCACTCTTAAAGCAAGTGTTTTGGTAGGAGTTTTTCAAACATTCCATTAACCAACTAGTGGATTTCGTTGCCATTTGAACAAAGAATTCAGAATGTATTAGCAGTGAATAAGATCAATCCCCCGTGAAAAATGATTTGTAATCCTTCATTATACTACACTTAGCAGTAAGTATACAACATGCTGTTCGTAGATAGATTGCTTAAGTTTGCCTCACTAATTTCAGCCCTGAAGAAGAAAATAAACAATTTTCGAAAGCTTGGCATAGCTAAAAAGTAGTTTCAATTCAGCAGCCCCAAGACCGAATACCTAAGAAATTTCATCACAGTTTTTTTCATAATTAGTCGGTCAAGACCACCTTCCTCTTTTATATATATATATATATAAATTTAAGCAGACGGACAGTGAGGGGGCTACTGGTAACTAGCAAATTGTGGATAAGTATAGGGCAGTGGCGGCTCGCGGCATGACGCAAGTGAAGCGCCGCTTCACTTTGAAGTATTATCTTTAGCACGAATTTCTTAATATAATAATATTCGATTGAAATATTTTTACTTATTTTAATTCCGCTTCTGGTCGCCCAATGTTAAGAAGCACAGTTAAGGTTAACCATGTAATCCACTTAACTACTACTTGTTTATCAGCTAGCTATCTTTGTTTTATTTGGCGGCTAAAAAGAGAGAAGAATAAAGTATCAGGTTGTCCGATAGTAGGTCCTTGCGAAAACTGTATAACATGCGTCCGACCATCAACGTTTAATGACATCAGCTGCTGCCTGCAAATATGAATTGAATACCGAGCTTTCAGTAAGTACCATGACATACTAGGCGATAAGTCGCAGAATTTAGCGTTTTTCCGATTTTTATGTATACGTTCTAATGGAATAACTTGGCAGAAAATTGCAAAATTCTGCCTTTTTCGCCTAGTATGTCATGGCACTAAGGTAAGTTTTCCTAAGACACTAAGACGCGCAGTTCAAAATTCAGCGCGGCAGCTTCATAACATCCATCGGTTACCATGGAAACGTCACGTTTGCTCTATCGTCCATTGATCGATTTGCCGCAAATAAATATTATTTTGAGGCGGAAATTCAGTGCGCGTCTCGCGTCTTCGCGCGTTTTCTGACGTTTAGTTCAGGCAAGCGGTTTTGCAAATAAAATCGGAAGTCGGTTTCGCTTTTTGTCATGTTTCCCGTATATTATGATCCGGTATGTGTCATGCTCGAAAAGCCATTTTTGAGATGGACAAATGACGATAAAAAGGACTTTTTAAATTCGAATAGACCGTCGCCGGAACTTAATGTGACAAAAACTTCGAAATCCAAAAACAGAGTGTTCACGCGGAAATTTCGTAACGAATGGTATTTTCGAGACTGTAACAGTCCGGAATTTCTCAGGTTATAGAACTAAAGCCGTGTACTATTTAAGAAATATTAATTATTCAAATGATGCCAACCCACCCGATTTTTCGGTATAGGTATCTCCCGCCTTTCAAGTGATAGTACCATAGAATGTGATTTTACGTGTATTCTACATCATGCATGTTGGGTGTGCTGTGCGGCGTGGTTAAAATTTCCGCAATGTTTCCTGTATATGACCACGATAAACGAGAGTTTTTAAGTTGTGAAAAACCCTCCCCACTGTTGAACATTAATAAAGTGGTAAACTGGTAAAACAGTACGAAAGAGTTTACCACCGAAAATTAAAAAATGGTGGTAGGTATTCCGAATTTGCGGGGTTGTTTGGGAGCTATTACTTTAATAAACTTTTATGCGTTCCTTGTCTAATAATTGGCGTTCGTGGTGGAATGTGGAACAAAACTGGATTTGCCGATCTCGGTAAATTCTCTCTCTCGTTTTTCGGTTTGGATTGGGAAATTCTGCTTAACCTGTTTTGGAAGCCGCGAGCCGATAACTGAATAGTGTATAATAAAATGGTGGATGCGCCCGGGAAATTTTTCGCCAGCGGCGCTTTTTTTCGCCAGCGGCGCTTTTTTCACATCAGTCCGCTTCACCTACTTACAACACCGCGAGCCACCACCGGTATAGGGATCGCCCCAAAAGTCTACAGGAGGGAGCAATAAAGTTCTAGGGTGCTCTTGCAGTTGTATATTTGAATCTTACATCAAGCTTTCGCTAATATTTTTGAGCTTCATCGGGAAATCTATATAGAAAAACAGCAATCAAACTACAAGTTGGCAAAAAAGCCCAGGAAAAACTTACAGATTAGTTTACAACCAACTCCATACAAGGATTAGGTCATGGTGTGGCATTACAGCAGAAAAACCATGCGATATAAGTTACATTTGATTTGAATTTGAAAATTGAAAAATGTTAACGAACATGTGGCTGGTATGACCACGCAGAAAAATTGACACAATTTTAGACCTAACCTAAGTTTGATGACACACGTCATTTACATCGTATTTAAATTGACTTAACTGACAACATGACGTCAATAAGTTACCTGCTACAATATTATATACAACAATATTATTGATCGTACTACCTAATGACTTTTTATGCGGGACATGATGTGTTATTGGCGGTAATTTATATTTGAGAAAAGCAAGAGTCAAGCGAATTAACATTAAGTGCAATAAAAACAATTTAATGAGCAAACATTTTTTTAATTTTTGGTTTTATTTTTTAAACAAAAGTTATTTAAACAGGGGGCTCCTTCCTAAAATACAAATCAACTGTTTTTACTTTTTTTGTATAATTTTGTATTGGTATAGAAACGTATAAATTGAGCTAAGGCTATCAACATCCTTTTTGTGGTTCAGACAGTTACTGCAATTGCTGATGTAACACAATTCAAGAAATCTTCTCTTGAAGTTGTTTTTTTCTGTAGTCAACACTACAGCGTTGTTGTAATTAACTATGTGATCATGTTGGTTAACGTGTGAACTAAGGCTAGTCACCGTTTGTTTAAGTCTACAGTCACTTTTGTGTAGAGCTAATCTTTTGGACATTTTTTGTGCTGTCTGTCCTATGTATATTTGATTACATTCGCATTTTATGCCGTGGACTACATCAGACTCATTGAGGGCAACTGTACGATCCTTCAAATTGTTGTAAAACTGGTCAACCTTTTTCAAATTATACTTTACAATTTTTATATTTAAATCTTTGAACAGACTAATTAGAGAATTAGAAAGGCCCTGGATATACTGAATTTTTCCAAATTTCACGTCTTCAACCACATCCACATTTTGTCTGGAATTATCATTAGATCGTTGATTATTACCATGTAAAGTTTTATTGATGATTGGTTTAGGATAATTGTTTTTTAATAGAATTTCCTCTAAAATCTTGACATTCTTATCTATAAATGTAGGGTGACAAATTTTTGTTATTCTATTCTTTAAGGCCAGAATGGTGATGAGTTCTTGTTTCATTGGATGATAAGACTGGAAGGGGATATATCTTCCTGAGCTAGACTTTTTTCTGTACCAATCCAACATGACTACATTCCGATCGGATGTAACAACTCTAGTGTCCAAAAAGGGGACAGATTGGTCTGATTCATCCTCTACTGTGAACTTAAGTTTATCATTGAATGAGTTGAACAATTCTAATAAGCTCTGTATTTAATCGTTAAGGAGAGCTAGTAAAAGGTCATCTACGTATTGATATAGAAACGGAAAAGTGAAGTTGACTTTATCAATTAAAATAGAGGAGTTTGTTCATGACAATCTCAGCCAAAATTGGTGAGGTGGCCCCACTCATAGGCAGTCCAACTTGTTATTTGTAAAAAATATTGTTAAAAGAGAAATAAGTATTATTATATTCAAAGAAATCATTTCCTTCCTCTATAATAAAAGTTTTTTCTAAATTATATGGTTGAAGTTGAAGTCTATCAAATGATTGACCCATTACTTGTAAACTTGTAGAAATATTTTAGAAAAAATTCTTCGTCAGAAATGTCATAAATTTAAAATTTTCCTGATTTTGAAAAACGCCGCGATTACCAGTCTTTTCGCCAATTGAAAAATTGACAGACCAAAATCCCAAAATGAATATTTTTAAAAAGATATACAGTGGAGTAGTAATCACTTTTTTATGAGAGATCCCGGACTATATCTATGTTTCAAAGTTGTCCCTTCTAACAACATTTCTGCAATGTCCAACAACAACATTTTCGTGTCATTACATTCCTGCTATAGGGATGCTGCGAAAATGTAGCAGCCACGTTATAAAATTGTTGCTATAACGTTAAATTAGAAACATTTCAATCCAGTTGAAAAAATGTCATATTGAAACATATCATAAATGTTGATGCAACGTAACGCAACGTTAAAATAACTAGACAATACATCGTTTTTATATTGGAGAAACGTTAGGTTTACGTTGCAATAATGTTTTTGATTTGCAACGTTACTATGATGAAGGTTTATGCAGTGGACATAAGCGGTAACAGAAACGTTATATTAACGTTATTGTTATCTTTCGAGTAACGTTACATTGTAAGTGTGTTACGTAACTTAAACGTTCAAGTTATGTTTTTATGTTTAGTGGGCTGTCACAACTAATCTTGTTTTTTGCTGAGAAAGAAATAGGGATGCATCATTGAAATTATATGAAATGCATACCTCTCTCCTCTCTGATGTTCTCGTTTCTGTGAACATTTTTCTTTTACTGCCACAATATGTGAAGAATCTAAATATTACATATTTTTTTATCTCCTATTCAAAATAATTTCTGATGCTTTACAGTATCACAGTTGACGTGAAACATTTTTAGTTTTGGTAACATGTTCGGTGGTCAAAATTTGTCGCCTCGTTTTATTTTTTCGACAAAAAGATCATTGTCCCTTTCTGTATATCCTGTATCTACCAAGTACGAAGTAACAATAATTTCTCCTGGTGATTTCCAATTGTCTTTGAATCTGAAAGAATATCAAATACCTATAATAATTATGATTTTTGATACTTTTGTATTAACGATAAAGTCATCAATGTTGTACGTATTTCCACCTCTAATGCTGTCCAAAAACAAATTGAATCAGGATTTTGCTTAAAAATAGAAATAACAGTAGTTCAATGCTCTTGGATAAAATTCAGGTTTTTGAAGTTTTTGCGAACCCTGTATAAAAAATCAAAATTTTCTCTTCGTGAATCGTATTTTTTTTACAACCAATTTTTTTGTTTATCAAGAATGAGTTTTTCCCGAGAAATACAATTTTGTATGCATTTGTGCTCTTGTAAACCCGCTTATCCGTAGACAGTCTGTTCATCGGAAACTAATATTTTCGGAACCAAGTTTATTTGAAAAATCGGATTTATTTTAACGGATTCCATGCTGTGTGGAAAAAGTATCATCTCGAAACTCAAATAATCTCAAATTAAAAAATGACCTAAAAGGCTCATCAGAAAGATATCAAACCACAATAGGTACAGAGCAAAAGTAGAGCAACATCCCGAAATTTGATAAAACTTGGGTCCTCCATCAGTTATCGAAGAAGTAATGGTGCATCTAAAAACTTCAATTCGTTTGTCAGTTTAGGTACGTGCCCTGGCGATTTTTTCCAAAACATTGTTCAGTGCCTTCTTGTCACGTTAAAAAAAGGGTTGAAAAAAAACTTTTTTGTGAATCTTTTGATTCTAGCACTATTCGAAAGTAGGGCAAAATTATTGCACTTCCTGGATATTTTCTTATATCGAACAAAGCATAGTCCAGCTATAAAAATTTGGTTTTGGCAGTAATTTTTGCCAATTTCAAAATTTTATAGCTATCCTTTGTTCAATAATTGAAATAAAATTACGAGGAAGTGCATTAATAACCGTAAATATTATCCGACTGTTCCATTTAAAAAAATTGAGGTTGTCTAGATTTTTCCATTTACTTATCGATGTCACATTTTTTGAAAACTGCAGAAGATAACATAGGAAAAAGCCTACAACTTTCATTCAAAACATTTTTTCCATATTAAAAATAAACGCACTATCAGCTGCGTAAATATAATCAACGATCTTGTACATAAGATGTAATAAATAAAATATAAAATATATTAATGATAGCTCGGATGATAGTTTATATTATGGTACCCACCTATCTAAATAACCTATTCTTTCAAAACTTACCTCAACAAAAAATAGTCCAATGTTTGTGAAAATCAATTATGTTCATTCTCAGAACCAGAAAAACTACCCAAGTAGTAGATCCCATATCCGCACCCCCCAATAAAATATGGATAAAATTCACGAGAATTTATGCCCAGAATACATCAAGTAATAGCCCCACAAAATATGTACCTGAAAAATCTAATCTAAGATAGAATTTCTTCGCCGGTCAGTTGTTGCCTAGATTATTACGGGCTGGGGTGAGGTACGATGATTTTCATATGACGAAGTGAATTGTGAGATGACGCCTTCACGAAAATCACGAAACTGCATCGCTGGCAAGTGACCGCGGGTAATGAACCTGAACCCATCGTAATTCTTATTAATTGTATAAACTGCTGACTTGAGATGTATTTTAGTATTTAAGCATTTGATGTAATTAGTTTCCAACTTTTTGCGTGTCAAGGCCTTGCTGCTGTTCGTAACTGTTCATTTAGTCTAAGTTTTCACCTGTTTTTGGAAATAAAGTTCTTTTTTGAAAAGTCTACGAGTCGATCATGTTTATAATTGGTGCTGCGAACAGGATAGTGTGATTCCACTCTTTATCGGTTCTCGTTGCGTGGAAGTGATTCTCAAATCTTAACACACTATTCTGACACCTTTGGACTTTCAAGAGACACGGTGCGTGAAATTCGGAAAACCGCCGTCTGCCGTGTTGTACGAGACGTGTGATCCAGTGAACGCTCCTGACCTCCAGAGTAGTCCAGATCGATCAGTGTACAACAAAAAGTCGTTCAGCCTCACCTCCATACTCTATAGGAGTTCCTTTGGTGCTGTACCTCTACGACGTGAGCTTTATGGGTGTCCCCTTGTTTACGCCGTAATAACCCTTTGTTTTGTGTACATGACTGATAGACTTCGCAAAACTATGTTCAAAAAACGGGCTAGGATTAGGGTAATTAATAATAGCTCAGATAGTGATTCAGAGGCAGAAGACATTTTAGCTTCTTCATTTCGTCATTTAAGTATTGAATCTTTAGATAATACACTCGATAATACATTAGCACAATCAGAACCAAATATAGATATGGAGAACGTTAGATTCCATACCTACCACCTTACTGCCTACTTTCTAGAAGTAACTAGACTCATATAGAAAGTTTCATTATTGCTCTCAATGAATTTTATAATCTGTATTATGTTGGAAATAACGATTTACAAAGCATAGTTTTAGCGGCTATAAAATCTAAATTAGTTGAAAATGCAAGAGCATTTTTATCAACTAGACCAGACCTAAATACCTGGCCAAGCATTAGAGAAGCATCAAGACAAAAATTCGGTGATCCGATAAATCACCAAATACTTATGCAACAATTACAGTACGTAAAAATAAAAAAGAATGAGAACATTCTCCAATTTGTAGATAGGCTTAAGACGTTTATTCAGAGGATTTTCTCTAAAATTCAATGTGAAGTGGCTGATAATAATTCTAAGGCAACTCTTATTAGCCAAACACATAAAACTGCAGTATTGATATTGACGGCAAATGCGCCTCAAACTTTGAAAACCATGTTGATGTTAGTTAATCCAAACACATTAGATGAAGCTTTAGTTCAAGTTGTGAATTACAATATGATAGAATCGCAGGTTAATTTTACCAATCATCCAAATTTGCATAGTGATCAGAACTATTCCAACAAATATTTTCAACCTAATAATGCTGAAAATAACTCACAAGCTGTAAGAACATTACAACCAATACCGCCTATGAAATTTCCACCTAGACCTAGATTTAACAACCAGTTTCCCAACGTAGTACAACCCCGTCAATTTCAAAGAAATTTTACACCAAATTCACAACCTGTAAATAACCCCAACAATAGGAATGTCTTCGCACCATCCAACAGACCACAGCGATTTGAAAGACCAACTCCTATGTCAACCTCAACAATTGGTCCCTCCAGACGAATAAATAATTTCAACCCCCAAAATCACTTCCGTCCCTCAGGTCCAAGAAATTTTATTTCGCAGGAACTCACTAACGTCGAAACCTATCCCTATTCAGTTGAACAAAATCAACCTTCCGATGAATATTCGTTTGAAGATCAACAAGATCAATTTTTCACCGAAAACCCCGACTATGAAACCCCGAATTCGACCTTTGAAAATCCGCCTGAAACTCTTTATGAAAATAATCAGACTCTCAGTGAAAACGAAGATTTTCTTCCACCGCCTCGAAAAGATCCATCGACTTAAATTACATCGCTCAACAAATAGAACTTCCATATTTTTACTTGCAGGACAAACAAATAACCGTATTTATCGACTCTGGAGCATCTGATTCCATTATCTCTCCTTCAATTGCTGAAATTTACCCTGACAACATGTTTTATGAACCTTTTGAAGTAGTTGCATGCAAAAATACTTATGAAGAAAATAATAACTTAAATTTACCTTTTCTAGAAGAACTAGGCATAAAGGAATACTTTTCCATGCGTGTACTTAATTGGCACAAAGACTTTGATGCGCTAATTGGCAGCAAAGATTTAAAAAATTTGAATGCACTTATCGGCTACGAAAATAAAACTCTAACTCTCCAAAATATCAAAATTCCATTTTCCTTAGCGTACAACAAACCTCTTCTCAAACCGATTCAAAACATAGACAATAACTCGCTCATTGTTCCCGTTAATTACGAAAAGGGCATAGCTATTCTTTCCTTTTTCTCTATAGATAATCACGTCATCCCTGATAGTTTGGTCAAAGTCCACAATGGCTTTTGTAAAATCCCCAATCCAAACCCAAAGGTTAATGTCAATTTTCATCAAAGATTCCGTGTAATTCCCCAAGAATAGTAATCAATTCAACCCTGAAAAGCAACTCCGTCTAGATCATCTCACCCCTCTTGAAAAATCGAAAATTCTTCCTTTTTGTCATGATTTCAAGGACATTATGTACCATGAAGATTGTGATCTTTCATTCACCAGTCAAACTAAACATCATATACGGACCACCAATGATCGCCCCATCTACGTAAAATCCTTTCGTCATCCACCCAGTATGAACATCGAGATTCAATCTCAAATCCAAAAACTCCTGGACAATAAAATCATCAAGCCATCTATCTCTCCATATTCCGCTCCAGTCTGGATATCTCCCAAAATGGCCGACGCTTCAGGACAAAAGAAATTCCGAATCGTCATCGATTATCGACGTCTTAATGAGGAAACTGTTGATGAAATTCACCCTCTTCCAAGAATTGAAGAAATTCTGGATAATCTTGGAAAATGTAACTACTTCACCACACTCGATCTTGCCCAGGGATTTCACCAAATCGAGATGGACTTAGAATCTATCGAAAAAACTGCCTTTTCTGTCAATAATGGACATTATGAATATCTGAGAATGCCCTTTGGTCTCAAGAACGCTCCAGCAACATTCCAACGCATGATGGACGAGATCTTGCGTGAATTCCTCTACAAATTTTGTTTCGTCTACATGGACGATATCGTTATCTTTTCGAAATCATTACCAGAACATATCGATCACATTCGCACTATTTTCAAAAAATTGAGGGTAGTCAATTTGAAAGTTCAGCCAGACAAGTCTGAATTCCTTTGCAAAGAAGTGGCATTTCTTGGCCATGTCATCACACCCGAAGGTATACGACCAAATCCCATCAAAATTGAAGCAATCAAAAGGAAATTAAATCTTTTCTTGGTCTTGTCGGATACTATCGCCGATTTACTAAAAATTTCTCAAAAATTACGTTCCCAATAACAAAATGTCTTAGGAAAGGTTCCACAATAAACATAGAAAATCCCGAATATAAGGCTGCGTTCCAAAATGCAAGGAACTCATTTCAAATTGCCCTGTACTCCAATATCCCGACTTCTCCAAGCCGTTCAAACTTACTACCGACGCTTCTAACATTGCCATCGGCAGTGTACTCTCTCAGAATGATCACCCTATAGCTTACTATTCACGCACGCTAAACTCCGCCGAAAAGAATTATTCTACAATAAAAAAAGAGCTTCTCTCAATTGTGGATAGTACAAAACATTTTCGAACATATCTTTATGGACAGAAGTTCATGATTGAAACCGACCATAATCCTCTTGTGTGGTTGTCAAAAATAAGGGAACCCAACTCTCGACTCACCCGTTGGAGGTTGAAACTTGAAGAGTTCAAGTTCGAAATTCGATACAAAAAGGGAAAAGAAAACTCCGTAGCTCACGCTTTGTCTAGAATTCAATTAAACATCCATGAAACTAATGATGCGGAATCTATTGCCCCTAATGTTGACAATACAGTTGCAAATCTGTCTGATTTCGATTTAGCTGACTTCGTTATGGGTGAAAAATACAATGACGTAATTTCAAAAATAATCCTTGATAAAGCTACCCCGGTGAACCCCAATGATAATGACAGCGGCTCCGACATAACAGTACATTCCAACAATGACACAGAAGGAAAATTTCTTCCCATTTCAGAACTCCCAGTAAATTATGCATCAAATAGAATTATTCTTTCCTACGGAGATAAATATCTTGATACATACACTAAACCTTTCAAGAAAAATCACCACTTTGTTAAAATCTCAAAATTCAAACAACAAGATCACATTCTCAAAGTTCTCAAAGAAATAGTTGAACCAGACACTTCATTTGCGGTCTACATTCCAAATTCTGAACTCAAATTAGAATTCAAAAGATTAGTCACTGCAAATCTCAATCCTTCTGCAAAACTGCTACTATCTAATATATATCTACATGACGTAACAGATCCCATACAACAAAAAGAATCAATCTTGAATTATCACTAATGCAATCATAATGGTATTACTGAAACCTACAACAACTTAAAACAAAAATATTAGTGGCCAAAGTTAAGAGACTCCATTACCAACATCATAAACAAATGCGAGATCTGCTGACAAAATAAATATGAAAGACATCCCTATCGACTAGCATACGAAGGCCCACTCCTATCGGAGAAACCATTTAAAACCATACACATAGACATTTTCCAGTTTTCTAACTGCCAATTCCTCACCATTATAGATTCATTTTCTAAATACGCCCAGGCATATCACATTTCCGATAAAAACTCCGTCACTATTTTGAGTAAGATAAGACACTACTTTTCCCACCATAACACGCCTCAGAAAATAATTTCTGATCAGGGAACCGAGTTCAAGAATTCGCTCTTCCAAGAATTTTGTCAATTATTTGGAATAGATATCCACTACACTACCCCTGGTAATTCGTCATCTAATAGTCCAGTGGAGCGACTGCATTCCACTTTACTGGAAAAACTACGTATTCTTGAAATGCAGAATCCCGATGAATCCCCTCAAAATTTGATGACTAGCGCTGTTTTGATTTATAATCAGAGCATACATTCCACTACGGGTCACTCTCCATTTTCAATACTCTACGGACCCTACCTCAACGAACCAAATTTAAATAACGACTTAACGATCTATGAACAATACAATCAAAATCGAAAGAAAGAGCTAATACCTTTCCATGATGCGATTTATAAAAATGCATATCAAAAACAGTCACAAAACACCCAGAAACAAAATCAAAACGCCGAACAACCCCCTGAAACTGTCCCCGATCAATTAGTATACAAAAAAACCAATTCCAGAAATAAAATTGAACCCCAGTATATTCCAATAAAAACTGTAAGTGCAAATAAAAATAAAATAGAGGGCATCTCAAAAAAGAAGCCCATAACAACTCATATTAGAAAATTGAAGAGACTTAGGAAAAATCCGATCTCCTTTCAGCCTCCTGACCCTCCTGACCCTTTGGAGTCACATAATCCCCAATCTAGCACTTCAGGCTCACAAACTTGCCAATAATGGATATTATTTGGAAGATATATCCCAATCATTAGACGTAAGTCATTTCCATTCCACATATGTACCAATTAATGTAACAAAAATAAGATCCACTCTTTTTCATCTAATTTCTAACAATCATATCATAAGTCCTAGCGTAAGTCAGGAGAACAATAACCTTACACAAATGCAGTTTCATCATATTCTATTAGTTATGAACGAAACATATGATAACTTTGCAAAAATGGATAATTACGAGAATAGTAGAATTTCTAACCGCAGGAAACGAGGTTTGATGAACTTCGTTGGAAGTGGTATCAAGTTTATTACCGGCAACTTGGACAATGACGATCTAGAATTAGTAAACCACAACTTGCAAATTTTAAAACAAAATCAAATAAGCACAATGCAGAAGATTAACGACCTCAGTTCATTTGCCGGAAATGTCATGCAAAAACTCGAAGAAAACGAAAGAATTATAAATTCAAATAATCAACAAATAACCTCTGAATTCTCGTATTTTAATAATGAAATAAACTTGTCTCTATTACTACAAAACCAATACATGCAAGTGAATAGTTTGAATCAATTTTTAGAAAAACTCTTGCGCATCTTCTCTTTCGCTCAGCTGGAAACATTGGATCTAGAATGACTGAGTCCTAAAGAAATGGAAGAAATTTGGGTAATACTTAACTATTCACTACCCGAAAAATGTCTTATGGCCTCTGAACCATTTATCGGAACTAACCCTAATATGTGAAACAGGACTTCTTATCACAAATGAAATGGCAATTCTAGTAATTAAAATACCCGTATTCGAGCAAACACCCTGTAGCTTGAAGCTCGTTTATCCTGCACCAACAAACGAGTCCAAAGTGCTGATAGGTCCAAGCAAGTATTACTGCAGCGACCTATGGTACAGCCATTGCGAAGAAGTGAACTCTAAATGGATCTGCTCTGGACCCATTTCCAACAGCTGTCCATTACCAAAAGACTGCCTGTTTGCAGTAGCACAAAACAACTACCACGTACACACAATTACACACACGAACTCCCTCCTGTCTTGCACAAAGTATCCAGAATCGATATATGAAGACTGCTTCCCGTCCGAGAAATCCATATTACAAGGCTGCTTCCTGATAGAAAGTCCATGTGATGTCATTATCAACCATCACAAATATTCTCCAGCAATCAATAACATCTCTCTGGCAACGATGGAAGCCTTTCCAGCTCCAGAAACAAACCTCTCAATAAACCTTCAAATGAGGCACCTGGAAAATCCGAAAAAGATGCAAGAGGACTTGGTTGAGCCACTAACTATCCAGGACATCTCAGAGCATCATCAAACTACCAGCATAGCCTTCAGCATCACCTTAATCATCCTTCTGGGTATTCTGGCTTATGTCATATATCTCTGGAAAAAGAAGCAGAAGAAGAAGCAGATCAAGGCTGCTCCACTGGCAGACATCCAGAAATTTCTCAACAAGGACGTTGAGGAAGCTGAGGGAGGAGGAGTAATGAACCTGAACCCATCGTTATTCTTATTAATTGTATAAACTGCTGACTTTAGATGTATTTTAGTATTTAAGCATTTGATGTAATTAGTTTTCACGTTTTTGCGTGTGCCTTGCTGCTGTTCGTAACTGTTCATTTAGTCTAAGTTTTCACCTGTTTTTGGAAATGAAGATCTTTTTTAAAAAGTCTACGAGTCGATCACGTTTATAATTCGCGAAACGCCCCCCTCAAGGGTCATCCGGTCTGCAATTTTACTCAATACAAGCATTTTTTTCTGGAAAAGGCCATTTTTTTATCACGTCACCTTTTGGAACAATTTGAGTTTTATTAGGTAGGTAAGATGTGAAACTAGGCAGCCCAATATCTATTTTTGCAAGAAAAACGGTAACAAAAACGGTATCTCAATGATCAAAAAATACGAAAAATCTACATATTCCACCCTCTTGTGAGAGACGTATAATCCGTTAAATAAAAAAAATCGATAGTGTATTGACTAAATTGAACCTTTCTGAAATCATTTTTGACAATCTCCGTTTGATATAATTGAACACAAATCAGTAATACCTTCCACAAAATCTCATGTAATTCACAATAAATTGCCACCGTCTTCGAACAAAATCTATACTCATCTCTTTTGTGGCGTAATGTTTACTTAGTTTGGTTGCCGGCGTGATGAATACCCACTGTCTGTTTCCATTACGTCAGCACACGGGCTGACGTCCTGACGTGATGAAAGCTTATTTTGCTAGCAGTGCTTTTTCTAGCGGATAAATCCCCTCAAGAGCTAGGAACTAAAACTCAGAAGTTGCCGCAATACTATAGAGTAAGCGATTACATTCTTCACAAAGAAAAATGCTTTGTACGTATAGCCGCGAAAATATGTTGCCAATTGCAGAAGTTGCGCCAAATCAGTGTGTTGAAAGACATTTTCGACGAAATAGGAACACCACGCCAAATTATTTCTGATCGAGGCCTTCCATTTGTTTCCTGGCATTCCAAAAACTTTCCTTAAACTGAGCAAGTAGAACTTCACTTTATTGCCACTGGCATTTCTCGAGGTAATGAATAAGTGGTAAGAGTAATGCGTACATTGTTTAAAATGCTACGTGCAACTCCAAATGAGAGAAAGACTAAATGGACGCAATTCTCATAATCCAGGAGGCAGTGACAAACATGGATAGAATTGTTCTCTTAGTCATTCTAAGCAAACTCATTGGTATTTGAGAGGGGGTTTTCCGATGGGTTGCGGCGGAGAATGTGTCAGAAAATACGGTTAGAACGTACGAGTTCTAACCGTATTTTCCCCTTTTTTTCCAGTGATAAAAACAGTTCTAATAGTAGGAGGTATACTGAAGTTGAGTAAAAAACATAGTTTGACTAATCTGCGAGTATTAATAATATCTCTGGCAAATGAAAATTGTTGAATCCGTAAATTCTCAGCCACACACTCACCAGAGTCACTTTCCATCATTTGCGATAAGCCAGACTGTTGTTTTCATGCACTCTATGTTCTTCTTTAGTGAATGATGAATACCTATCACCTTTCTTTTCTATTTTTTTGTCACTAATGAACAGATTCAATGATCAGCAATGAGGCAAAGCAATGAGGCAGAGATTCAATGAAAAACGCATGATCGGTAAACTCTACTACATTGGAGACATGGTGGTGGAAGAGAATACCCAGTTTAGAGAAGGATAATTAGGGCCCTCGATACAAAGAACCTTTTGAAATGACCGCCTATAAACTCAACGAGAGCTATACAATCAATCGACCATACGGCTCTCGTGATACTGTCGCCGGAAAAGACAACGAGAATACCGGAAATGAGGAATCATAATCCACTGGAGCGTAGCTCAGAGATTTCGAAGAATATGGCACAAAAGGCCTAGAATATCAACAAATCGTAGCGAGAGGTGTATCCCCCATACAGAAACTAACCCATTTTCCTTGATCACTCAAATGGCTCAAAGTCTCTTAGTCTATTTTCTCAAAAAAAAATATCTCTCTTTCCTTTCTTTCTCTCGGATCGACGCATGAATAGGTGAAAAAGACAAAGAAAGAGAATCAAGGCTTTATTTTCTGAGGTTCAGCCCTGCTTGGATGCAAACCAATTTGTGTCATAATTTTAGTTTCGAATAATCAAGTATGTCCTGGAAATTAACCTAAAAGCTATTTCTCTCACCAGTAAATAGCTTCTTTTGTGAGAGATATGACAAAGTGTTATCGAAGAAAGTTGTTCAGAATAAAAAACTAAGTGATAATGCAAAATTTCAGAACCTCCCGCCTATTTTGATATTTTGCACTTTTCCATTTCAAGTTTTCAGAATAGCATTGAAATACATTATTCTTGATATTTTGAACGTTTGATTGTGGTTTCTTGATTTTCAAGTACTTTTCTACTTTGCAGAGTTGCATCATTAAAAATAATTTGCTGATGAACTTTTCTAATTTTTTTCAAAATATCTAAGTAGGCGGAGAGTGATAGCTTTTGATTTAATTCCCAATTCTGTGCACTCCTGTGAGCGAATCTGTAACTTTCTATAAGCTCACACAATTTGCAAGTCTGCGCTTCCTATATAGCTCATATAAGATCATAAAGAATCGTATCTATTTACGATAGGGTGTCTGCCAATCGTAATCGCCCCATGAGCTTGAAGAAAGTTACAGATTCGCTTACAGGAGTGCATAGAAGTGGCTCCTCAGTTTTCATCCAAGCCTATCCAGAAGATGAAATTTCATTTCAAATTTTGATTCGGGGTCACACCAGTGACTGTATAAAGGTAGTCAATTCACAAATCACAATATCTTGACGTTGATGCGGTATTAACACCAGGAACTGCTCTTCAGAAGAAAACCATCGAGCGAGTATGATGAGTATTGTTCAGCTGCTAGCACAATTATCGTCAAAAAGAAGGGGACTACCGCGTCTGGCCATTGACTTTTTTCTTAGTTGAAGTATTATGACTCCCACTTTCATAAATATGAGTATTTTTTTGCTGTATAGTATATATAGGAAACAATAGAAAAATTGAGCAGCATAAGCTTTGCTTGTTCGTTGTGTTATCAAAGTGACATGATGAGAACCCTATTGGTAGGTACTTCATATTAAACTTTTAGTACATCAATTTAGATCTGTATTCATCATTTAATGGATTCTACTCTCAAGCTTGATTGGATTGTCATATAAATGCATGTCATCGAATATTCTTAAGCGACACTATATTTTTTCTATCATCAAACTCTCAGGTCTCCATTTTAATGCTTTAAACCTGCAAAAATTGATTGATATATCAGTCTAGCACCCAACACTTTTTTTAAATTCAATATATTGAGCTCCTGAAGTACTATCAGTTCGCACTGTATTTATGTTTTGTCATGAAATAATTTTTTAAAACAAGAATATAATATTAGTAGATATTTTATAAACTTTCTTTTCTCCTGAGTGATTAGTGTGCCTTGGATGAAATTCCATTTATTAAGAATATTATCTTTCTAACAATTTTATATACATTGAACAATTTTATAAACATTGCAATTTTTTGTTGGCTCGATCAATGATTATGTGAAGATATAACTTTTGCATAAGATCCATGAAAAAACCATACTCGAAAATTCTAATTGAATCATTCATGTTGTAACGATCATAACGCAAGGTACTTTACAATTTTCATTACACTATTGAGCAACCGAGTTTTCAGATCCAGGTCATCAGTCATTAAGTATAAGAACTATTATAATTTTTTCGTTCATAAACTTGCCTAAACAACTAACGTAACACCAATCTTGTGTTCTTTCATTAATTTTATGTTTTCTCCAGTCGAAGATTGATGACTCGTTCAGCGCAACATTATACAAATTAATTACAACTTTATTGTTGATTCAACTTCTTTAGAATGGCCATTGGAAAAGAAGTTTTGACGCACATTTTTTTATTCAACATTATTTTTTATTGATGTTTTCAGATTTTTCTTGATCGTTTTTATTTCAAATATTTCAGTATTGAAATTCTGCTTTAAAATAAAAAAGGAAAGTGATATTTCTAGAATATTTTCAATGCCCCTGGAGAAAGTGAGCTTCTTACAATTTTTGACTTGATTCTTTATCTAATCTAACAATTAGTATTCATGCAGCATATAGCATAATATCACACATACATACTTATACTTTTATCTAAAAGGGAAGTTTTGCAATCTTCTACAACTCACTTTCTACATTATTTTGTCACTGCACGTCTCCAACCTACGGCACCAGAATATTTATTCATGTTTATACGTCTCTTCTCTGAATTTTCTTATGTTTTAACTTTCAAATGAAGTGGAATCTTGGTAACTCGTAATGACTTGGCACTTGGTGTCCCCTACGATATATCGGAATTTTCGAATAGAGAGATTGGATAACATTTTTTTTTTTTTGGTTTATTGGCTTTGCGACTAGCGCTTACAGTCACGACAAAAAACGAAATTTTGTTAATGTATTTCAGATTGGATAACATATATAACGAAGTCAGAATAAGAACCATAAACAGAGATCGGTTTAGATGCACATATTATACCTTCATATAGGTGAAGGTATGGAAGTAGCGTAATTTATTGAAAAGTAAATGTATTCAACGATATATTATATAAAAACATAACATGTTATGTAGTTGAGTTTAACTTATACAGCATTCGAATTAAAGTCAAAGGGACCGGATGCTTCAAATTTACAACTTATCCACAGAAAGTTCAGCTTTCCCAGGCGTATAGTGGTGTGTAACCGGTAAAATGACGAAAAACCTCTATGTTTTCTAAACCGTTCATCCGATCGCCTTATGACTGGATTTATTTGATTCAGCTTATCAAAATACATCACAAAAGATGGTTTCATACATTATTCAAAGAGTTGGGAGGTAATTACTAACTCAAACTATTATAAATTGAGACATTTGAATTTCATAATAAATTTAATATTATTCATTTTATTTTAAGAGGCAAATAGATAAATGAAATGAACCGATTCCAACAAAGAACAGATGAAAATACAAAACGAAAAAGATAATTCACACTAAATATAAATCAATATTCAGCTTCCTACAATATTACAAGTGGTAACTGATATCTACGCTTCACTTCATACATTATTTAAATACAAAAAATCAAGTTAAAAGTGTCTTGACATCGTCATGTAAGTCCAGTTTTTTCTGTATTGGCTCAGTTCGAAATGTATTAGTTTAAGGATATCAGATGTTTCGGATAACCAACTTGTCTGAATGTGGCGATGAAATTTATGGAATCACTTCTTTAATGTTTGCTTTTTTTGGTAAAATTGATCCGAGACCAAAGCTTTTTTTTTCTGGTGTGATTATTATAGTAAGAAGTAATATTTCACTACTAATAATATATTCAAACTAAACTGCATTAATGGCATGGTAAATTTTTTCAAAATGATTTTTATTTTTAGATGGCACGATACACGAAAAAGTTTTTGGGTAATAACGATTTTTATTTAGGTATCAAAAGAAAGGCCGTAAAATATTGTTTTTTTTTCGCTTTTCGCATAGTAAGAAAACTGCCAAAAAGAAAGGGTTTTAACTTGAAAATCAATAATTAAATTGAATAAGTAATATAAGGATATTATCTTCGAACTAACTTGATATGAGAGGGAATAATTTTACCGCGATTTTATAACCTCTTTTTTGGGTTTTTTTTTTCGCTTCTCAACCACTGTGAGGCGTGATCTTGGCATAGTCGTCAGCTTCAGTATTGCCCTATTTGTGAAGAAGATTGTCGTTCGTTGATAGTTCAGCAGAAGCCATTTACTAACGACAAAATATTTACGCGTTGAAAAAAAAATTACAGAATATAAAATGTCTACTTGCATGAATACCAATTATCGTGGTTATACCAACAATGTCTCACGAATGAACCCACGTTCTGAAATTTTGAAAGGTCATTCTACACAATCTACTCCGAGCTCATACATGGTTTTTCACTCAAAACTCCGCACGACAATATCTCGGAAACGAATAGAAATATTAAATTTATGTGAAAAGAAGTCAAGAAGATATTTCTCGGGATTTTAAGAGCCTCTTATGTTCCTAATCCAACGATGTATCGCACTTATTGAAAGAGAGGTGTTCGTTTTTAATCCTATAAATAATGTATTTTTTGTCTTTCTCTAACACATGAGTTCTTATGGAAAAATTCATCAATATAATTTTTTGGAATAATTGCGATACATTGTTGGTTTAGAAACATAAGAGGCTCTTGGAATCCGTCATAAAAAATCTATGACCGTATTTAAAAAACAAAGTTGATGATGGTTTCTCCAAAACGAAATGTCGTACGAAAAATCTCGCAAGTCTATTTTGTAGAGCTTAAAAAGTGACAATGAATAAGTGTTTTCGGTTTTTCCATATTTTTCAAAATAGCTTAAAAAAAAAATAAAAACGAAATTGCAATATTTCGGTTTTTATCGGATATTTCCGGAACGGCTTGGAATTTTCAAATTTGTAAGACGGGATCTTGTTGGGTATCAAAATGCGCAAGTTTTGTCCAACTTAACCGACACTGTATCTCTTATAGTTTCTGAGATCCCCATGCTGTGCATCCTCATCTTGGACACACTGTATACTATCTCTCAGTAACTTGGAACCATGTGGAAAACTTTTTATTAGTAGTTTCAAAGTTATTCCTCATAACAATTCCTGTATGTTCTAGATTTATTTTTGAAAATATGAAAAAAATTAAAAAAAAAGTAGATCATAACAAGTAACTACGTTCATATATGAAATTACAACCATTTCTTTTGAAAAAAGTATTTCTATGTATTTTCGTTTGAAGAATATTGAATGTTTGATAATAACATGCAATCATCAAGTGTTTGAAACACAAGATTGTCAGATAAAATTGAGACACGAAAATGTTATTACGTTTTTAATAATGTTCATAATTTTTAGGTAAGTCCTTATGTTGAAAAATTAGTCGAAAATAGGAAAACCCATGTTTTCACTGTAAATGGCTGTAATTTTATACCTACATGTGGTTTTTAGTTCTGATCGATTTTTTTTTAAAAACAATTTTATTTCACTCACGAGCAGAATCTACATTCTTTGACAGACTTGTATACGGCTGAAAAAATTTGATATCTGATGATTGTATATTTGATTTTGAAAGATGCAATTTTTTATGAAGGATAACTTTTTTTCCTAAAATGAATAATAATATGACTCCACCCTACGGAAACTGCATAACTGAGAAATGAGTTAGATGGATAAGTTCAAGTGAATAACAAAAAAGTTTATAAATAACCTGCACTTTCCCATGCGCGTGATTTCAAAATCCCTGCAATCGATTCAAATTTTTGACGCGTCGTGACGCCCAACTCGTGGAAGGCGTCGAATTTGTCAAAAGTATCTACTTAACGTCATAGATTTACAACTTTTCACAGAAAAATAATATTTTTATTTGTTTTCGAGATATTGACGTGAGGGGTTTCAGGTGAAAAACTTTGTAGAGCACTGGGAAAATCTCGGAACAAATAATACTCGAATACCCGAGTAAGTCTTGAATAACAAATCAAGTTAAGGGTAAGTCAATGATTGAATGATCGAGTATATAAGATCAACCGGCATACACAACTATAATCATATAATGTCAGTCAAAACTGAAAATGGTTCGAAAGACCGGAGAAAGGAGATGGCAAATGTTTTGATTTTCTATATTATATTATTATATTATGATTCGAATATGTACCTACTGGTTTATTATAAAAATGTTATCAAAATGACCTGAAGAAAACAGATTTCAGATTTGTGGTATTTTTGGTTTGTTCTTGTCAGTTGCATTTATTTTATTTATGTATATTAGTTAAAAAAAAATACAAGCTCGTACGCACTTCATCAAAACAAAACATGGAAAGAAATCTCAATCTGGAACCTTCAATACTATTACATAAACCACTATTATTTTATATTTCCTGCTCATTCTCATTTTCTCCTTTGCTTTTTAAGAATAAACATCTCATGGTGATAATGGGTTTTCAAAGTTTAGTCACTCGGTTATTTAATAAAAGGCATGATTTTCTGAATCCATCATCTTCAATTGGAAGTCAAAATAAGAAATTTGATTTGATTGCCATTTTTTACAAAGTAAATAGAGATTTTCAAGTTAATCTATTCCAAGTTATAAATATTCAACTTGACTAAAAACGAGACATCTTTCCATCGCTTCTAGGTTTCGGCAAAATATATCAAGACATGTTGAGTGACGCCCAGTTTTCATTAAATATTTTCAGATAAAACATTATATCTGAGCAGAATTTGAACAAAAAAGAAAATATCTCTCCGATGGCAATAACTTAAAAGTGCCATCCTTCTTTGAAAACACCTTCCGCTTTATTTTCTTATTTAACAGTGTATGGAGTGAAACCCTGAATAACAATGAATGGACTCATCAACTACAATTTGTCATAATCATCACTTTTTTCGAGTAGCAAGTGATGTTTTCACATTTGTCATTTTTTTTCAAGTTCCTGCACTCTTACGCCGCCCATAAATAGAAAACCGTGAATTTTATTACATAAAAGAACTGAATCTGTAGTCATTGATAATAACAGTAATTTATGGAATCCAGCGCCTAATTGAACATAGTTATGGTTATATTTATAACATATTTGTTACCTAATGATTATGTTTAGTGAAACAAAAATCTTTTACGATGTAGAAAGTCAATCTGATGGTGAACACATGGCATGCTCCACTAGGAATAAGCAATATTATCAGAGATGACGAATCCCGATAGCAATGTTTTTGTATTGTTCCACTCATCGTATGTGGTTCTACTGTCATCCTAGTAGTTGATAGAACTTCACTTTCGTCATAGAATAGACCAGCACTTTATTATTGTTAAATATCAATAATAATACTTTTACAGATAAGACATTTCCTTAAACATGGTTTACCTAGATGAGAGAATCACTTATGAGATTTAACTATGAATTACCATTAAAAAAGAAAAGTTGTTTTTCGCGAAACAACAGAGATAATGTTGTTTAAGCTTCAGTAACTTTTTTCTCCAACTTCCTTCCTACTATCTCAGGATGTCAACGACACTATATAATCAGAGTCTGGGCAGCATGACTTATTCGTTATTATTTTTATGCTTTATAAAGGACCAATTTCTTAGGTCATGATACTTTTTCTTAGCAAAATATAATATTGTCTGGCCAATAAAAGTATTGTGACCTAAGAAATGAGTAATTACAAAAATGTACAGAGATAAGTGTATTTCATGATTGCAATAGACATGTTTTCATTGAAAAAGCTCCTATATCTTTATTTTGGAAAATATCATTTTTAAGCTGTGGCAGAGATAAACAGGCTGTGGAACCAAACTAAACAACAAATCAAGTTTGATACAGTGGTAGAGTTCAACACATGCGAGAAGGCCACATCACGTGGCTCGGTGTTTGGATGCGCAGTGGAAAGCGTCTGTCGTATCCTAGCAACCGGATGATTCAGCGCCGTCTCGTCGTCAGGTTTATACTTCGACCATGAAATTCTATATTCTTTTATGGTCGAAGGGTTTATAAGAGTCGGCTCAATAAATTAAAGTTTAGTCACAGAGAATTTATTCATGGTATATGGTATAGGAAAACTGAATAAATAGTGAATGAAGATATTATTCTATTTATAATCATATGTCTCCGCCTATGGTCACAACGACCTTGTTTTCTCGCCGCGCAGGCTACGTCACGTGATGTGGACTTCTCTAATTTGCTCAACCCTATCTGCTTGAGCTCGCACCTTAGGAAAAGAAACAACAATGTTGCGAAAAAGAGTTATTTTTTACACAGAGTTTTGCATGGTCTAAAATGCAACCATCAGTTAGTAATTTTTCTCAGTCGTAAACGCGGTTTCTCAAAACATGATTTTGAGAAGGAGACTACTCTCATTTGTGACAAAATCGAAAGCTGTTATGGAGAAAAGAACAGATTAGAATTGAGAGATACGTTCAAATATCCAATTACACCAACCAATCTACGATGAAAATATTGTTTTGTTCAGATAAGTGTTTTTTTTCAGATAAAAATCAACAGATATGTCAATAATCATAACAGTAATTGTCAGATTTATTATTTTGATCAGATTATTCATTAACACGTTCACTGCTGATGAGAAAAATGGGTATGACCCTGGGTGCCAAGGTAGTATTTTCATTAATTCCTGATCAAAACAAAGCTTTAAACATGTTAATACATATTGAATATAAAGGTCATCATAATAAAAAGGCAAAAAGTGCCAAAAAGGCTCTGACGGAATTATACGTAGTGCGCACTGGGCAGTAGTAAAATCTGAATTTTGAATATTGGATGATAAAACTGGCTCACCCTGTATGAATAAAGAGAATAGTCAACATTTTTTCTCTTCGCAATATACTAAAAAAATGGGGTTAAAATTTGAAATAAGAAATGTGGACCACGCCGAGAAGTTATGAAACATAACTTATATTTGAAAACATTGTTTTCACAAAATTCATTGTGATCCATTAAACTTTCAACTGAAACATTTTTTCCAAACATCAATTCGAAAAGTTGATGGCGGGTCCATTTAGCCGTGAACACCCTGTACATCTCCCTTGTCCACCCTAACTAACTGTACCAGCAACATTTAAAAAAAAAATGATGCTTTTCGCCAAAGTGAGTGGCCTATCAGAAGATCTCGGGAAATAAAGCGATTGTAAACAGGTAAACCCGTGCTTCAGCTGGGAGTTTCGGTGTATGCAATTTTGTTTGTAATTTGATTTCCAAATGCATTTTTCTCGAAAATGGTGCGTCCCGGCGAGATAGAAGAGGAGTACCTTAGCTATGTGAAAAACTCTAGATTTTGGAATTGTGCAGGCAAAACAACTAAAAATCAACAACTAGAAAATGTAGGGCAAATTTTTTCCAAGTCCGTCCCTGTATTCCCTAGTCATAAAGTTAATAGGATACTCAGTTTGCATTCATCAGGTAGAGCGTGAAATGTTTGGTGACTGTAAAAAATTTCACCCAATTGTCTTCACAGGTTTCGAAAATATTCACGAAAAACCGTCATCAGGTCTTCACCTCTAACACCCTGTATCTTGAAAACGAAGAGTCTGTGGATACTAGTTTATGAATAGTTTTTTTTCTATTTTGAGTCGTGGAATACGTGGTTGAAATATTGACGTCTGATTTTGGGACACCCTGGGGTGCTCCATTTCAAACAAGCGAATTGACACCTACTTCCGGTATAACCGGAAGTCGCGCAACGTCGCTAGTATTTCATTAGAAGAAAAAATGTCACCACACAAATTTTCATAATCCCAATAGCTTTATTTCCCGAAATATTCTTATAGGCCACTTACTTTGGCGCACTGTATTAGAAACACAGTTTGTCGTGGACCGAAATTCACAACATGCGCACGGGGCAATACACACGTCACGTCGGTCGGACGGAAAAATCCTTCATCAGCAGTGAACGTGTTAAATAAGCGAAAAAGACAAAAAAAAATCTTCCGAACTTGAAAAAATTGTAAAAAACATCAAAGCCTGATTTTCATCGTAAATAAGTGTGATTGGATATCTGAACGTAGTTCTCAATTCTAATCAACTTTTCTTCATAACAAATTTTTGATTTGGTCCCGAGCAAAATTCATATTAAAAGAAAACTCGTATGTGACTGAGCAAAATTAATATCTGACAGTGATGGTTGAATTTTAGGTTCCAGATAATGCGGAACTTTTTATAAACAATAACTTTTTTACGCAAAATCAATAATAAAAAAAAAGTGGTGCAAACCCAAGCAGACACACTGTGTACATAAACATGTAGGTAACTCTGAAAAATCTGTTTTCTCTTTAACAGATCGCTTTGAGCATTTTGGCTGTCAGTCAGTGCTATCCTCAAGGATACTCGTATCCTTCAGCACCCAGTGGTCCCAGTCCTCCATCAAATGGTTATGGACCACCCTCTGGCCCCCCGCCTGGCCCTCCTTCATCAAAGTATGGACCACCTGCGCAGGCTCCTGTAGTACAGAAGCACGTCTATGTACATGTACCTCCACCAGAAAAAGACGTTCCAAGACCAAGAAAACCCATTGAAGTTGCACCTGCTCAGAAACATTATAAAATCATCTTTATCAAAGCACCAACTCCACCAACTCCAACTGCTCCTATAATACCCGCTCAACCACAAAATGAGGAAAAGACTTTGGTCTATGTCTTGGTGAAGAAACCCGAGGAAGCACCGGAAATTACTATTCCCACACCTGCACCCACGCAGCCCAGTAAACCAGAAGTCTACTTCATCAGATATAAAACAGTAAGTGATATTCTTGAAAAATAACTTCCATATGCTATAAAATCAAATGTTTATTATAGAAGAAGGAAAATGGTGGTGGGCCCTATCCAGACAGCGGTCAGCCGAGCAATGGGTATGCCCCAGCAGGACCACCGTCCACCGAGTATGGATCGCCTAATGGCGGATCCAATGGATATAAATAACCAAGGCGCCGAATATCGGAATAATGAAACTGTACTACAGATTCAGATCATTTCCAAGCATGTTTGAATTATTGATTCAGTAGCTTATATAGAATATTTTATCCTAAGAAGAACTGAGAAAATAACTTTTTAGTAAATGTATATAAACATGTATATGATAAGAGTTATCACCGGCTCAATAGGAATATCTTACGGAATGATTTTGAGAACTTCAAATATATAGTGTAAGTATACAGGCAGAATACTTGTGTGGATATGTGAATACATACTTATTGTTTATTATGATGTAAACAAATCCTAGACTCCAAGTTTTAAAAAAATACTTTTCTGTTTGTGTGAGATTGAATCTGTTCTCAATTATTCAACCGCTAATCGGCGAACTAACCCACAAACATTGCTGCTCTTTTCTTGCAAGTAGTTGTATGGTTTTTAACCTAACATGAAACATCACTCCAAAATCAGACCTAAGCTTCAGCCTAGAAGCCATTTCAACAAAAGGGGATCGTAAACAAAGCTAGTTTTGTGATTTGTTGTTAATTCTACGTTTTCTTGCTCGAATGAAAAGAGAACATTTAATTTGCCAGATATTACGAACAGACAGAACATTTTACAAATGCAATAACCCTTACGTCAAGATTCAATAAATATCAATCATGAACGATAGTCACTAGACTATACAGTTTTTCTGAATTGAGCTAGGATTTTCATGCATTGATCACAATAACTTTGAATTTACTTTGTTTTAATTGTATCAACTCAAATCAAGACATAAAAAGCATATCCACATGCATCATTTCTAAGTGTTCCTATTTATATTGCCTATGAAGGTGTTCGTTGTAGATTAGAAACGGTGACAATAGCTATAAGGTAGAATGTATTGCATTACGACCCAGATTTGTAAAAAAATCTTTTATTTGTTAATATTATCATGTATATTTTTGAATGTTCTCATAAAATAATTAAATAGAGTTTATATTTTGTCAAATCGCTTACCCAAATTTATAGCACAGAATTTTTCAAATTGACAACAATGGCCATACACTCGCAGTGCTGATCCCAGTTCCTTTGAATATTCTACAACATTCTTTTTTCAAATAATAAGTTAACCCCAACTTCTTCCCAGGTGGCATTTTGAAGTCATATTAAGTTGATTTTTTTCGAACAAGACGTTCTTCTTCATCTTCTCATTTGATGGCTTTGCTCCTGGGAAGTTGCCAGCTCGATTAATTGGGGCAATCGAGCTGGCTACAACCAGTCGTTGTTGAGATATATTCAAAGAAGTATGGGCCAGAAGCGTCAAACTAAACGAAGACCGCAAATATTGGTACCTACCTGCAAATTGAAGCAGGTACGCAATATTTTTTATTGGCCCATTCATCTTTGATTTCATATCTACGCGACGTTGGCGTCACGTCGAGTGGACTAGCAATTTGCAACAGAGTGTGAATAACAAATTCTGGTTGTGACGTTGCAACTGACTTCCCAGGCCAAGTCTTTGATCGTAAAATTACGTCACGTATACGACTTAAGTATGACTTAGATCGTGTTGCATAATAATAACTAGTATAACAATCTCCACGACAGGTCTGCCAACACACCCATTTTCACCGAATGGTTTACTTATAATTTAATCATAATTTTGAAACAGAATTATCAACTTATTATGATATATGCAACATATTGCATTATAAGATATGGGTATCGTAAAAACACGCACTTTTGCATATTGTAGCTCAAAATTTCACGACGAAGGATAAGATTGGTGAGGGTGAAAGGAGAATTCACCACCTATCCATCACCTGCCCAAACATGGACAATTTATAATCATATCCAACGATGGATTGTTCATTATTGAACTTGGAACAACAAATTAATACAAAAGCGAAGCCCCTCAATAATTATCAAAAATAATCACATAAGTCAATACAAATCAAAAGGCCTCATGATTATTTTTTCAAATATTGTCTGCTCATACTGTGCAATCTAAAACCAAACTAGTCAATAAAAGTAAGTGAATCTTTCAAAAAATAGCAAACATATTGAATTATCGATACTCCTAAAAGATGACCAACTCTTGAATGATTCTGGAATGACGAATTTGTATCTCTTGAGTTGTAGCAAATAAACAAGAATTGGGAAGGAAACACGGATTTATTATACCTATGACTAGTTTCTATGCGTGGTCGGTCAGTTCACCTTCACCAATTCACTGTAGAAATGTAATCCAGATGGAGTCTTTATCGCGATTATATTCAAATGTTTGAATGCACCACAGCGCTCAAGCCTACAACGGTGGCTTAACTCTGATCACCCCGTTTTCTAGGTTAAGTCGAAGAATTTGAACGAATTCTAACCTTATCAAAATTCCTACAGATCACAAAATTATGAGGATCAAATTATTAACGGAGTATGATTCAGATTTTTCAAAAATCATCGATTGGGGTAGTACTCTTTCAATAGTCCAAGGGTTCTACACAAAACAGATCTCAATATCAAGCAAGAGTAATTGTTCCACAATACTCTCATAATGCAAATTGATCAATAGAAAATATATTGAATACTTATTCTATGTAGATGGGTGAAGGTACTAAAGAAAACAGTGTATCACTCGATACTGCATGTTTTACCTATGATTTTGTATCGCTTGATCAATTTGGATTGGTGTTGTAAGAAGGCACTTACATACGTAGGTCCAGCCATTTCAAGGCTATCAATGAATTGCCAAAAGTAGTTTGAGCGGTACAGTCGAATACGACACGAAGACGTGCAGTTATCGCGTTATCCCAGAATGCCCCGTGATGTGGCATATAATATGAGGTTTCTGTGTTCTTTTTCTTCACAAAAAAAATGTTCAAATATACAGCGAGACAAAAAAGTAACAAAATTTGAAAATTACTCAAAAGAAACTGCTGATATTTATTATTATTTTTTCATATTATGTATGGAAAACGATTAAAAAGAAAGATGAGTATACTGTATTACAGGGCTGGTCCAAAAATACAAATTGTTATCATGTGTGGAAAAAGTATCTTAAGATATCAAAATCAAAAATGTCATTCCTGGTGAAGTTTCTACTCAGTACATTAATTATGAAAATTCAATTTTCAATAGAAAATTTGATGAGGACTTGAAAGAATCGTGAAAAACGGTAAAAATTATAATTGTGTAACTTTTTTCCTCTTACACAAAATAACAATCTCGGATTTTTTTACCAGCCCTGTATTATACTTCTCTTTCTTCTTCATCATTTTCCGTCCTAAATTGAGAAAATAATGTGGTGACATGTACATTTGTGAATATTTTTAGGAATTTCCAACACATTTACTATAAGCTAGGAATAATCTCAATAAACCCACGTCTGCGACATCAGAGGGATATTTCCAAAGATCGTGAAGCGATTATGATCAATGGGATTTTCCAACATCACCGGCCTCGCAGATTTATTTCTTCACCTGGTTCCAGTCCGGCCACGAAAATTGTTCTCCTTTTCTGTCGGGCTAGATTGGAACGACAGTTAGTATCTGGCATCGGTACAAGCCAGCCGATATCCAGCCTCAGTACAAATACAAGCTTTTTGTATCGCAACGCGCAAGAACCATAGTGTTATATGTTTCAATAGGTTTTTCTAAAACACTCTCGCTTATAACAGTTATTTCACTCCAATCACACATTCAATCCTATAAATTGGTGACCTCGACGTGGTTAATGTGATAGGAGTACGTGAATTTGTGCGCGAAAGTTGGACAAATGATATAAAAAGTGCGAAGTTTTTTTTTGCCTCATTTTCGCCTCAGCGAAATCACCAAACAAATTGTGATTTTATTCGGCATTTTCATTGAGCTATGGCAAACGAGGAACCATGCAGCCACCACCGCGCCAAAGACGCCACCTGTGTCGACCAAGTTGCGATCCGCATTTCACCTTTTTGGGCCGAGGATCCAGAGACATGGTTCATCCAAGTGAGAAGCCAGTTAACCATTTCTGGAATCAAATCCGAGGAAACACAATAGAACTACTTCGTTGCCAACTTGGATAGTAGGTACGCTATAGAAGTGCATGATATCCTGAGACAACCGCCAGCTTTTGAAAAATATACGTTCTTGAAAACGAAGCTTATCAAGCGGCTCATTTAGTCACAGGAATAGAAAACGAGGCGCTTACTCCAGCACGAAGAAATGGGTGTCACGAAATCATCCCAGTTTTTTCGTCATCTGCAAAGTTTAGCTGGATCTACAATACCAGACAACGTTGAAAGATCTTTGTGGATCAGTCGCTCACCCTCTTCGGTGCAGGTCATTCTGACAACACAAGCCAGCGCTACTCTTTCCTTGGTCGCCGATCTCGCAGATGCTGTTGCTGAAACACTATCCGGACAACATGTGGTAAACGAAGATGCTTATACATCTACTCGTGGCACGATTGAGAAATCGTCATCTCAACTCGATGTGCTTATGTTGACGGAACAACTTCCAACGCCGAACAGTCAATAACAACGCACCTTGTCCAGTATCCTAGGGACGACAATTTTTTGCTAGTACCACGCGATATATGGGACCAACGCAAAAAAGTGCAGACACCTTGGCGAATGTGTCTGAAAACGAATGCGGCAGTCTTTGATGGCGACTGACGACGGCGACGTCTGTCTTGATACGCGTCACCTATTCGTGGTAGACCGCGACACCAAATTGACATTTTTTCTGACAATGGAGCAGGTCTTTGTGTTAATCCTCGTCCGCGTGTTAGAGGACCGGTATCCAAGTCGACATACGAACTTTATGCGCCTAACGATAGTACTATTGCAACATACGCCGGGTACATTACGTTGACGTTAAACTTATTTAGATTACGTCGTCCGTTTGTTTGAAAATTTGTCATTGGACATGTTCCGAAACCAATCATTGGAGTTGATTTTCTTCAACACTTCAACTTGTTGGTAGACATCCGCAATTAACGACTGATCGACAACGTCACCTCTTCAACCGCAACTGGAAAACCTGTCAACGTCGCAAGACCGCAGGTCAAAATCATCACAGGCACTTCCACATTCCACGATGTTCTCAGGCGTTTTTCCGAACTCACTCGACCTGCCGCCGTGGCACCCCAGGAAATCCAGCATACCACGTGTCATCACATACGTACCACTCCCGGATCTCCTGTGGCTTGCAAACCGCGTCGTTTGGCACCTGACAAGTAAAAGATCGCGAAAAGTCAATTTCGAAATGTGCTTCAATAGGGTGATCGCAAGTCCGTTGGGAAGTAGTTGGTCTTTGCCAAGTCATTTGATACCAAAGCAAAAGATGGAATGGCGCCCGTGTGGTGATTATCGCGCGCTCAACGCCAGGACGCTGCCCGATCGCTATCCCGTTTCACATATCAAAGATTTCGCTCAAGCTCTTCGTGGCAAACTTGTTCTATCGACAATAGATTTGGTGCATAAAATCGCATTACTCAACGAATTTCTGTTTATGGGATTCAGACCGTAACGCCACGCAGACTATTTGAAGTCTCATGAATTAAGTGCTTCGTAGTTTAGACTTTTGTTTTGTCTACATAGACGATATTTTAGTTGCTTCCGAGTCGGAAAGCCAACATTCTGTACATTTGTCCACTTTTTTTGCCCGTTTGAAAGAGAACGTTGTGATTATCAATCCATCTAAGTGCGTGTTCGGTTCCGCGGAAGTGAAGTTTCTTGGCTACCACGTCTCTGTTAAGGAAACGCGTCCTTTACCAGAAAAAGTCGAGGCAGTCAACAACTTTCCAAGACCGGAGACAGCTAAGCAGTTAATACGATACTTTGATATAATAAACTTCTATCGTCATTTTATTCAAGTGCCGCCAGAACCCAAGCTCCTCTCAACGAGTTGCTGCGTCACAACATCAAGGTAATGCTCAGCTATCATGGTGCGCCGACGCAGAGGACGCTTTCCACACATGCGAACGTTTATCAGCCAACGCGATGCTCTTGGCACACCCCAACGACCAAGCGATACTTGCTCTGGTCACTGACGCATCTGACAACACTGTTAGCTCCACCTTCCAGCAGCTCGTGGGTGAACACTGACAACCCCTCGCTTTCTTTTCAAAAAAGCGCAGCTCGGCCCAACAGAAGTACCATGCCTCGTGAGATGCTTGCAATGTACCTTGCAATCAAGCAATTCAGATTTATGGTTAAGAGCGGGTCATTCACGGTTTTCACAGACCACAAATCACTGATCATTGCTCTTGAACAAAAGCCCAAAAAATGTTTTCCACGCCAATTTGGATACTAGGATTTCATCGGACAATTCACGACTGACATCAGGCAAATCTCTGGAAAAGACAACGTGGTCGGTGATACCATCTCCCGAGTTGATGAGATTGCTACCACCATCGATTTCCAAGCTTTCGCTCATTCATAACAAGACAACGCGGACATCAGAAGGTTCCTGCAGGAAAACATCAGCCTTTAACCTAAAAAGGTGCAAATGTCAGGTTCGTTTCCTTCTACTTTTTTACTGTCCCTCTTCATTTTACCGCTATTCTGGTGCTCCTTTTATTGGCACCCACTGTATTTTGTGTTGTTTATCCAACCTGTTGGCGTACTTCCATACTAGTGGCCCCATTCGAGCCCCAGTCAACTCCTGGCATGGAAACACCTGAGACCTAATCACCAACACACAAGATATCGTGAAACACTTTTACTTTAACGCACTTGCACATACCTTCACACGCCGCGGTTGTTGACCCAAAATAGAGGTTAATCGATAAGTTTATTGCACGAAAAATCACAGTGGTGTCTCAATGGTCATGTCCAGAACCTAGGATATAGTATAACTATTATCTAAGTCTGGATTATCGACGACTTTACGGTTGAAATACTTGAATAGCCCCATTATCGTACTGCCATGTGTAACTGAGGTTCGGTTAGGTCAGTTTTTGAGTGTCAAGTTGATTGACGTATTAACGATTGGTAATTAGAGCTAAGTGAAACTATCGATAACAGGGTGTCCACTCTGAAGTTTCCCACCGCTGTAACATTTTTGTTTATTAACCGATTTTAATTTTTTTTTTGTATGTTAGGTCTCGTCAATCACTTTTTGAATATTATACCAAATCAGTTCCAGGGACGTACTTTTGGGTGATTATGGGCGTTCAAAGTGGGTCAAATTTCAGAAAATCGTATAAGGGGATTTCAGAATCAGAATGACCAAAAACCTCCCTGTTCACATTTAAAAAAAAAAAATGTTACAGTTTTGGTTAATTTTTTGTTGTTAATTTGTTCATTTAATACTTATACTGCTCATTGAGTCTTCCTGTACGTTCTTATTAATAAGATGTTAATAAAATCCCAGAATGTGTGTTTTAAACAAAAAATCATCGATACCTAATACAGGGTGGGCGACTTCAGAGTGGACACACCGTATAATACGGATAGTTATATTGAATTGTTGTCAAAGTTAATGAAATAAAGGAGCTGTGTTGTGGGAATTATCCATGTACCAGAGTTTTATTAAGAATCCGCGGCATTTCCTACTTTTTAAATAATCGATTGGTCCACTTTTTTGAGGGTCTAAAGTAGGTGGCGCATATTTTATTGTTTCACCCTCCCAATCGACGACGAAAGCTAGTCTTGTCGCCCTATAAGTGGAACCACTCCTGTCCTTGATTCACCTGTATTTCTGATTACCCCACACACACACTTTATCATGAATTTTGGGTAACAAATCAGGTACCGTCATCAACGTGTTTTGCGCAAGTCTTTTTTTGACACCAGCATTCAAAAAACCAACATACATCTCGTTGCGTAGTTTATCGCATCCTGGAATAAAAGCAACCGTCTTGCTGGTTACGCAACGATACATGTGGCCGTCAGTGAAGGCTGATTGTACCAGAGGGGCTCGAGAATGTTTGCAGTATCAGCGAATTATGAACTGAACGACACCAATAGGCTTGTAAAAAAGTATTTATTTTAGAAACACAGACTTCACTTAAACTATTGAACAGCTACTATGAACAGCTATATGCTTTGACACATAATAAAAGTCGGCTAACTATGAATGGCACCTGCTTATATAAACTATAATAGCATATTCAGCACTATGTGAAATATACAATGGTTATACAGCGTTTGAGGATATGACTAGCGGTCAAGAATATCAAGGCACGTATCGGCATCGATTGGGTCCTTCGTACCATCATCTGCACGTTTTGAACACGTGCACATCGACTTTGACCCTTCGCCTGTTTGAAAAACGTATCGGTACCTGCTTACCCGCGTCGATCGTTCCACACGCTGGCCTGAAGCAATCACCTTGGAGACGATAGATGCGAACACTGTTGCCAAAGCCTTTTTATAACGTTGGGTGGCACGCTTTGCAGCTCCGTTACGCATCACCACGGACCAGGAAAGACAATTTGGGTCGAATCTTTTCAATTGCCCTGGTAACTTGATCGGTTCAACCCATTTGCGAATCACCGCATTCCATCCTGCTGCCAACGGACTTGTGGAACGTTTTCACCGACAACTCAAAGCAGCATTCAGATATCACGGCGGTAAAAACTGGATCGACATTCTGTCAGTGGTTCTGCTTGGCATCAGAGCAGCCTGGCGAGGGGACCTATCTGCGACGTCATCGGACGTGGTTCACGGTGAAACGATCCGTCCACCTGGGAAATTCTTGTCAGCACGCACGAGAGAAAATGACAGCTAAGATCCTGCAAATTTCTCTGAGGAAATAAAGCAATGTTCCCAGGAATTGCCCATTAACAAAGGAACGCGTCTTCGTTTTCAAGGATCTTAAGACATCGCGTCGTCACATGTGTTTCTCAGACAAGAAGTCTACAGAGGTTCAACACAACCGGTCTACAAAGGACCCATCAAATTTGTGAGGAGAAATGATAAAACTTTTACGCTACAGCTGCGAAATGAAAACACCGTAGTTTCGATGGATCGTCTTAAACCAGCCTACGTCGCAACCGATGAAGCAGAGTCTACATCAACATCACCACCAGAACAGGACCAGAACGGTAAGATATTTCCAAAGATCGTGAACGGATTAAAATCCTTGGGATTTTCCAACCTTCCCGGCGTTGCGGATCGGTTTCTCCACGTGGTTCCAGTCTGGCCCCCAGAATTGTTTTCCTTTTCTGTTGGGCTAGATTGGAAAGACAGTTAGTATCTAGCATCGGTACAAGATAGTCGATATTCAGCCTCAGTACAAGTACAAGCCTTTTGTAATGCGACGCGCAAGTATCGTAGTGTTATAAGTTGTTTCAATAGATGTTTCTAAAATACTCTCGCCTACAACAGTTGTTTTACTCCAATCACACATCTTATCCCATAAATAATAATAAATATCAGCAGTTTCTTTCAAGAAATTTTCACATTTTGTTACATTTTTGTCTCCCCGTATATTCAGACAATTTTTTATTCTACAGATGCTATTTTTGGACCAAGCAAAAACTTTTGATAACAATGAAATTTTGTCGTATCTTCAAATTTCTAGACCATATGTTCTCTTTTATCAACTATCCGGGGACATACTGTATATTTGTCAATGATCGAAGGCTCCATAAGCTGCTGATCCTTATCAAGTTTTTGTTCTAGCTCGAAAAATCTATGTTTTGCTTGCTGTAATGAATGGCCCAAACTATTCAATGAGCCGCTTGATGTTAATGAAACATTGAAGTTTCCGCTAATATCGCGTCGCGTATTATCCAAAAAATGTTGCTCGCATGCAAGTTCTCCCTTAGATAATAATGACTTTGCCACCTGGACTTCACCAATCTCACAAATTTTGCCAAGGTGATCTTGAAAATCCAGGTTGGTTGCGAAATGACAATGTGATGTCAAGTTATACAATCCGGAGTGAACTCCAATGATCTTATAAGCTGCGCAGCACCAACCTTCAGAGAGCTGCGTAAGTAGTGAAAACACCTGATATTATCTATTTTTCATTCTTGTCAATCAACGATTCGAATAAATCTGCAAACTCTAACCAATCATTGTACGACCCATTAAATTTATGAAGTTCAATTGGTTTTAACGTAATGCCCGGCCCCTGACATGCGTTTTTCTGGGAATTATTTTTTGTCGATTTGGTAGAGGTTTCTGAACTATGTTTATCGTCCGCATATTCAGAATATTGCTGGAAAATTGACTTTGCTTTGGACGTTTGACTAAAAAAAATGTCATGGAAAGTATCTCTTTCTATAAAAATTATCTCCCCCTCCATCTGTAGCTTTTGAAATGCTTTTAATTTGACTTTGATAATGATCAAATTCAGCGATCCACACCTCGGACGTTAGGTGACGTTCTGTCACTTGTATGAAATAAATAAATAATCGTTTATTTAGCAATTCAGCTATACAAAAAAAAGTTCATGATACCTAATGTATAATGATAATACAACACTCAATGTACCTATAACGAACAAAATAGAAATCAAAGGCTGAATGAAGGATTAAACATTTGAAAAAATGTCTTGAAAAATAAATGATAAAATATAAATACACACATAAATAAAATACATTGTGAACGGCAGAAGATACTAACATATTATATTATATGGAACAACATCACATATCAAATCAAGCTCGATTACTTCCACGTTAATGTCCTTTTTATCGCCTAAGGTTTTTTAAAATGTTGTGTTTTCCAAACTTCAAATTTTTTCTCGAATAATGTGCTCTTGAGCCTTCAACTGAATTCTGAAGGACTCTCAATAACTTGCTACTGACTTAGCCCGATGAAGTGACGACATAAGGAGACTCGCTGTAAACTGGATGCTGATGGCACAGGACGTGAGAGAGTGGTAAAATATGAGAGGCTTTTGTCCAGTAGTGGACCGTCCAGGCTGCTGATGATGATGATGACTGACTTAGCAAACCATTTGCACACTGCTTTCCAGCTCCAGCTAATAGGTTTGGCCGCCGGATTGTTTGAACGTTTATTATAACCACATAACTGCTTATCCGACCCTTGGGACTTTTTCAAGTTGCTGCACTCCTTTCTAAAGAGGAACTGGTTTTGCAATGAAATGCTGATGAATTGTGTATAAAAACGGCAATTGATTGCTTTTTTTTATAGACGACCTTAACAATGCTCGCATTCATAAGACTTAAACAGTTGAAACGATTTTGTTTGTTTAATATTTTGTCTTCTCTCCTTAGCCGGGTCAAAGTGAGTATTTTATCGAGTAGAAAACCAGTGAACTATTTTGCGACATCAGAAATGAAACAAATGTTGAAACTCGGAAGCTCCTGCTTTATTTAACAAAACCTGAAAATAAAATCGAAGTATTTCATATGAAATAAACTAACCAGCTAGTCAACCCTAGTTGGGTTCCGGAATCTGATCATAAACCTTTGCCCCGTTCTTGTTTTCCAGTAATTAAAAGAATGACTAATAGATGGACTTATTTGTCTGCTCTTGGATGAGCCCAATCAATTCATCCAGTCTTCCGATAATGATCAAGGCACTTTTCCGCTTACCATGCACAGCCATTTCTGTATACCAATCTGGACCAAAAAATTGACTTATCTGAATCTGGATCTAAACTTCGATAATATTCTCAATCTATACCCGAAATCTGGGCTTGAAATCTGAACCTCGAACCACTGATTTCTACGTTGGACTTCCACGTACGTATGGCGTGCTCACTATAAAAAAAAATCAATTTTTAGCCTACAGTTCTTCTTTTCTTTTCTCAGGAAATCGCGAATGTATGACGTTCTATGTCCATCGATGATAAATCTGCACCTACATCTTGAAAAGTCCCGTTCTCAGAACCGTACGACGATCTACTCACACACACATCCAGCCATTGTTATGGCTCACCAGGATATGACGCTTATTTCCTTCACTTTCAAAATTCTCGAATTTGTTCCAATTACAAAAAATGTTCATAGGTATACGGTGTATCCACGGATTAGGTTTCGGTATGGTATAAATGACAAAAATTTTGCGCGTTAGATTCAGATATTCTGGGAATCGCTCCTGCTTGATCCAAAACTAAGCTGTTGAGAAAATGAGCGAAACCAGGAGCGGAATCAATTGATAAACAGGGTGATTTGGATCTGATTTAGTAAGAATTGGCAAGAGTGAAGTACCTTTGTTTTGAAAGATAACACAAAAGTTTATTATCAAATTGCTGATTTTGAAATGTTAACAAGACCAAAATAAATAAATGATTCATTATAACAATATAAAACGTTTATTGCTGACAAAAATCATCACAAACAAAAAAGATGAGAAATTATTAAATGATTTCATAACAAACTAACAAAATCAAAGTAGGCTGATTTGTCTGAAAATTGGAAATTGGAAGAAATTGGCAAGGTACTTCACTCCTGTCAATTTTCACTTTATCAGTTCCAAACAACCCTGTATATCAATTGATTTCGCTCATTTTTTCAACATCTTAGTTTTAGACCAAGCAGGAAGGTTTCCCAAAATATAAGAGTCCGACTTAGCAAATGTTTGTCATTTATACCTTATCGAACCTCAATCCGGGAACACAATGTGGGTTTCTTCATTTTTTGCTTTTGCATTTACCTTAAAATATCGAATATGTATCCATATCCATCAGGAACCAACCGTCACACAGTTACCGCTACGCTCCGGGAGCGCTCATCAACCAACTGGTGAGTCTAATGAAACGTCCGCTACTCCTAATGTCCACGTTAGTTAATATGGATGGCCTTACATCTGAGTAGGTATACTTAGGATTAAATCTACTAAATTAACTTTTTATTTTCACAAACTATAACCGCGATTGAACCAAAATGGACCTAAATAACCGAATACAGTACTATTTTTAGCCCATGTCGTCGAATCTCGAATACCTGTTGAGATTTCCAACAACAGACGCACTCAAATCACAAAGTCTATGACAGATACCGTCTCAGCGAACACCTTTGGTCGGCAAGGTACATATTTGATAATGGCATCGTTGGCATCATGATGGCAAATTATTGTTGTGCATTCTTTGAAAAAATATCAACAACTGCAAACATGCATTGTTTGTCACATAAAGAAAAGATACTGGAACATGACCCATAAAAAAGCAAGTGTCCAATTTTCAAGATGCCTGTGAATCCAAATTACATTTTAGTAGATAAACAAAGCGGGTTCTGGCTCAGATTCTGTGCATAACCTCACTTTTACCGGCAAGTGGGCGTGGTCGAATACTGGTCTCTTAACGCTTCGGTCTTGACATGACAGATATATCGGTCTTGACAGATATCATTTTGACAGTTGACAGGTTGTGATTTTGACAGATATCATTTTGACAGTCGACAGCTGATTTTTATAGCTTTGAGTCTCAGAAACAAGATGTGGGGGAGAGGTGATTTTATTCTCACCGAAGCCTGAAACATATTTTCCGATAGCGAGATTGGAACCTCTTTGAACAAGTTTATTCATTACATATATTACAGTTGGTGACAATGTTTCTTCCTCCAACAGGCTGGGAGGGTTGTTGGTTAAACCTAACTAACAGTTTCCTAACCTATTGTCCATACGAGTATGATGGTGGCTCCTTCACCACGAGTGAAGAAACTCACCATCGAAGGGGACAGGCAACAAAGGCCTGCGGACTGGTGGGTCGCATCCCTCCTACATCAACAATGTTTTCGGATGCACGTCAGAGGGGTATGCCCATTCGAGAATGACTTAAGACAATCTAAGTTTAAAAGCAGCGCGGTTCGAGTTAGTTAGTTGCATGTCCGATGTCGTCCAAGGAAAAATTGAACAAAAACCTTGTTGAAATTGCGTTTGACTAGATGTACACTTATCATGGACCGAAACGTTGTCCACAGATGCTTATAATAATTTGTGAAAATAATGAATAATCGTTCATTATAAGTTACCATGTCTCCCACAAATATTCAGAATGGCAAGCGCGGCTTGCCATCTGCCGATTTGTCAGAGAAATAGCATAACATTCTCTACATCACATCAGGCAGAGCCCTCTCACCACAGTTTGTCTAAGTTTCGTCCCATCGATCACTAACAGCTGCCGGCGATCCTTAACAGGGGGCACTCTTGTGAGCGCTACCACGACGTCACTCCTCGAACCAGCCAACCTCCCAGTGCAGTTTCCCATCACTCGCCTACATCCCCATCAACACCTTCGATCATAACCGTACCACTCGACATTGATTCTGTCACAAATCAACGTCAATTAGCGCAGTTGATCTCGACAAAATTAACCTCGTGGCAATTTTAGGTATCAGGAGTACATAAGCGAGTAGATGAGAAATCGACTGGAACCTCAGGTGGAGTGAATGGGACGTCTCTTGCATGTAGGATCGTCCTCCTAACAATGGGAGGGGCGGAGCCACTGCGGCGTCACGATCGACGCGGACGAATCAGACTAGTGTTGGAGATAATCTACCTGACCTGACTACGAAAAAAAAAAAAACTGGAGGATTTAATAAATTCACAGATCAATGAATATCATCAACATTTTTCCTATTTTCGTTGTAAATTGGTAATTTACCGTAAATAGGGATATGTGTGACATTGTTTGAACGTCTGGTGCCTGTTACATTTGAAGTTACGAGTGAATTCCCTGTTCTGAAGCGGTAAAAACGATCAGACATTTGTACATGATCCTGCAGTAGCGGTATTTCCGTGAGTTGATGTGACTCGGAAATCGGTGTTCTACGTGGCAAGTTGAGGGCGGCTCTTAGATGCAAATTCTGTGACCTTTGTATGCGTGCAAATTGTGAGTTTGACTTGCTGCACCATACAGGGCATGCATAGATCATAGTGGGTCTTATGACTGTCTTAAACAGGGTGAGCTTTAGATCTTGCGACGATTTTGAACGCGGACACAGAATTGGATATGATCGCTGTCCGGCCACGAAATACTTTTGCATTATGAAGGATGTATTTTGCACAAATGAAAGTCGTGAGTCAATAAGAACCCCTAAATACCGCAGTTTCTTAACTACGGCAATTGGTTCGTTATTGATTTTCATCGGGTCAATAATCTGGTTATTCGTGAATTTTCTACTAAGCACTAGAGATTCACACTTTTTACTGTTGATTTTGAGTTTCCATTCATGGTACCATGGAACCAATGTATTTGAACAGTATGCATTGATGCGCTGTTTGGCGGCTTGTTCGTAGTATGATCTTAAATAGACTATTACGTCATCTGCGTACATTACCATTTGGATTGTATCGGCAGTTGGAATGTCGGCTGTGAACAAGTTAAACAGTACTGGCGATAGTACCGTTTCCTGGGGGACTTCTGCATAGAGATTTCTAGGGTCAGATAGTGACCCCTCAACGCGGACTTTTATGGAGCGGTCTTCAAGGTAGGACTGGATGAGTTTGACCAGGAATGATGGGAATTTATGGATGTGGTGTAACTTCCACAAAAGACCGTCATGCCAGACTGTGTCGAACGCCTGGGCGATGTCCAGCGTCAGCATGACGGTGTTCAGCTGGTTGTTAAACATGTCCATGGATTCTTGCGCAACTTTGGCTACTGCAAGAGAGGTCTCAAGTTCCTTTTGGTAGCCAAATTGGAAAGGTGGGATTTTGTCGAGCAAGTGGAGTTTGTGAAAGTGTATGTGAATAATAATAGACTGCAGCATGTTACAGAAATTAAATATTAAGGTGTTATTTTGGATTCAAGTCTGGACTTTAAATCGCATTCCAACTATATCATGGGGAAATATGCAAAAAAAGTTGGGTTCATCTCGAGGGCAGGAAAGTATCTGTCGGTTTATACTAAACTATTGTTATATAAGAGTATTGCGGCTCCTCATTTGGAGTTTTGTAGTTCCCTTTTATACACTATGCCACAGTACATCATAGACGATTTTCAGATTATACATAATAGAGCAATGCGTGTCATTATTGGATGTAATCGTTATGCGCCAATCACAAGTATGTTACATGTGCTTAATATGTTGTCAGTAAGACAAAAAGTTATGTTTAATGTATTTGTGTTAGTTTTTAAAATTAAACGAAAGCTGCTTCCATCCTATATTTGTGATAAAACTACGAGATTTGAAAACTTGTACAAATATGATACTAGAAATAAGACTGATTTTAAATTAGAAATAAAAGCAACGTCTAGTCATAACTTATATAGTTCTATTTTGTGTAAAGGTTTGTCAGAATTTAATGGTTTGCCTTTGGAGTTGAAAAACTGTGATGATCTAAAAGTGTTCAAAAGACTGATTCGTGCACATCTACTAGAAACTTTTTGATGTACTTGTATTTTGCGATATTTTATTCAGTCCTTACGTCTTCTTTTGTTACTTGATGTATTTTATGCTTTTGTTAATATTAATATTTTTGTATCCCGTATGTTTATTTATTTTATTTTTATTTTATTCTATCTATTTTACAGACAGTTTTTTGTATAGCTATTTATGCTAATAAAGATTATTATATTATTATTCATACACCAGAAAACATCATTAATTAAATCGATGGACTCACCCTGTGCTGGCCTTTGTCGCTGCTGTTGCGCATGTTCATGGGCTTGGTTGACCCTCGAGAGAAGGGGTGGAAAGTGTTACATCTGTCTGCCAGGTCCACTTTGTTGTGCTTGGTTATTCCAGGCATTCGTGCTTGGTAATGGTGCTGGGACGTATTTTTTGGGGGGTCTTCGAGCCTCCTCTAACTTGTTTCCTTTTAGACATAAACTGGGCACTCAGTAGAGGTGGCTCGATGATCCCCATTACAATTAGTGCATTTGATTTTTACTGTATGTTAGTCAAAAGTACAATCTCGCGTTTGGTGCGTGTGTGCACATTTAGCGCACGGTGGCAGTTTGCAGATGCGTGCCCCCACATTACGCATCGTCGACACTGGATCATATCCGTATTTTTCTGTTCTCTCTCCCAGGTAATACGGGTATGATCCAGATATCGCATATTTTTGTCCAATCGACTTAACTTATACTCAGGAGCGAGAACCACCATGTATAAGGGCCTGAACTTTGCTGTCATTTGGTACAACTCTTTTACTTTTAATTTGAGTTCATCGGCCAATGCCGCTTTGACCTCTGCTGGTTCTGGTGCGTGTTCCAGGCCCTTCAGTACAAATGCGTGAGTTTTCTCGGTCCTGTCGCTGTACGTATGCCATTGCATTGTGTTATTATTTTCTAGTTTATTTTTAACTGCTTTATGCTCGTCCAATTTATAAACTAGTATTATGGTATTGTTCTTGGTATATTTGATGGCAAAACCACTAGGCTCATTTACCTCTATTTGTCTAAGTAATTTCGCATGTGCTGCTCTTGTTGTCGCAACGCCGTTCACAACAATGGGGGGGGTCTCGTTCTTTCTTGGTGGCTTGCTTCGTACCACTGGCTCTGGCTGCCGTCTGTGTTTCACCCGTCGTCGGCTCGAGAGTGCTCGGCCTTGTTGTCGGTGGATTTCCCCCAGGTGGGTCTGCTGCCTTTCTTTGGAGCGTGTTGCACGCCTTTGACGTCACTACTGATGCTGTGTTGACGTCATCGTCGTCGTCACTGTTTTTTCAGAGCTATGTACCGGTTGGTGAGGCGCAGAAAGGGTCTCTTTGAGTGGTCTTCCGCCTCGTTGTCTGGGCTGCGTTGTCTTTTTGCGTTAGAGGTGTCTGTGTCCATGTTTATGTTTATTATTCGTGGTGGATGTGGGGTGGTGAATCCCTCTGTGTCTGTTTTCGGTGGGACTTTTCGTGTTCTGGGTGCAAGGGGTGTGAATGGTGCGTCTTTGTCGTGACGTTTTTTGATATGCGTTTGGAGTTCCCTTGTTATGTATATTGGGTTAACTGCCTCCGTCATTGATGTTTCCATCGATGCACAGACACTACATATACTTCTGTATTTTCTTAGGTAGTCCTGTACTGATGAGATAGTGAGTTTATCCATGCTCATGGTTCTGTGTGTTCTGTTCTAATTATTTGATGTGTTTGATCCGTCAGACGCGTCACTTTTTCGTGAGTTGTCCATCCCTGTTGTAACTTTGGGTATGGCTCCTAGATTAGTGTCTCCTAGATTGCTTCCTAGGTTGACTCCTAGGTTGGTTAATTCGATTATGAGGTTTGGGGGAGAGGTTGCTTCCCCTCCTCCTGGGTCTTCTGATGATGCGCCCTCCTTGGCGTTCATCTTCGATCCACCTCGCCCTCTTTCACTATCTGATTCTGTGATGGACCCCCGGGGCTCCACCTCTTCCTCTTCGAGTTTCAGGGGGTTTGCTGGATCTATCACAGTGTTTTCACTACACTAGCACTTCACTGTAATCTCAAAATGTCCAAACGGGGTGGTCACGGCGGTACCACACCCCGGTTCCGATTACGTCCGGAAATAACACCAAAACATGCTGAAAATCCGCGGATGCGGTTGCGCCCCAATTGGGGTGGTTACAAAGCACCAAACCCTGGGAAAAAGTCGTTAAGTTGCTTAATTAAGCAATAAACTATGCCACGAGGTTTTAATCACAAGGTTAAAAAGGTCAGCAAAAAGGGCTCGGCTAGAGGCGTCTGCCAACAAAAAACGATCGCTCGCGTTGCGGAGAAGCAGGTCGATACGGAGTGTACTGTACCACTGTAGATTGGAACCCACGTCCTTTGGATTTGTACGTGACTGACTAAACCAATATGCCACGGAGCCTCATGATATTATGTAGATTTGAGATACAGTTGGTACCGTTTTGGTTTGTGGGGCAAGACTGTTTCGGTGTTTTGTGGGGAGACGGGGGAATCCAGGTGACGTTGTAGGTGAGCTGCGATGGAGATGCAGATTTCTTCATAGTTTTTGAGTTTGTGCCTTCGATTCTTTGATCGTTTGCTATAAGAATGATAAGATGGCGTTGTAGGTGAGCTGCGATGAAGATGTAGATCTCTCCATAGTTTTTTCAGTTTGGCGCCTCCGAATCTTTGATCGTTTGCTATTAGAATTTAATGGCGTTTGAAGCAGGAATTGCATATTCAATCGATAAATCATAAACGTCGAGGACTTTGATGACCATTGGCAACATCCACCTGTGTTTCAAAAAGACGTTCCAACCTGTTTTGGACATCTATCGAATAATTTTTATATGTGAAGCCTACGTATCTACGTATAATCTTCTGATGGTTTCGCTAAGAGGGCGGTACTCCATGACGCAATCGTAGATAATTAGACACTATGCTTTGGTTTTAGCAGGAAATCCTGTGCGTCCCTCAATTTCCACTTTCACATCGATTGCTGTCGATTTCAAGGACTCGTCACGCCGTGAGCAGTCAATGACAAATAGTTCATGATTTTTGAATTTACTATATGCCACGAGAGAATGTTTTTCATCAACGCCACCAAAACTGGAAAAGAATTCGGTGTAGTTGTGGAACACTTCCATATAGTCGTTTTTTTCAAAATTAGGACTCATCCGCTCGTATGGGTGATATTCGCCATTCAGGAAAATTTTGATGTCAGAAATATTCAGGTGATCGAATTTCGTGGCGTCTGCTCCGAAAACATCCGCTCGACTAGTTTGAAAAGCTACAACTGCATATCTTGGGCAATTCATAGTTGAAGTGGTTTTCACACTCCAAATCTCCTTTGTTGAATTCTTGGTGAGAGCAGGTAGCTCATGTTTTTCTCATTTTCTAAAGGGAATATGAATAGCGCGATCACTGCGAATCGCTTTCAGCAGTTCAATCTTGATGACATCATTGGGAGTTATGTGTTTTTCCTTCAACTCGATACTTTCAATGGAGATCTCAGCAGTAGTGTCATCTTGAGATATTTGTAGGCAATTGTTATCATTTCGTGATCTAACCAATCAAATTGTATGTTTTTCACAAATAGCCGTCTTGTGGTCATTAAATAGACCAAAGAAATGACATAGTGGGATACATATGGAAACTTTTGTCGTCGTTTATTTTCAAATTTTTGGGGTGACTCCAACCTGCTATATGGAGATATTTGGTGACATCAGTATCATAACAAAGATATCAAGATATCCCCGCAGCAAGCCTACGCCAGGATTCTTAAAATGCTCCATCTCAATTCCATTCAATTCGTAGGTGATTGAGTCAAACAGGAATCCACCTGCATTATTAATCAATTGAACTGTCCCTGTTCCTGCAGAATATTTCAGCACTTTTTCTTCAATGATTAGAGCAGCATCGGACATCTGTAGCCAAACATCATTTCTGTTGATTGTTATCTCAACATTATCATTGTTCAAAAATGTTTTCTCAAACGGTAGATATGTTCGCGTTTCAATGTGGTTAATTTAATCGTCATCCTAGGATTTCCTATAGACGTCAAGAAGATATTTGGATAACATAGCCAAGCGTTTGTAGATAGTGCTTATTTGCGCTGGTTAAATGTCCACTCAATTTTCTGCGCGCGAGCTTCATACTTATTGAGAATGATCTCAACACTGACTTCGTTTGTGTGAAGGTGTTTGTTTTATAGACTTCAATCACTAGGACCATTTTTTCAGCTCCAATCTGATAATTACCTCCTCGCCTCGAAAATCCACAAGTTCAAAATTCTGATCTAAAATTTTCAGCATAATATTATTGACAACTGGCAGATAAATTAAATTCCTTGGTATTACGTTAATAGCAAATCAAGGATCGACACTTATTGGGAACTCATGGAATGTGCGTGATGGTCTGTCGTTGTAATACGCTCCACTGGTTATATTAGTATCAATATGGATAGTTCGGGCTTTCACGATATTCACAGGTAGATCAAATTCGTGAACGATATTGGCTTCCAAAGTACAACTTGAAAACCCCAATAGCTTTGAAAGCGAGTTTTCTTCAGGAAAATGGATGGAAAAATCTCGATGAAAAATTTCACACTTTAATGTATTATTGTTGGGTCGTAGGAAGAACACGTCTTCCATACTGGTATTTTTGTTCAAAGATATTTTAAATTCACTTTTCAAATAGTTTTCTATATCTGTGATTTCGTAAGCACCTGGGAGTATTTTGATAGATTTTGATCCGTTTAATCCGTTGCGACTATCATAAAAGTAGAATCGACCACTTTTATCAATGTTCGCGATCGAGTTGTATGAGTGAAATCCAATCAAAGCTAATCCGTATTGATAATTTGGATCCAATCGAATGGGATTACTGAAATCAGTAGAAAGAAAAGACTCACGACCCTTCAACGTGAAAGTCACTGACATGACTGATGATGATTTCACTGTGTCAAGCTGTTTTTATAAAGAAATTCAATGCATAAATGTCTACAGTTGTTTGAATTGAATTTTTGATATCGTTCTCGATCATAGGTGATTTTAACATTTTCATCCAAATAGTTCACAAGTTCTTAAGTTGGTTTCAAATCACCAAAACTGTCAAAGTATAGCGCGTTAGCAGCACGCTTGATGTAAGCTACCCAATGAGTTCCAGTATTTTCGTTTGTGTCCAAATTGACTACAGCGCTCTCCTTAGATCTAGATCTGTTTGGAAGAGTGTCTCTCATGAATACGCCCCGAAAATATGGTACATTTAATTTATTTACAAATTTATCCACTTCATAATCATTTTCACTGGTAGTTTTTTGGCTGCTGCTTCTTTAAAAATACTCCAAATTCACCGCGCTTATTTTTTTTCAAGAACAGTCCAGATCCGTTTCGTCCAAGCTCTTCCATTACTTGATTATGTCGGTGATCTTCGTCCAACTTTTTCTTTGCATTTTTCAAATCTACTATTGTCTTAGCTATAGCTGAAGCACCCTCAGCAAGCGATCCTAGAGCTTCCAATACAGAGAAAATCGGTATCAGGGGTAAAATTCCACCCGATCAAGCTTGGATGGGTATGATTCTGGGAATCTTGATTTTTCGACGTCCACCAGCTTTTTTCACTGCTGACCGTGCCGCCCGCAACGCCAACAAACTTCTCTTTCGCACATTATTTTCATCACCAAATTTCTTCAGAGATCTGATAACAGGCTTTACCACATTGTTGTTGAATGTGGTGGGACGACGTAGTTGCTGCACCTCATACCCATTTTCTTTTTTGCTTTCATCCCGGTAGTGACGAACCAAGCAGCCGTTTTCTCACCAAAACTGGAATCTTTAGCTTTGATTCGTTCCCAAGCTCGATTTTCCAACTCTAAATCAGCCCTATGTCCGTCGAATAACGAGGGGTTTTTAGAATAGGCTATATCGTGTTGTTTACAGGCAGCGTCGAGTTGGTTGATTCCAGCGTCTCCTCGTTGTGGACGCTTCTCCAATTTTGTACCAGGTCCACAATACTGATTTTCCGGTATATGCACTTTGAATGGTAGTCTATTTATGAGAGAGTTGACTACACTTCGACCGCTATGCTCGAAAGTCAACATCAGACTGCTTTCCCAATTTCTGCGAAGACCTTCTTTATCATGTAAATTTCTATAAATAGTACGCGTGATCACCACAAAGGACAATAATTGTTTTGTCCTCACACAGTATGCAGGTAGAAGCGCAAAGGCTTAGACTCCCTGTGGAAAACTTCGGTACAGTTCAAAAAGAGGAGAACAGCAAACACAGTAAATTATTACCAAATTATGTTCGAGTGATTATTTGTGGCCCAAGTGGTTGTGGGAAGACTAACAGTCTTTTGGCACTTTTATTCGGTAGAAATGGCTTGTGATTTGAAAATGTCTACGTGTATTCAAAATCCCTCTTTCAACCCAAATACAAGCTTTTGGAGGACGTTTTGAACAGTGTAAGGGTATGGGATTCTATCCACGTCAGCAAGAAAAAATTCAGTTTTCATATTTGATAATGTAGCATGTGAGAAGCAAATAATGATTTGATCCTATTTTTGCATGGGTAGATATAGAGATATTGATGTTGTTTATATATGTCAGACCTACTCAGAAATACCCAAACAACTGATACGAGATAATTGTACTATTCAAACAGGATGACATCAATCAGAAGCATGTATACGATGAACATGTAACACCTGACATGTCCTACGAGACATTTAAAATGATGTGTAGCAAATGTTGGAATGGAAATAAATTCAGTGCACTAGTGGTTGTGAAGGATTTTGACTTGAATCATGGTCGTCATCGTAGAGGATTTGATGAGTATATAAGGGTTGTAGACTAAAGTCATTGACTCACTCACACACGCGCGCAATGAAGGTTCTCAGCGTGGATGACATGAACCGCAAGTCGAGAGAAGCAAGTTTAGCTAGAGATGTTAAAAAAAAATATCTTGCACTCAAGCTGAATAGGGCTGAAAAGGATGAGTCACTGAACCGGATTCTCAAACCCGTTACACCTCCTCTTGAACGTCCTGTCAAACAACAACAAGTTCAACAGAAAAAACACCAAATACAGCCCACGACAATGTCTATAAAACCAGATGATCATGATGACACGTCAGCGGACAACGTAAAGACGGCAAAAAAAGAGGTTCACTTTCTTCCTCTACATGACATTGTTGCCAAGGATGATTCTGTCATTGATGATGATGATGTTTTTGAAGAAGCAAACCAACAGGCAGAGGAAGATGTGACGCTGCCAGAGGATTACCTTGATCAATATTCTCAAATCCCAAGGGAGTACATAGTAGATTATTATAAGGGCTTGGATAATTTAGACCAAAGTCATGGTCCTAAATATGATGAAGTCATATCCAGATGGACGTTGGGTAACAAGGTCATGATCTCAAAATAAATAAGAAACATTTTTCAGGGACGCAAGGACTATACGAACTGCTCTTTTACAGGAACCCTAACAACTATACTGACAAAAATCTACCTATTTTTAAAGAAGTAATACGAAAAACCAATATATGTCGAATCGGAAATACAGACGACTTAAAGAAAATTCAGAATTTGAATATACGAACTAGCGGAGTCTCCGCGTAGAAAATCACAATCAGGGTTAACGACAGCAAAAAAAGCATGGTCACAGCTACCCCAGAGTAGTAGTGCTGAGGGTAAAAAAAGAGGAACTGGTATGAATTATAATACAAATCCCAGTGAATATGTTTATTGGGATGATGTGTATGAATTAGTTGATAGGCTCAGGCTACTAGTCGCTTCCAAACAAGCTGGAAATACGTCACACGATAATGAAATCTTATCGCTTATTGAGGAGCTTCGAGAAGCGAAAATTATATATTAAGCATGACTCAGCCTGTGTGTGACTCATTTACAAGATGAGTCTCGACGAACTTCACTTTGTAGCAGCAACTTCAAGCTATTCGAGGCCAACACAGACGTTATCTCACACAGCTGACGATGATATTGATGTTGAAAACGTGAAAATCTGTAGCTTGAAATCACCACCCGACGATCCTGATTCAGTTAACAAAAAATATGCCGACGAGGCTCTGACTAATCTCAAATCAAATCTTTAATCTGAGATGAGAATTCATGCTGCCAAAAGTGTAAAGGAGCTGAATAAGTTAAAAAAATATATCGAGGTCAGGATAAAATCTGTTTTTGTTAACGACGTGACTACAGTAAAAGCAGTCAAGTGAAGATGACGTCACCTTCCAAAGAAAAAAATCAACTCATCACCGAGCTGTTCAAACCAATAGGAAGGAATTTTACCCGTCGCCGTATAATTATCAAGGGATTGGATGACTTGTGGCAAGTTGACTTGAGGCAAATGGATTTGTATGCGGAAGATAACGGAGGCTAAAAATATTTTCTCATCATCATAGACTGTTTTTCAAAATTTGTGTGGACGGAACCATTAAAAAGCAAGTCAGGTGACGAGGTAAACCGAGCCTTTGCGAAAATTCTCAAACAATCACATCTTATTCCAAAAAATTCGCGATCAGATCAAGGAAAGGAATTCTACAATTGACATTTTCAACGATTGATGCGTCAAGATAGCATAAACCACTATAATACCTATACAGATAAAAAAGCGGTCATGGTTGAGCGTTCCATACGAACGATTAAAGAAAAACTATTCAAGTATTACAGTTTGCATAGCATAAACCACTATAATACCTATACAGATAAAAAAGCGGTCATGGTTGAGCGTTCCATACGAACGATTAAAGAAAAACTATTTAAGTATTACAGTTTGCATGGGACTTATAAGTGGGTGGATATTTTACAGGATATTGTGAAAAGCTATAATTCACAAAAACATAGTGTGACCAAAATGAAGCCTCATGATGTGGGCCAAAAATATGAAAAGTGTCTGTCAAGGGATTGGATGACTTTTGGCAAGTTGACTTGAGGCAAATGAAATGAAAATGAAAATGAAAATGTTATTTATTAAGCATTAGCTAATTTTTACAATAATAGGTTAATAATACAAACTAACTTACAAAGTAACATGCATTCTCAACCTCGTAACAAATGAGCCATAAGTTTTTTACAAAAAATACTTAACGTTGGGCCAGTTTTTATGTCAACAGGCAATTCGTTAAATTTCTCAAGTCCTTGATAAAATAATGTTTTCTGAAGCTTACTGGTGCGATATGAAAATTTTGACTTGTCCTGATGTTATAATTATGGAAATGAGATCTTTTTTCTAAATATGGACTAAAATACGTGGGTAACATATTATGTTCGATTTTATATATATGTACAAGATTTGCCCTAATAATACACTTTTCTACATTCAACCAGTTCAATGTCTCTTACATAGATGAAATTGAAGTATACCTGTCTCTGTTCAATAATATACGCATTATTTTATTTTGCATGACCTGTAATCTCCGTATGTCCTCTTTTGAACAAGATATTAACAATGAAAAGCAATAGTTGAAGTGAGGCAACAAAATCGCTTGGTAAATTGTCATTCTTGTCCATGAAGACAAAGTTGAAGAAACTCGTCGAAAAATACCAATTTTTTTGCCTAACTTCCTACACAAAAAATCCACATGAGCCGAAAAATTGAGTTGCGAGTCCAATATAACTCCAAGATATTTATTTTCTTTCACAAAATTAACTGGAACGTTGTTTATATACAGTGATAGATTCATTTCCTGAAACCGTTTACAATTCCTCTTAGATCCGATTATCATACATTGTGTCTTGGTGTTATTTAGCTTCAGTCTGTTTTGGCAGAGCCAATCATATAAAATGTTGAGTTCTTTGTTCAAATTGTTAGTCATTTCAATATAAGGAAGAAAACAGTTTGAGTACTCAGAGCAATAATCTTTTATTAGTAGCTGGCAAAGCGCTTTCGGCTAATAAAAAGCCATCATCAGTGCCCCAATAGTCAGTTGTGTACAGTGGACATTTTCCTCAATTTGACCATCATTGGGCCCCTTTCAAGGGTGCTTATTATTCGTAAAAATGGTCCGGCATCATACAATACTATTTTCCGAAGTTATCGAGGTCAATCAAGTTGACAAGGTTAAAATAACATTAAACATAAGCACGTACGAGACATTTACAACACTTTAAAATGAATGTATAGACTTATTTTATCATTCTAGCGATGATTGACCACGAGGCGAAAGGTGAGAGATGAATTGATACAGGTTATTAAGCGAATATAATATATTCAGATTCGCTTAATAACCTGTATCAATTCATCTCTCACCTTTCGCCTCGTGGTCAATCATCGCTAGAATGATAAAATAAGTCTATAAATTCATTTTAAAGTGTTGTAAATGTCTTGTACGTGCTTATGTTTAATGTTATTTTAACCTTGTCAACTTGATTGACCTCGATAACTTCGGAAAATAGTATTGTATGATGCCGGACCATTTTTACGAATAATAAGCACCCTTGAAAGGGGCCCAATGATGGTCAAATTGAGGAAAATGTCCACTGTACACAACTGACTATTGGGGCACTGATGATGGCTTTTTATTAGCCGAAAGCGCTTTGCCAGCTACTAATAAAAGATTATAGCTCTGAGTACTCAAACTGTTTTCTTCCTACTTCGAGATGAGCAACACAGCCATTCCTTCCTATTTCAATATAATTTTTACCAGAAACAGAAATTAACGTGTCAACCGCAAATAAATTAAGAGTACAGTTTTTCATAGATCTATAAATGTCATTTATATAAATTATGAAAAGCAACGGACCAAGAACACTACCTTGTGGGACTCCTAATACATTATTCGTTTTATTAGAAATTTTGTCGCCTATCCTAGTGATATGATATATGTTATCTAAATAATTCTTGAGCCACAGCACTGCTTTATGATCTATACCATATGAAATAAGTTTTTTTTATCAAAATATCCCGGTCAGCAGTCTCAAAAGCCCGCTTCAAGTCAACGAACACACACAACACTGTTTCACCCTTATTGAGGCACTTTCTCCATTCTGCACAAACATACTGGATAGCAGATTCACAGGAATGCTTGTTTCTGAAGCCGGATTGCCCAATGAAGAAAAGTTTGTTGGCATACGATGGTTTCAATGATCTTGTCTAGTGCTGGTAGTAGATTTATGGGGCGAAAATCTGCCGGAGTGTTGAGTTTCGTCACTTTTGGTATGGGAACTAAGGTACTAATTTTCAAGGCGTTTGGTATTGTCCCAGTTTCGAGTGATGTATTGATTAAGTGAAGCAAAGATGTCCCACAACATCAAACAAATCTTTCAATAATTTTATGCTTAGTGTCTCATCACTCGAACATTTATTTTTGAGTTTGAATAATATCCCTTTCAACTCTGTTAAAGTAACCTGTTCAAAACGCTGCAAAATTTCTACTGAATGAGGTTTTTCAGGACTTTTCCAATTTCTGGTTTCAATACTGTCAGAAATTGCATCTAAACTGTTTGAGAAAAAGGTATTGAATTTATCCTCCAAACTTCCCGTTTGAACTCCAAAATAAATCGTTGAACTATAGGCACTTTGTTTGTTATTCCCCATCATCTTCTTCAGAGTTTTCCACATCCTTTTCCCATCATGCTTACATTTATCAATATTTTCATCATAATACTTTCTTTTTTGTGATCGGATCATTGAAACAACTAAGTTCCTTTGTTGCTTGTGACTATTCCAGTCGTTCTCAGTTTTTGTGAAACAAAACTTTTTGTACAGCCTCTCTCTCTCTTTTTGCGTTTCTTTCACCTTTCTATTTATCCATGGTTTTTTTCTGGAAATAATTGCTTTAAGTGGTGCATACTTATCCACTGCTTGTTGTATGTTATGTAAAAAGTTATTGTACAAAACATTGACATCTGTTGATGTAAAATTCCAATCTTTACCTATAAGTTCGAGATTAATATCGTGAATGACTTTTTCATTCAAATTTCTGCGATAAACAGGTTGCTTTTTCACTTCTTGGATAACGAAAGGAACTTCCATCCCTATTACTTCATGGTCACTGAGTATTGGAAAGTCTCTGGGTATCTCATCTGAGAGGAAGTCATTTGTTATTATGTAATCTATTAGTGATGATGATTCATTTGTTATCCTTGTTTCTTTCGTGACGATTTGCCTGAATCCTGAACTATTCACAATCTCGCGAATTCTCTTCGAGTCTCTTCCACTTTTCAACCAGTCAATGTTTAGATCACCTAGAAAAACAGTGTTTCTCTTTTGAAAATTGTCTTCATCAAGTTAAGATTCCAGATAATCAAGAAATTCACTACTGGCTGAATTTGGCGATCTGTAGAAACAACCCACATTAAAACCTTCTCCTTGGCAATGAATCTGTACCGCTGTCATCCAGTAACTGTAATCTACAGCATCATTACAAATTTCTGAGAAAGTAACACCATCTTTCACATATATTATTGTCCCTCCAGTGTGCCTGCTATGAGAGTAACAAACAATTGCTGTGTAACCCTCGATGAAAAATTCGCTGTTTTCTATATCCAAGGTAACGTGAGATTCACTTATGCAAAATGCAATAGGCTGTCCATCAAAAATTAGATCGGTCAATTCTTCAAGATGTGACGTAATTCCCTGTATATTTACATAAAGTAATAGTAGATTTTGTGATTCGAGTTTTTTGAGCTGTCTGCTTTAATTCTTTCAACCTACTAACTAACTAACCCAAACTAACCCAAACTAACCCATGAACACTTTTCCTGGGGCGATAAGATCATTGAATAGAATCGGGTGGACTTCCAATATAACATTGGTATACTTTTTATTTTTTGGATTTATTTTTTTGACCAACTTTATTTCCATATCATCTTCCAGTTCCCGTTCAAACTGACGCTTAATTTGACTAATAAGTAAATCTTCATCATTAACATTATTTTCTGACAGTCCCACTACGATTACTTTTGGATTTGATTTTTTAGGAATCTCAGTATCATATTCACCGGAGAATTTGGCCGCAACGGTATCCTGCAGCTTTTTTCGGGATTCGTCATCATTGCATTCGATAACAACGGTCCCCTTACTTATTGTTTTCACTTTATTTACTGCTATCGCCAGTTCCGACGGATTAATTTTTTGCGTCAGAATTTGTTGAGTTTTTTTGCTGTCCTGCTCGGAGTTTTTTGCTTTCACGAACAATGGATGATGGAATTTATTAGTTTTGACGACACTAGACCAACTCTTAATTGACGAGGTTTCCTTGATCTTCACATTTTTGAATTATACGATTTGTATTTTTGACACATTCTTCAGTTTGAGTTTCCAACTTTTTGATCCACATCGATATATTCAACTTTTCTTCAACACATTGAATACACTGATCACAAAACCAAAGTAGATTTTTACACTCTTTGATAGTCTTCACCACATTATCTCTGATTAGTAAACACTGGATATGAAAACTTTGATAACACGACTTGCATGAGATTTGTTTAGAATTTACAATGAAATTACCGGAGCAACGGGCACAGACGTCTGTACTTGTCGACATCGCGATAACCATGGATTTGTATGCGAAAGATAACAGAGGCTAAAAATATTTTCTCATCATCATAGACTGTTTTTCAAAATTTGTGTGGACGGAACCATTAAAAAGCAAGTCAGGTGACGAGGTAAACCGAGCCTTTGCGAAAATTCTCAAACAATCACATCGTATTTCAAAAAATTCGCAATCAGATCAAGGAAAGGAATTCTACAATTGACATTTTCAACGATTGATGCGTCAAGATAGCATAAACCACTATAATACCTATACAGATAAAAAAGCGGTCATGGTTGAGCGTTCTATACGAACGATTAAAGAAAAACTATTCAAGTATTACAGTTTGCATGGGACTTATAAGTGGGTGGATATTTTACAGGATATTGTGAAAAGCTATAATTCACAAAAACATAGTGTGACCAAAATGAAGCCCCATGATGTGGGCCAAAAATATGAAAAGTGTCTGCTCAATACTGTTCACAATCACATTAAAATATCCAAAAATCGTCGAAAATTTCATATTGGCGATGTGGTGCGCATTAGTAAAGCAAAGCACGTATTTGAAAAGGGATATACCCCGAAATGTACAACCGAGCTATTCAAGATTGTTGATGTTAAAATTACTGATCCAGTGACATATCTGCTTGAAGATATAAATGGTCATCCGATAAAAGGAGCATTCTACGAGCAAGAATTAGAAAATACAAAACAAGAGGATGTTTATTTGGTGGAAAAAGTGTTATGTAAAAAAGGGAAAAAAGTATATGTCAAGTTGCTTGGATTCTCACAACAGTAGGATAAGTTCCAGCGATATTTTATAGGTGTGAAACGCCATTGCACATGCTTATCTGTAATAAAGATTTTCTTCCTGATTCCACAATCAGTAAACTTTGAGTATTGAAGGTGTATGGTTATCGTCGTCGTCATCAATCAAGTGAAATGTCTACAGCAACACAGTCAATACATCAACTGCTGGCAGAAATTGAGAATGATCTAGCTCAGGAAGCGCAACATCTGGTGATAGGCGAAAATGAGGGTGAGATCACAGAAACACCGGAATCAGTAGCCGAATATTCGTTACCCAGCACAATGTCCTACTCAGCTAGCAGCAACATCGCGATACATGTGGAATTGAACAGAAATTTCGAATCACCTGTTAGTGATCAAAATATGTTGATTTTTGAAGAATTTGGGTGGTGCCTTCTGATTAGTCATCTAGAGTGGATGCTGATGGGATATTTCAAGTGTAGGGAAATCGCCCATCTCCGATTCATTTCCTGCAAAGATATTATCATCAGCGAAGTTCAAGCCGGGAACCAGTTCAAACTTGTTTCAATAACAGAACAATCTCAAACCTAAGACCTGAGTGAAAATAACATCCAAGACCTGTGCACCTCAAACGAACATTTTGTGAAAAAATACTGCAGGATTTGGAACAACTGAACTTTCATGCATACTATTCTACTGTTATTGGCATTATTCATGAATTACTTACAGATCAGATCAAGCATATCAATATTGTCGATGTAATTTCATCTCTTTTTAGCAGAACTTCATGCATTAAATCCAATGTTTGAAGGAAATTATGTACTATGAACCCAATAGAATTAGTGATGATTTAAATAAAATTTACCGAAAATAAGTGTATGTTCTATTATTTCTTGTAAACAACCTCTCATTGTGCTAATAGCTGCATTTTGCAATAAAATCACAAATACAATGCACCATTGTTCATTGAATCTATAGTTGTACGGTGTTACGTTTTTATTTTTCACCTCATTTCGTGACCTTAATTTTAGCATTTTCGTCAATTAAATTCCAGAGCGTTTAGTGTAGAAATTCAAAATTCAGTACCTCAACCGACATTCAAAATAGATTAAAAATAACTTACATTCAATTTAGTGAAAAAGAAAAATTAAAACTATATGGGTTTGTGTAAGTCCGTGTTTCAACCATTAGTCCGGTCCTGTGTGACCGTGAATTGCTTCTAGTGTACCTCAGTCTCCAGATGACAAAAGAACAAGCCTATTAAATCCATGGTTCATAGTCCAGCCCTGCGTAGATGCGTCGTACCAGTATTTTGAATTCTAAAAAAAAGGTAACTGTCTTGAAATCGCACTTTTTTCTCCAATTTGGTTGAGGTTACCGAGTGGGTGTGCCTCGTGGCTACTTGCCGATTTTTTTGAAAAACCTGACGATTTCCATCTCAAATTGGGATCAATTAATGGTTTATGTTGAACTTATTGAACTCAATACTACGTACCTGGAAAGGACCCGGTCATTGTTGACAACGAATCGGAAAGTGTGTCATTCCTGTTATGAGTTAGAAAGAGATAGGTATCCGTAACTATCGCTATCTCTCTCCACTCCATGAGTAAAGTTCAATGAGTTAGAAAGAGATAGGTATCCGTAACTAACGCTATCTCTACCTGCTTCACTCTCAATAATAAGCGGGTCCGTTCCAGGTAGTATGGAGTTCAATGGTTGAACCAAAGTGCTAAATGCAGATTGACGAGTTTTCGCTCAGAGTTTTCCCCCATTTTTCATTGGAACACGTTTTGGCCCATCAACATCAGTGGTAAGTGAGATTTTCTAAGTCATCACTCAGTCCTTTAGTGGCTTCTTTATTTTCAGGCTTTTTTCTTTTTACTTATTTTCCTTTTATACTCCATTTTCCAATTTCCTATGCGCTTTTGCGTCCTCGATGTGCCGCATGTGGAATGTCGAAGTGTGGAGATGAGCTGAGGCTATTTTGAATTAATTATCTGGCAATCCAACGTGAAACTCACCTACCCTTGTCAGTTGGACTGTGAAAAAGTATCGACCACTCATTGGATACCAAACTACCAGACCCATAATCTGTCCAACCACGAGTGACCCTGATTTGACGAAGCCTCTTGAGCCCTATTTCTAGCATGCCTTTTCCATGTGAGTTGTTTACAGTTTTCCCATGTTATGATTTATCTTTTGAATCACTATAACCATCGCACACAAAGGTTATCATCCTTTAGTCAAATCAGTAGTTAGGGCAAAGCCGATTCTGCCTCAAATTTGCTATGAAATGGTGAATGCCCGAGATGTCACGTCATCCGTCGTCGGCGTGTTGTGTTGGGGTTGGGGTGGGGGTCTTAAGTGGGGGTCTTGAGTGGGGGTCTTGAGTGGGGGTCTTCGGTGGGGTCTTAAGTGGGGGTCTTGAGTGGGGGTCTTGAGTGGGGGTCTTCGGTGGGGGTCTTCGGTGGGGTCTTAAGTGGGGGGTCTTGAGTGGGGGTCTTGAGTGGGGGTCTTGAGTGGGGGTCTTCGGTGATGGTCCTGAGTGTGGTTCTTGAGTGGGGTGTGGAGAGTGGGGGGTGTGGAGTGTGGAGCTAAGGAATGACATTACATTCTATAAACAAAAAAAGTTCATGATTCAAGCCTTGAATAAATTGAGTATTATGGGTAAGTGTTATCATCATCATCGTTGTGGTTTTCACACCAACCACAACAGTTCTAAATTTAGCTCGAATGTGGTTTTCTTATCAGTAACAAGTCTCAGCCTGCGATTTTCTTATCAACAGTAAACAGGATGTGGTTTTTACACCAACCACAACAATTCTCAATTTAGCTCGAATGTGGTTTTCTTATCAGTAACAAGTCTCAGCCTGCGGTTTTCTTATCAACAGTAAACAGGATAGGTTTTCACACCAACCGTAACAATTCTAAATTTAGCTCGAATGTGGTTTTCTTATCAGTGACAAGTCTCAGCCTGCGGTTTTCTTATCAGTTACAAGACTCAGCCTGCGGTTTTCTTATCAACAGTAAACAGGATGTGTGTTTCTTATCACACCAACCACAGCTTTATCAGCAGTTCTAAATTTTGGTTGCATGTGGTTTTCTTATCAACCGTAGACAGGATGTGGTTTTCACGTCACACTCTTATCAACAATTCTAAATTAAGCTCGAATGTGGTTTTCTTATCAACAGTAAACAGGATGTGGATTTCTTATCACACCAACCACAGCCTTACCAACGTCACACTCCTCTTATCAACAGTTCTAAATTTGGGATGAATGTGGTTTTCTCATCTCAATAACACAAGAACACAAGAAAACAAGAAAACATGAAAACAAGAAAACAAAAACACAAGAAAACAAGAAAACAAAAGAACAAGAAAACAAGAAAACAAGAACACAAGAAAACATGAAAACATGAAAACAAGAAAACAAGAACACAAGAAAACAAGAAAACAAGAAAACAAGAAAACAAGAAAACAAGAAAACAAGAACACAAGAAAACAAGAAAACAAGAAAACAAGAACACAAGAAAACATGAAAACATGAAAACAAGAAAACAAGAACACAAGAAAACAAGAAAACAAGAAAACAGGAACACAAGAAAACATGAAGACAAGAAAACAAGAACACAAGAACACAAGAACACAAGAAAACAAGAACACAAGAAAACAAGAAAACAAGAACACAAGAAAACAAGAACACAAGAACACAAGAAAACAAGAACACAAGAACACAAGAAAACAAAAACACAAGAACACAAGAAAACAAGAAAACAAGAACACAAGAACACAAGAATACAAGAACACAAGAACACAAGAACACAAGAACACAAGAACACAAGAAAACAAGAAAACAAGAAAACAAAAAAACAAGAACACAAGAAAACATGAAAACATGAAAACAAGAAAACAAGAACACAAGAAAACAAGAAAACAAGAAAACAAGAACACAAGAAAACATGAAAACAAGAAAACAAGAACACAAGAACACAAGAACACAAGAAAACAAGAACACAAGAAAACAAGAAAACAAGAACACAAGAAAACAAGAACACAAGAACACAAGAAAACAAGAAAACAAGAAAACAAGAAAACAAGAAAACAAGAAAACAAGAAAACAAGAATACAAGAAAACATAAAAACATGAAAACAAGAAAATAAGAACACAAGAAAACAAGAAAACAAGAACACAAGAACACAAGAAAACAAGAAAACAAGAAAACAAGAATACAAGAACACAAGAAAACAAGAAAACAAGAAAACAAGAACACAAGAAAACATGAAAACAAGAAAACAAGAACACAAGAAAACAAGAAAACAAGAAAACAAGAAAACAAGAAAACAAGAAAACAAGAAAACAAGAAAACAAGAAAACAAGAAAACAAGAAAACAAGAAAACAAGAAAACAAGAAAACAAGAACACAAGAAAACAAGAAAACAAGAACACAAGAAAACAAGAACACAAGAACACAAGAAAACAAAAACACAAGAACACAAGAAAACAAGAAAACAAGAACACAAGAACACAAGAACACAAGAACACAAGAACACAAGAACACAAGAACACAAGAACACAAGAACACAAGAACACAAGAAAACAAGAAAACAAGAAAACATGAACACAAGAAAACAAGAAAACAAGAAAACAAGAAAACAAGAAAACAAGAAAACAAGAACACAAGAAAACATGAAAACAAGAAAACAAGAACACAAGAACACAAGAACACAAGAAAACAAGAACACAAGAAAACAAGAAAACAAGAACACAAGAAAACAAGAACACAAGAACACAAGAAAACAAGAAAACAAGAAAACAAGAAAACAAGAAAACAAGAAAACAAGAAAACAAGAAAACAAGAAAACAAGAAAACAAGAAAACAAGAAAACAAGAAAACAAGAAAACAAGAAAACAAGAAAACAAGAATACAAGAAAACATAAAAACATGAAAACAAGAAAATAAGAACACAAGAAAACAAGAAAACAAGAACACAAGAACACAAGAAAACAAGAAAACAAGAAAACAAGAATACAAGAACACAAGAAAACAAGAAAACAAGAAAACAAGAAAACAAGAACACAAGAAAACATGAAAACAAGAAAACAAGAACACAAGAAAACAAGAAAACAAGAAAACAAGAAAACAAGAAAACAAGAAAACAAGAAAACAAGAAAACAAGAAAACAAGAAAACAAGAAAACAAGAAAACAAGAAAACAAGAACACAAGAAAACAAGAAAACAAGAACACAAGAAAACAAGAACACAAGAACACAAGAAAACAAAAACACAAGAACACAAGAAAACAAGAAAACAAGAACACAAGAACACAAGAACACAAGAACACAAGAACACAAGAACACAAGAACACAAGAGCACAAGAACACAAGAAAACAAGAAAACAAGAAAACATGAACACAAGAAAACAAGAAAACAAGAAAACAAGAAAACAAGAAAACAAGAACACAAGAAAACATGAAAACATGAGAACAAGAAAACAAGAAAACAAGAACACAAGAAAACAAGAAAACAAGAACACAAGAAAACATGAAAACAAGAAAACAAGAACACAAGAACACAAGAACACAAGAAAACAAGAACACAAGAAAACAAGAAAACAAGAACACAAGAAAACAAGAACACAAGAACACAAGAAAACAAGAAAACAAGAAAACAAGAAAACAAGAAAACAAGAAAACAAGAAAACAAGAAAACAAGAAAACAAGAAAACAAGAAAACAAGAAAACAAGAAAACATGAAAACAAGAAAACAAGAAAACAAGAAAACAAGAAAACAAGAATACAAGAAAACATAAAAACATGAAAACAAGAAAATAAGAACACAAGAAAACAAGAAAACAAGAACACAAGAACACAAGAAAACAAGAAAACAAGAATACAAGAACACAAGAAAACAAGAAAACAAGAAAACAAGAACACAAGAAAACATGAAAACAAGAAAACAAGAACACAAGAAAACAAGAAAACAAGAAAACAAGAAAACAAGAAAACAAGAAAACAAGAAAACAAGAAAACAAGAAAACAAGAAAACAAGAAAACAAGAAAACAAGAAAACAAGAAAACAAGAAAACAAGAAAACAAGAAAACAAGAAAACAAGAAAACAAGAAAACAAGAACACAAGAAAACAAGAAAACAAGAAAACAAGAAAACAAGAACACAAGAAAACATGAAAACATGAAAACAAGAAAACAAGAAAACAAGAACACAAGAAAACAAGAAAACAAGAAAACAAGAAAACAAGAAAACAAGAACACAAGAAAACATGAAAACAAGAAAACAAGAACACAAGAACACAAGAACACAAGAAAACAAGAACACAAGAAAACAAGAAAACAAGAACACAAGAAAACAAGAACACAAGAACACAAGAAAACAAAAACACAAGAACACAAGAAAACAAGAAAACAAGAACACAAGAACACAAGAACACAAGAACACAAGAACACAAGAACACAAGAACACAAGAACACAAGAACACAAGAAAACAAGAAAACAAGAGAACAAGAAAACAAGAAAACAAGAACACAAGAAAACAAGAAAACAAGAAAACAAAAAAACAAGAAAACAAGAACACAAGAAAACATGAAAACATGAAAATAAGTAAACAAGAACACAAGAAAACAAGAAAACAAGAAAACAAGAACACAAGAAAACATGAAAACAAGAAAACAAGAACACAAGAACACAAGAACACAAGAAAACAAGAATACAAGAAAACAAGAAAACAAGAACACAAGAAAACAAGAACACAAGAACACAAGAAAACAAAAACACAAGAACACAAGAAAACAAGAAAACAAGAACACAAGAACACAAGAACACAAGAACACAAGAAAACAAGAAAACAAGAGAACAAGAACACAAGAAAACAAGAAAACAAGAAAACAAGAAAACAAGAACACAAGAAAACATGAAAACAAGAAAACAAGAATACAAGAAAACAAGAAAACAAGAAAACAAGAACACAAGAACACAAGAAAACATGAAAACAAGATAACAAGACAACAAGAACACAAGAAAACATGAAAACATAAAAACAAGAAAACAAGAAAACAAGAACTCAAGAAAACAAGAAGACAAGAAAACAAGAAAACAAGAAAACAAGAAAACAAAAAAACAAGAAAACAAGAACACAAGAACACAAGAAAACAAGAACACAAGAACACAAGAAAACAAGAAAACAAGAAAACAAGAAAACAAGATTACAAGAACACAAGAAAAGAAGAAAACAAGAACACAAGAACACAAGAAAACAAGAAAACAAGAAAACAAGAAAACAAGAAAACAAGAAAACAAGAAAACAAGAAAACAAGAAAACAAGAAAACAAGAAAACAAGAACACAAGAACACAAGAAAACAAGAAAACAAGAACACAAGAACACAAGAAAAAGAGAACACAAGAACACAAGAAAACAAGAAAACAAGAAAACAAGAAAACAAGAAAACAAGAAAACAAGAAAACAAGAAAACAAGAAAACAAGACAACAAGAACACAAGAAAACAAGAAAACAAGAACACAAGAAAACAACAAAACAACACAAAACATTAACAAAAACATCTCATAAGCAATTGTGGTTATATGAATATAAAATGAACAAATGTAGCCTGCAGTATTAGTTCACTGATTATAAAATTTCAGGTATAAATTCAGGATCGGTTTGCCTTGTGGTTTTCAACAAGACAGGTTTTGTTTAATTCAATCATATAAAGATGATTCACATTGAAAAGTAGCTGAATTTAAAAAAATAATACCTGTTGGGTGAAGTAGATAAATATTGCCACAATATATCCATTAGTATAAAAATTAACAATGACACATCAGATGAAGATGATTCTGGAATCGATGATGAGGATCCATATTGTACATATAAACTCGCCTGTCATATTTGTATCAAAACATTATTTGAATAAAAAAACTTTATAAAAGGGGTTTGAATTGTGAATTTTAATCAGTTTAGCGATAACGGGCGACAATGAGACATCTAATGATTTTGATGTGCTTTCACCTCACCACAGCTGAAGTGAATGTTACAGAGAGTATCTGATAAGATATGGATATTATACACCTATGGAGAATGCATTACAATGCATGCATTGGTGCAATTTCAGAAGAACTACTTATTACCGGTTGATGGTGCTGAAAATAATGAAACATTAGAGTTTATGAGCAGACCGAGATGTGGTATGAGTGATTATCCAGAGTCATTTATACTGAAAAACGCTTGGAATAAACACGTTTTGAAATGGTACTACAGTCGAACAACACTCGCACAAGATGTAAATCCTGTGATTGAGAGAGCATTTGCAATGTGGTCAGAACATGCAAATTTGACATTTGAGAGGAATGCCATAAATCCAGATATAATTATTTCATTTGCATCATTCAATCAAAGTAATAATCGAAGATGTATGAGTGGTCATTGCGACTTCCCATTTGATGGTTCCAGTAAAGTTTTGGCACACGCTTTCCCACCACAAGACAATCATTGTCGTGAAATTCATATGGATTCCAGTGAAAATTGGTACTATGGACTTCATGGAGAAATACCCGACAATCAGCTAAACTTTTTATCAAGTTTGGCACATGAAATTGGTCACCTCTTAGGTTTAGGTCATTCATTGGATAATAGTTCACTTATGTTTCCATTGTATGGAAAAACCGCTCTGAATCAAGATGATATCAAAGGCATACAAAACTTATATGGTGTGAGAAAGCAAGTTCTAACAAGTCCTCCACCACCACAACCACCGATTAACCAACTACCTGTAATAACTCAAATTAATGCTAATGCTTCAAATCTAAAAAAATCTCAAATCTATGATATTTGTGATGCTGATCCAAGTCAATTGTTATATCTTATACACAGACAACATTTATATATTTTTTATAGGGAAAAATTCTGAATAATGAGTTTGAAATCAAAAATGTTCACCTCAAAAGCTCTACCGATTCGTCTGCTACTTAAATTCCTGCCACCGTTTGAAAAACTTACAGCTGTGTATAAAAGACCATCGGGACAGATAGCTGTGGTTATAAATGATTATTTATATATACTTAGCGAGGATAGATTTAGATTTATTGACCGAATCAATATAACAAAAAGATTTGAACCATTTGTGGATGGTAGAAAGTTACTTGGAGCAGTCAATACCTATTCTGGAAAAACCATCTTCTTTTATGATGATAATAACTTTGTAAATTTCGATGAGTGTACTCTACAGCCAGAGTCCTTTGGCTACACATCAATACATTTTAATGGTATACCACCATTATTCACTACAGTTTTTTGATATGTGAATGGATTGTTATACTTCATTCAAGATGGTCGCTTTTTTGAATATAATGAATTTGAAAATTCCCTACAAAATTCCGGTAAATTGGAGTTCAATACATTATTTGGTATAGAGTGTCCCATGATATCTTTATATGAACAACTTAGAATGTTACTGAGACAAGTTGTAAGTGAAATTCCTATGAATTCATAGTTTTAATTCATCTATAAAGTACATATAGCAACTATAGCGCTAAGTTCAAGGTTGTGGTTGACTGATAAAGAGACATTATTGATGAATAAAATTCTTGTGAAATAAAACATTACTTGTTTTAATTTGTTCAAAATATGCTGCAGACACATAATCTGACCAAGCTCACCCATATCAATCCATATTCAAAATATGCCGCAGACACATAATCTGACCTAGCTCACCAATATCAATCCATTTTCGAATAAAATTTCGCTCGCCGCTATCAGCATTACCACAAAATGAACTTGGGCTGTTGATAAAAATAAGTCGCACACACACCTAATCTCACCAAAATTTGGTCAAAATGCTCACTATCGGCATTATCGCAAAATGAAGGTGTTGTCAATAATAATAATGCAAACAATTCCACACAAAGTTTTTATTTAGTCATAATTGCTACAATTTTTTTAAATGTTTCATGGTGTACTGGTCCTTGACTGGAACACCTCTCGCCATTTGCGATCAAGCTCTTCAAGCGTCTCCATCATACTAATTCAATTTTCTCACAATTTCACTTAGAGGAAGGTACTCCATAACACAATCATGGATAATTATGCAGTAGGCTTTTGTTCTGGTAGGTCATATTTCTTATTCACCAAGAAATCATCTCTTTTTTGAATTTCACATCGTAATATCTCAGAATCCTCAATAATTTTTTTGATTTGCTTTAGTGGGTTTTGTTTTGATGAGATTTTGGAAAAGTTCAGATGAATATATAAAACTTTCATACAAAATTTTTATTTCTCCATACCACTAGCATATGAGGATCAATATTCTTATCTCCTCACCAATCATCATCGGACTCCTGCAACATTTGGAGGCAAAATCGACATCGGCAATCTCAGATCTACATGTGTGCCCCTTTAATCCCAACCATCTGGTGCGGGGGCCACGGTTCCACGCACATACACTAAAATGTCGAGCCTGGAATCCATCATGGCTCCAATGTCCCAACCATTGACTTTAAATACTATAGACAGGGCATCCCATTCATAAAATGGTATTAGTCTTGACGCCAACATCACAATAAGTGCGAAAGAGACAACACTATGAGTGGAAAGAGATAAAACGAGGAATCCGAACCCATCGGGCAACACCGCATGAGAACATGTGATTCTTATAATACGTACGTCCGAACTCGATTTTCATCTGGAACAGCGGCGGCACATTTCGAGTTTCAACCGTTTTGTATGAAAAATATAAATGAATATTAATTTGGGTAGGTACCTATGTCGTCATTGTTATATGACAGTATATCACATTTTTGACTTTCTGAATCAATAAAAATCGAAATTTTCATAACATTAAAAATTAAATCTCCTGCTGTTCTTCCGACAATAATGCATTACGGTTCCGAATAAAATGACAACCAAAATACAAAATATATTTCGCCTTTCTTACATATCTCTAAGGCCATTTTACTCAATTTGCCATATGATTTCTGTTTTTGGAGACGGGAAACTGTATGGTCTGCCGGTGAGTCATGATTGGCAAGCTTCCCGGTTTTAAATATTTGATTTCATCAATGTCACGTAAATAGTCTTGTGGGTTAAAATGGGCCGAACGCAAAAAGGGAGGTTTGATTCGAAGTCGGTCCTCGTCAATCCTCACCAAAGAACACCAAATATTTCGCAGCTCTTCATTTTTTGGAAATCTAAAATTAGATAACAAGAAAAAAATATGAAAAATAGGAAACAGCAACGTTTTACTTTTCTTGTTTCTAATACATAAGTATATTTAACTATTTTTAACTATACCAAAATGATTATCAGTGCTGGAAAGTGAGTGGAGATAAATTCAAAGAAATATGGTGCAGGAGTCATACTAAACAAAGACCGCAAATATTGGTATACCTGCAAATTGAAGCAGGTAAGCAATATTGTTTATTGGTCTATTCTTCTTTAAATTAATGTCTAGACATAAATTTAAATTTGTATGTTTAGACATAAATTTGGCCCAAAAACAATACATAATGCGTAGGTACCCTGCTTCAATTTGCAAGTACTAATATTTGCAGTTTCTATTCACATTTCGCATTCTCCAGAAAATTAAACATTTTTTATATATCCTATACCTACCTTAAAAATAAAATTGCAATTTTTTCTGGCACGTTTTAAAATGTAAAGGTTTATTCGGAAGCCTTGGGAACAGGGTAAATATCTATTTTCAACCATTGAGCTTTAATTAAAAACTTTTTTCCAAACGTCAAATCAAAAAGTGGATTGCGGGGTCCATTTAGCTGTGCCCTGTACAAGGTTTTTTATATATTAATTTAGACCCCCTTTATCTTTTTTATTTGACGTTTCTGACAAAAATGTCCCTTCATAAAAGTCTATTGATTGGTTTCGAGCAAATTGTTGGAAAAACTATATTTCGCTTTAACAGGAAGAGAGACTGGGCGTCGTCAAAATTTTTAATTCCAATTGAAATGTACAGGCAAAGAGGGCGATATGTCAAAAAAGTAATTTCGAGATAAACGCGAGGTTTTAAGAGCTCTAAAAAGTGATTATAATAATAATAATTGTGAAAGTAAGCATTCTTACTGAAGACTTCAACCTTATTGTAATAAAAAAAAAACGAAAATAGGACAGTTGAGGAAGTATTCAATAAATAATTCATCTTGACTGTGTATGAAATAATCGAGGAAATAATGGAATAGGTATTCAAGTAATATGAATATCCTTTCTTATTTGAGAACAATCTGTTCCTATTGCATAAAACACTACCATTCAGGCTTTTTTTCCAAATCAGTTTCATTTTTTCGTTTTTACCTATTCACGAATAAAAACAAACATTTAAACTTCCTGAAGATTGAAAAATCCTCATTTTCATGAATGAAATATGATGATGCCTACACTCTACACCACTGGATCCCTCTCCAGTCAATGCTCAATGCAAATTTGACACTTACCTGTGAATGGTGATTTCTGGATCCGAATGGTCCAGTTTTTGACACAGCAAGCACAATCTTACCATTTTTCACAAATAAAGTCACAATACAACACTTCACAAGCACGAAAGTAGAAGTTTTCAAGTTGAAACCCCATGGCATCACCGCACTACCTTCAAAATCGAAAACAGCTGTTTAAAGGCAGCGTTGCCGTGTACTAGGACTAATATTTACTATGTATCGCCTGTATCCAATGCACAAAAAATCATTATTTAATGATTGTTAGTAATTACGCTTTGAGTAGCACAAAAATGTTTCACATTATCTATGATATGAAATAATATCATCATTAGACACTATCACCGTTGTTCAACATTGAGTTGATTCACACGAAATCATAGTTGTAAATTTGTAAATGTATCTCATTATGCGATAATCTAGAATAGTGAACCTTCTTGAAAAATGAACAATACTCAATCCTCCTTAATTTTCATTGTATCATGTCTTATCAATCAATTTCGTACACAGAGGAATTTTCATTGATGAAGATTTGCCCAAATCGGCAACCGCGTCCAAAGCAGATCAGTTTTCGGCGACGCAGATAGATATAACTCGACAAGGATAGCGATACAGTGAATTTCTCAAGACATACGTCCAAAATTGGATGATGGTGCCATTATTTTTGAAGGTTTCCTTCTCTAAAGCCTTATAAAACTCAATGGTCCCAACAGACCGCACCATTATTTTTCGACAAAGGAGAAAATGGCTGTTCATTTGCGGACATGCGAGCCGCGGTATGAGCCTGATGGGGGTGCCCCGACCGGCACCCATTCATAATAACCCCATCATGATTGATAACAGTTGGGATGAATAAAAACTCTGAGTGATGGTTAGTGTGATTTAATTTTTTTTTCATTTAGCTTATCAGTGATTTAACACCCTTGTAGGATTCAGAGCTCAACCACCTAGTCGTATGTGCGTGGAACTAGCCTCCACACCAGAATCGTTGGCTTTATTTCAGGATTCCCAAAAACTTGATTTATCTACCAATAACGAATCACGAGATAAATAATATCACTCTACAAGTTCAAGATCAGGATTTTAATCTGATAAACTTCCGTGGTGAGGAGATCATCATTAGATTGGAATTGAAAAAAATGGTGCTAGTTATTGAAGCATATAAAAGGGGTGTTGCTGCATTACCTAGATCAGTCGTTGTGCGACCTCGTTCGAAGCAGGAAAAATTGGGATGAATGAAAAAATGTGATCATTAAAATGTTTTATTTCGTCAATTATTAACAATATCTTGTAAACTATAGTGGCCCCATGGGAGGGTGTCGTGACTATTATCAATCAAACAGCGTTTATCATCTAGGGCATTTAGGGCTAATTTAGTTTGTTCAGTGCTATAAACAGAATGCTTTACTGAGCGGATTGTGCATTGGTTAACAATTTTTTCAACATTTTCTTTTAAGCATTTTACATTTTTCGGGGAAACCATTCGTGTGAATCTGTATGTGTAAATATCTGTGACAGTTTTATGAAATCAATTGACTGTGATAATTTTGTGTTAGCGGTGTTTCTGGACTTTAAGAGAGCATTTGAGACAATAAATAGAGACATTTTATTGGATAAATTAGAGACAGTGGGTGTTCGGGGAAGTGCACTTGAGTGGTTTAGGTCCTACCTTACCAACAGAAGACAACGAGTGAAATTCAAAGGGTGTATGTCTGATGAAAACTGCGTTAATTATGGAGTTCCGCAAGGTACTGTACTAGGGCCAATATTGTTTTTATTGTATATCAACGATATGGTGAACCTCTTAAAAAAATGTAAAGCTGTCCTGTTCGCGGACGACACTATGTTGTATATCGTGGGTAAAGACATTCAAGAAATGAAACGCTACATGACGGAAGAATTGGAAAATGTGTTCAATTGGTTATGCATAAATAAGTTGTGCCTAAATGCAAGCAAGTCGAAGTTTTGCATTTTCGGCAAAAAATCAAGATTGAGTCAAGTTGACATTGAAAGTATAACTCTAGAAATAAATGGGGAACCACTACAACATCATAGAGAAATAAAATATTTAGGTGTGATTCTGGACGCTAACTTGAACCTGCATGCTCAAGCGGATTATGTGATGAGACAATTTTCCAAAAAAGTAGGCTTTATATCTAGAATAGGAAAACCACTGTCTCTATATACAAAAATGTTGTTATATAACACCATCGCAGCGCCACATTTGCAATATTGCTCCACGGTCTTGTACAATCTACCTATGTATAAAATGGACCAACTACAGAAAATTCAAAATAGGGCCTTAAGAATTATTCTCAAGTGTAACCGGTACACTCCTATCTATGTGATGTTAAAGGTTGTTGATACGCTGTCAGTCAAACAAAAAATTGTATTTGATGTAAATGTATTTCTTTTTAAAATAAAAAATAACCTGCTCCCAAATTACATCTGTGATAAAGTAAAAACTTTTAGAGATGTACATAGTTATAAGACTCGAAACTGTGATAACTTTGTTTTGTTCGAAAAATGTCATTCTAGTCAGCTGCATAACTCCATCTTGCACAAAGGTTTACAAGAATTCAATCGGCTTCCAAACACATTGAAGAACTGTACTAGTCTTGGTCTTTTCAAAAAACTATTGAAGCCACACATCCTGTCATCTCCATTTTAATTTTTCACCTCCAGGTTTTTAATTGTTTTAGTTTTTAACTTTTTACTGCTCTATTTTACTGTTACTATGTACAATGCTTGTATTATTTTATTTTTTTTTTATTATTTGTTCATACATATCTGTTATACATTTTTATTATACTTATACAATAATTTAAAACTGTAAACTTGTGTAGCTTTATGCTAAATAAATGGATTACTTACTTACTTAATCATCAAAAGTAATTTTGTTCTTGACAATACAAGACTTTACACCTTTTGCTTTTTTCATACATTTTTGAACACCTTGAATTTTATATGAATACATTTTCGACCTCAACCCCACAAAATGTGTCATAATTTTACCATTTCCTTCATCCTTCATTAACCCCAAAACTTTTTTATTCACTGATGGAATCTGATAAACGTTATCTGGGGGATAATCGCTGGTGTCGAATTTTGGAAGATCTTTTTTGATGAGCTCATCATACACATCATTGCACTCAATATCGTAAATGAAACTGTCTGGGTCCGTATACAGAAGCTTGGGTTTTTTAGAAAAAGATTTTTTTAGCATGAAATTATAATGAAAATCATACATTTCAATCTTTGAAATGTCTAAAATACACATACCAATGTAAAGTGGTTTATTGAAAATGAGATTTGTTTTCTTCATTTCTATAGCTACCAGATCTTCGGCAAAAATTGTTAAATTATGAAATGCTGCATTGGAAATCAGATTGTTGGCACCATATCGACCCTCCCATTTATTAACCAATTTCACAATACGATGTTTGCGAATGTTTTCCATTGTTTTACCAAATACAGCATTATTCATTAACTTGAAGAGATTTTTGCTGAAATCGTTAGTGGCTTTTGATCGAAGTTGAGTGTTTAGTTCGATGTATGCCTCTAACCAAGAACTTTGCTTGAATTTTAAAATTCTATGTATTTGCGTAATTTTGACACCATTACTCACAGCTTGCTTTAAATTGCGGTAATGAATAACATATTTTGTTTTGTTGTGAAGAGTTGTTAACAGTTTTGGAAATTTGGACTTTGGAGGGGCCATATGTTCGGAGCAGAATGGAAAATCGCTGTGCAAGTCCTGAAGTGTTTCAGGGTATTCCAAATCCACCTCCAAAATATAACCCTCTGGAGCATCATCCTCGATTAAAGTAACATCGAATTTTGGTAAATCAATGGGATCAACCCACCCGAATCCATCGTATGGTAGATGTTGAATCATTGCCCACCCATAAAGATTATTCACATCGAGGTAGAGTAGGTAGTTTGATGGTTTGGATTCATCATATTCCGCCATGTATTTATTATTTGCTTCAGCATACCTATTTGAGCACATTGAAATTCCCCCTCTCAAACCCTTTTCAATAAACATAATTTGATCAATGTCTTTCAACAGCCTCAGCTCACATTTTGTATATTTCAGCATACAATCCCAAGTATAACCTGGTAAAGTGTAATACCACGCTGGATCCAAACCATAAATGTTATGCGCATTGATTCTAAAGTTTTCAAAAACATCACTCAACAACAAAACATCTGTTTTTAAAAACAGATCGCTGTATTGACCTAAATCCTGAATATTGAATTCATCCCATACTTTTTGGGCATGTGAATACTCCTCATCACTAATATTTTCATCATTTAATTTTGAATAGAACATTTCTTTGGGTGGTAAACTTGTTTTTTCCAATCTAGTCATATTATCAACATAATCATAACAGAAAACCCCCTTACGTGTTAATAATTCAAATTGTTTTGGATTACATGAAGAAAATTCTCTCTTTAGATTTATCAAATCCTCCAATTTCAATGTGGATGCTAATGAACTCAAAGATGCATTTAAAAATTGTAGTGAATCGATATATCTAAATTTTATGCTAGTTTCATCATCATACTGAGTGAAGGAAATGTATTTCTCTTTATTGAGTGGAAGAATACTAAATTTTTCCACCCTTCCTATGGCTTTTAGAATGAAATGGGAATCGTAACCTGAGAGATTGTGGAATACAATGGGGACAATGAATTGTTTTTTGAAATTTAAATTACAATTTGAGTGGGCAAAACCTCTAATATCTCCTGTGAAATGATCATGATCAACAACAATCTGATCTGTGTCAATAAAAGGTTTCTCACAAATGTGACACTCTTTGGCCATACCCTTGTCCAACACTTCCGACATGGGTACAATTTTAGACATCTTATCTTCAACAAATTTCGCAATATTTTTCAGTTGATCTCCAAACCAATCAAAACAATCTTCGCCGCGGTAGCTTTTGTAAAAGGTTAGCGAGTCGTCATAGGAACACTTGAATAAAAATCCAATGCTGAATTGAATATGCTCTTGGAAATTGACAGTTTTTAAATGTGTCAACTCACCAGGATTTTTTTTCAAAATAGATTCGAAATCCCCATATATGATGAATGGTGCTTTTTGTTTATAAATATGATTTCTGAAGGAAACGTAATCATATTTGGGGAATGAAATTTTTGAGCCATTTTTTGTTTCACACACACTTGAATGTTCACTCAAGCGTTCCTGAGACTGGAAATAGTTCAAACATCTATCGCAAATGAATATTTTATGCCCATGTTTATTAATTTGTGATCTCACTAACCTGGATAGATCCTTTATCAAGCAATAATGATATGAAATTTCAATCTCATTTTCAATATTTGGCAATGGTTCAAAATCATTAATTTTTGGAAAATATTTATTTTGAATGATGAGTAGGTTGACGTGTTTTTCCAATTTTTCACTTGTTAACCTACAAGGTTGAACGCTGAAGAATTCATTCTTTTCATTTTGAGTCATCTCCAACATATAAACATTTACACTTATATTATTTAATTTTTCGAATTTATGAATTTTGTTGACTGTCATTGGAAAATCCAAACCCTCTGTATTAAGGACGCGGGTGTAATGTGGATATGATTTGACCCTATCCGATTTTTTTCTGATGAGGTATAAAGCAGCGACTATACACCAATAAAAGCACGCGTTATCATCATTTTTAATGTTAATACATGTTTTTTTCTTCGAAATTTGATTGGGCAAAGGAATGTAGGATGAAGCACCCACCCCAAAGCTATGTTTATTAATACAAATCTCTGAACTGATAATTCTTCTTAATGCCCACCCACTGTCACGTTCTTGAAAATCCTCCATTTTTTGTAAAATTGGCCTACTGATAAAATTGTCAAACCACTCAATCAAATTGGTCCCCATGTCCAAAGTTTGATTTTTTGTGGAAAAATATTTATATTCGAGGTGTTCAACGTTATCTTTGCTAACACCGAATTCACCGCAAAAAGTTGCATTCACTTTTATGGCACTGAACTCTTTCAAAATTTTGTTGATTTTTACTTTGAATAGGAAAGACCCCCACTCAAGACCCCCACTCAAGACTCACCACTTAAGACCCCACCGAAGACTCCCACCGAAGACCCCCACTCAAGACCCCCAGTCAAGACCCCCACTTAAGACCCCACCGAAGACCCCCACTCAAGACCCCCACTCAAGACCCCCACTTGAGACCCCCACCCCAACCCCAACACAACACGCCGACGACGGATGACGTCACATCTCGGGCATTCACCATTTCATAGCAAATTTGAGGCAGAATCGGCTTTGCCCTAACTACTCAAATCTGTATATCGATGATTGAGTTTTATTCAGTATTTTCTTTTTGATCACTATCAGCGAAATCTATATAGCTACCTACTACATCAATTACTCACGTTTTAGATTTATAAGTGGAATTATTCCTTGTAAATTTCTTTTGTTAGCCATCAAAGCGGATATTAAAATAATCACAACCTGTAAATAGTTTGCACATACCACGGATTTCATCAATTTTCACAGTACAAATAACGAGACAAATAAGAAGGCATAGACTTATAAAAAGTAGCATTGATCTTGTTGATGAATATATATTTGAGCGGTTCCTTGATAATAGAGAGGTATTTGTGCGATTGAACCGATACGAGGTGTGTTCGGTTAATTTGTATCAAGTGTCGGTACATATTATTAATATTGAATTTTGTAATAAACTATAGTTCTGGGTACTTCTGTGGTTTTCGTTCACTAACAACCTTCTCGCTTTTCCTTGGATTGCCGTTGGGTAAGTAAGTAAAGCGAGTGGCGCTATATCTCCGATTTTCAACTGTTTCTTAGAGTGTGTTATGCCCACGGCCACTCTACGCTGAAGCTAACATTCGTCAATCCGAGCACCATCTTCTTTATTGTTTTACTGACTTGTCATCATAACATAACTGGAAGTGTGCCGATGTTTATTGTTGTCCATGAGCAATTCCAAATAAATTTAAATTTGACAAAATATTGGTTAAATATATTTGTACTAGTTTGTTCTATTGTTCACGTAATTGTTCTCGTACTGTATACTTTAGCATTTTGAATTTGTATTTGCTTTGTCCATAAAATTTATTTAAATTTTTCTGTGGCAATAAAGCATATTTGCTTTGATTTGATTTGATTTCTTTTAGCGCAAATTACCAGTAGTATCCCTTTTGTGCCACTCACCACCCTTTTTCGCCGCTTTCAACTTAACAACGGTTTGCAGATTGCTTTGGAATGCTACCGATGAGGATGTGTTTCTATTAGCCAACTGAACATTCAGTTCATGTTTTGTGAATCAGTCCATACGAAGCGTTCATCGTCGTTAGTCGTCGTCGTTAGAACAGCACTTGTGATCTTGTGTGTCTGGGTACACTGGTGCACCAGTTGACTGAAGATGATCCTGACAGACGTGTGGAATTTTGCGAAATTATGACCGAAAGAATAGGCCGAGAACCGAGATACGTTCAAAATATTTGTTTTAGTGACGAGTGTACTTTCATTTTAAATGGCCGTGTACACAGACAAAATGTTCGTTATTGGAGTGACGTAGATCCGCATGTTTTCAGGGAAACCCACACGCAATATCCCGAGAAGGTTAACGTATGGGCTGGCATATTGTGGAACCATATTGATGGTCCTGTTTTCATTCATGAAAATTTGACAGGGGACTTGTATTTGAACTTGTTAGAAACTACAATAGAGCCTTTGACTTTACAAATACGTCAGAATAATCCCAACTCATTTGGCATGGCACCAATTTTCCAAGAGGATGGTGCGCCTCCTCATTTCAGCAGAAATGTAAGGCAGTATTTGGACATAACTAACCCCAATCGTTGGATTGGTCGTCGGGGTCCTACCGAATGGCCTGCCAGGTCACCCGATTCAACACCATTGGACTTTTTTTTATGTGGTTATTCAAAACAGAAAGTATATGCAACACAGCCAGACTCTCTTTTAGATTTACAGCAAAGAATTACTGCTTTCTGTCAAAATATCAATGTCGATACTTTCGAAAAAGTCCGTCAGAAGTTCTCAGACCGATTATTTCATTGTTTGGGGGTCAACGGAGGACATTTTCAACATTTTTACAATAAAAATTGGTGTATGCTTTCTTTGTTCTTATTTCACGAATTTCTTTATCTTGTTAGTTTGACGGCCTGTCATATCCGCACGGATGCGTCTAATCTTATGAATTTTCACACAATTATCTACTCGATAAGACCTTTCGAATGATGTGTCACACGACCCCCTTTTCCATTAAAAAAAATGTTTCAAAATGGCGCCCAGCCGCCATCTTGAATAGTAAAAGTACGTCAGTAACATCAAAAAGTAGTATTTCGACAGCAATTGAAGTATGTCAAGTTTTAAAATTTTTGGTGCACACATTAAAAAAAAGAGGGTGGTGACCTTTTAGAGCCGCATTGAACATAACAATCAATCAAGAACTAACGCGACAACAACATTTGAAAAAAATCTTTTCAAACTATTCAATAATGCTGTTTTTGGTGAAACGATGTAGAACATCAGAAATCATCGCATCGGGTTATCAAACTTGTGAATTGATAGGATGGACGATATGAAGCAAAAAATCTCATTGCAAGTCATCGATTTCACAATCGAACTATTCTTGACACCGAACACGACCTTATAGCTATTGAAATGAAAAAGAATGAATTGATTTTCAATAAACCTCTGTATATTGGTATGTCCATTCTGGACATTTCCAAATCATACATGTTTGATTTTCATTACACATATATGCTACCGAAATTGGGTATTGATCGCTGTAAACTTATGGACACTGATACGGATAGCTTGATCTATGAAATTCAGTAAAATGATGTTCACGAAAAGATTATCAAGGCTCATTTACAAAAATTTGACACCTCCGACTACTCTCCTAATAACCCTTATAAAATTCTGCTAGTCAACAAAAAAGTTCTAGGGCTAATGAAGGATGAAGCTAATGATGAAGCCAATTTCATTGTTCTTAGATCAAAAATGTACACTTTCAAAATTCAACAAGGGCAAAAAGTTGTGAAAAAGGCCAAAGGGGTCAAATACAACGTTGTGAAAAATAAATTAACGTTTGATGACTACTGTAATTCTCTAAAACATTCAAAAATTATCACTGCTACTCAGCGTTGCATTCGTTCCTATGCGCACAATTTTTACAGCATTGAACAAACCAAGGTTGCGTTGAGTGCCAACGATAATAAAATATTTCTGCAAGAGAATACCTTTGATACCCTTTCCTTTGGACACTATTCAACTTTATAGCGTTTTTTGAATATAATTTCAGAAATAGTATTGTCTCTGGGCAAATAACTTTAATCTGTTAATATTATGAATAATTGTAAGATTATATTATTAGTTTTTGTATTATCGTGGTATTAATTTTTTGCCCTATGTTCCTCAAGTACATACCAGCAATAATGTATGTACATAATCTGTATTCCTGAAAATTTATGATTTAAGTGTTTTTGTGTGTTCGATTTATTTGATTGGATATGCAATGGGAATATAATGAGTATGGTGTTTTTCAATTTTGAATATATCCAAAATCTCCTCATTCGTAACAATATAGATTTTGCTTTTTTCAACGCCATCTAATCATTCTTATAGCAAACGATCAAAGAATCGAAGGCGTCAAACTCAAAAACTATGAAGAAATCTGCATCTCCATCGCAGCTCACCTACAACGTCACCTGGATTCCCACGTCCCCCCACAAAACTCCGAAACTGTCTTGCCCCACAAACCAAAACGGAACCAACTGTATCCCAAATCTACATAATAACCTAAGGCTCCGTGGCGTATTGGTTTAGACAGTCACCTACTAATCCAAAGGACGTGGGTTCCAATCTCGCTATCGGGAAATCTTTTTTCGGGCTAAAATCACCTCCCCACCCACATCTCGTTCCTGAGAATCAAAGCTATAAAAACCACCTGTCGACTGTCAAAATGATATCTGTCAAGACAGAGATATCTGTCATGTCAAGACCGAAGCGTTAAGACCCCAGTCTTCGACTACGCCCACTTGCCGGTAAAAGTGAGGTATGCACAGAATCTGAGCCAGAACCCGCTTTGTTTATCTACTCATTTTCTTTATACAATAGTGCCTTTTGATAATGTGGCGAAACCTGTTTTGTCCATCCCCATCGGAGAATTGAGACCACTGTGTGCGAACCGGATTATTCGGCGGGATTCGCAAAGGTCGACGGTGAATCTCGATGCGAGCGGCACAATTGCTAAGATTCGAGAAAATGAAGCGGGCAGCTATATAATGGGCGCGTTATGCGGCCAGTTTAGTTTAGTTATATGAGTCGTGCTTTATTTAAATCGTTGAAAATGCTGTTGTGGCTATGATATAAATTGTTTGTAAATAGTGAGTGCTTTACATAGTGACTTTAAATAAATGAATTAAAACTAAACAGTGTTTTCTATAGCTAAATTTGTAGCATTGGTGTCATAAGCGGGATTCACTGTGTGCTATAGAAATGGACATAAATATTTGCTGTAATGGATGAGAAGCTAGTGTTTTTACCGGATTTGAGGTTGCCGAGTTGAAGAGGAAGTTGGAGAAGCGTGACTGGATTCAAGTGGGAAGAAGGCTGATCATCAACAAAGCCTTCGTGAGGCTTTGATTGATGAAGGCACCGATCCAGATACGTTCCAATATGAGATCCCTGATCCCAATGCAGTAGTTGAGAAATTTTCCAAGAGATTGGAAGATAAATTGAAAGAGAAATTTGACGAATCCTCCAGAGCTATGGAACAGAAGCTTGAAGAATCTTCTAGAGCCATGAAAGAAAACTCCAGGAAAATGGAAGAGAAGTTTGTAGAATCTTCCAGAGCTATGGAGAAAATCAAGAAACAACTGGCGGAAAACTACAACTTTTTGAAGGATCATGTAGCAGAGAAAATCGGAAATCTATAGAAACAACTCGGAAAGACAGCAAATGCCCAGAAAGACAAAATCGATGAAGTGAGAAGGCAAGTCGCAACAATTATGAAACAACCGGAGGTAGCAATCGGGAGCCAAGGGACAAGTGCTAAAATGGAGGCTGATGCCGTGTGAGTCCACATGAAAGCTTCTCAGTTTTGAGGCAAGCTGTCATGGAACAATAACCATCGCCAGTTCTAGGCAGCAGGAAGGGCAAATGGATGGACGAGAACCAAAAAAGCTCTGGCATTGACTCTAGCACTTCGTGGGGAGGCAACGGGAATTCTCCAGACGCTGAACAACCAAGAGCAGGAGGGCAACGATGTACAGGTCAAGCATCTGGAGCTTAGATATGGACAAACTCACTTGGAGCACGTTTACCATTCTCAGCTGAAGAATCGCTCTCAAAAGACCAACGAGAGCCTGGATTTCAAGACCAGGAAACAAGGCGGTCCCTGATGCTTTGTCGTCCCGATAAACTGGCCAAAGCATTGGCGAAAGCCTTGGAATTGGAAGCGGCGAAGCAGTCTGTCAAGGTTCCTGCACGCGTGCGGAGGAGGGAGGAACAGGATCTTCCGGAAGAGGACACCGTCAAAGCTACTGTGAGAAAGCTCGTCAAGGAGATAGAGGCCTTCAAGCGAAGCGAACTGAGGTGCTGGATTTGTCGAAAGCTTGGCCATATTCGAAGCCGATGCAAGGAGAGACGGGCACCTTCTTCACCGTTGGAAAACTAGAGAGAGTCGATGCAACATCGTCGGCCTGTAACCTGTATGCCCCAAAGAAAACCGCCATAATTGCCTCTTCGGAACCCAAACAGAACAGCGTCTTTGTGGTGGCTTGATCAATGTGGAAGATCGCACCATGCTTCTGGATACAGGTGTGACGAAGACCATCATCAGGCCCGACATTGTCACAACACCGACAATGATCAAACCAACTAAGTGGCGACTACGAAAAGCAACAGGAGACCTGGCAAGGAAACACGGTGAAGTGGAAGTAGCACTGACTCTGGGAAGCACCAGCTTCAAACATCCAATGCTGGTTGCTGACATCGAAGAAGAAATCATCATCGGAATGGACATCATGAATTCCCGAGGCTTCCAATTGAATTTCAAGAATGGAACATTGAGAGTAAACAACGAGAAGGTGATTTGACATGAAAAAGAGGAGAAGATAGTGCGTGCACTGCTGGCTGAATATGCCTCGATTCCAGAAAGGAGCGAGATGATTCTGTGGGCTTGGCTGGAAGGAAAAGTGGAGGAGGGAAACACCGTTATGTTTGAGCCTCTCAGTGGGCCTCGCGAAAGAAAATGTTTTGGGGTTCCACCCGTCAATTTATTCTGTGGTACGACAAGTTGTGTGTGAGACTGAGATTACCACGGATTGACGACACTCTGGATACTGGCTGGATCAAAGATCTTCTCAACTCCGGACCCGGAGGGCAGGTAGAGATGGTTCTAGTAGACCGGGAGAAAAATGCTTTTAGCGTTGGAACTGGGCTGTGGCAGATTGCTGTAATGCCATTTGGATTATGCAACGCAACTGCTACGTTCAAAAGGCTAATGGAGAGGGCGCTCAGGGGGGTTCTCGTGGTCATCTTGCCCGGTGTACCTCGACGACATGATAGTGGTTGTCAAATCATCTGAAGACCACCTGAAGAACTTGAAGGAGGTATTCTGAAGACTAAGAAGTTCTGGTCTGGAGCTGAGCACAAAGAAATGCCAACTTTTCCGGAGTGAATTTCAATACCTGGGTCATATCGTATCGGCGGAGGAAGTAGCTGTCGAACAGCAAAATGAAAAGGCAGCTAAGGAGTGGCCAGTACCAAAGACCATTCACGAACTACGAAGTTTCTTGGGTTTATGCACCAAATACCGGCAATATGTCGAAGGATTTGATGATGGCCAGGAAGCCTTCGTCACGTTAAAAAGTGCTCTTGCCAGCGCACTCATCCTAGGCTACCCACTGCCGAAAAAAGACTTTATCCTGGACACGGATGCAGGTTATTAATTACTCTGTGCAATGCTTTCCCAGATCCAGCAAGGACATGAAAGGGTCATTGGATACTTCAGCAAGACTTGGTCGAATCCTGAAAGGAACTACTGCGTCACGGGAAAAGAGCTGCTGGGAGTAGTTGAAGGGGTGAAGCACTTCTAAAAGTACCTCTACGGAAGAAAGTTTCCGCTTAGAACCGACCATGCTGCACTCAAGTGGCTTTTACAATAATTCGAGAATCCGGAAGTACAAGTAGCTCGCTGGATTGAGCGACTTCAGGAGTTCGATTTCGATACAGAACATCGAGCTGGATCAAGTCACAAGAACGCTGATGCCCTGTTCAAAAGACCTTGTCCAGAACCCTACAAGCACTGTCATCGAGCCGAAGAAAAGTGAGCGACCACTTGTTGGACAGTTGATTCCTGGCAGCCCAAGGCACTATCTGAGAATCAGGAGAAAGATCCAGATCTGAAGATGATCATCGGATGGAAACAAACAAGGCAACGATCAACTTGGGAAGAACTCGCGCAATTTTCTACCACAGTGCAGTCCTACCGGCCCCAATGGGGGTCAACGGTCTTTAGCAAAGGCACCCTGAAGAATCTGCATTGCACAGAAGATCGAAGCCAGATAGTGATTCCTCGGAGCAGATTGGCGGAGGTAATGCAAGAAGATGTCACGGGTGGACATCTGGAAATAACCAAGACGTTCTGCAAGCTGTGAGGGAGGTTTCACTGGGTCAACTGCCAGGCCGATGTCCAATAGTGGTGCAGAAAGTGCGCCGTGTGTGCTGCAAGTAACGGACCTCAGAAACGACCGAAAGCTCCTATGCGCCAGTACAATGTTGGAAGCCCATTTGAGAGGATCGCTATAGATGTGGCTGGACCGTTTCCCGAGTCTGGCAAAAAAAACAAATACTTCTTGGTCATGATGGACTACTTCCGAAGCGTTTGCCTTGCCGAATCAGGAGGCAGCAACTGTAGCTGATATACTAGTTATTGAATGAATCTGCCGTTTTGGTGTTTCATTGGAGCTGCGTTCCCAATCAACTGGCGAGACCCCGGCAAGAATCATTATGGGTCGTGAACTCCGCCTGCCTTGGTGAAAATGTCACTGAGGAAGATTACGCAAGTGATCTTCGAAAAAAGATGGACGATTATCATCAACGAGTCCGTTTGCACATACAAAGTGCCAGCGACAGGATGAAGGAGACCTACGACATGAATGCCGTGAAAGCCGAATGAATGACGTCGTCTACAGGATCATGAGGTCATCACGAGAAAAACCGAGGGTTGTACATTTCAACCGTTTGGCACGGTATGCTGGAAATCATGACGAGCAGGAGGCTGAAGTGAGGCTGATCTGGTCACTCAAGGAGGAGATGTCACTGGACACATTTATGTCCCTTTACTCCAATGGCCAGAAAGTCAGGAATGGCGTTCTTCAAGAAAGACAGCTGGATTTGTTCGAAGCACCGGCCGAAAACTCGTTAGCTCACAGGGTCACCGAAGACCTGGGTACGAGGAGTTGACTTGTCGCTGCTTTCAAACGGAAGTTTGCACGACTTGAACATCTACGACGACAGAGGCCAGAGGTGGGGAAGGCACTCAAAATCATTGAAGGGACACGACATCTATTCTACCTTTTTACGAAGAAGCTTCCACAACACCTGGCCACCTACAGTGATGTTTGGAGAGCCCTTAGTCATCTTCGAGATTTGATGCAGCCACTGGACCTGCCTCTATTGGCAATCCCGAGTGGTGAGGAGTATAATGGAAGTGATCTTCAAGGTAAGTGGCATTGACATTGTGGTATGCTGCTATCCTTCCTGAAAGACGAGCTAGAGGACAGTGGAGTGCTATTTTCAACGTACATCACGCTGCAGGTTTGAGGACCGTTGCCGATACCGACATGGAGACTTTTCGAGACGAAATGCTCTAAGAAGGTAGTAATGGGACGAAACCCGTTTTGTCCATCCTCATCGGAGAATTGAGACCACTGTGCGCGAACCGGATTATTTGGCGGGACTCGCGAAGGCCGACGGTAAATCGAGATGCGTGCAGCACAATTGCGAAGATTTGAGCATACAGCAATGTTCAATCACATACTAACTGGTGATCCAAATCTGAAGTTTTTTTATCAATCGACGATACGTTATATTTGATCCATAAAATGTACTTTTGAACTAAAACGCTGCCAATATTTTCAGATTACTATTGACATTTGATAAACGCGCAGACGCAGATCCCGGTATTTTTTCGTTTCAAAGTTCGATGACATGTTTATTCGTGCAATGGGAGTTGGATCAAAAATAAGTACGTATAGAATTGAAACAGATTCATTCACAGTACAGGTAGTTATTTGTGCATTTGATAACGTTCTAAAACTTGTTGGGAAAAGAACACAAGGGGCCACATATACAGGGTGTCCCAGCGAGGGTGGCCACCGGCCATATCTCAGAAACTACTGGACCTAAAAGTTCAAGAAAAAAAAAATTATCACTAAAGTGGCCACAGTGTTTTTCATTTTACCGCAAAAATTTAAATGGTATGGTATAATTCTGATAAGAGCATCGAAAGGTACATTAGATTTACAACAAAAAACCTTTGAAACGCAGGTGGATATCTTTTTTCGTTTTCGAGTTATTGCCGAGAAAAGAGTTTTTGACACTCGAAAAGTTGTTTGTTGTGTAGTTCTATTGCAACCTGCTTTTTTTTTGGCTTCAATAATAATAACTAGTCCAAATTATGTAAAATTTAATGTTTTCATTTGTTATTTCAATAGAACAAAACTCATAATAAATGAAAAATATTTTGATGAGCATAAATCCCAATCTAATTATTAGGTATTAAATATTGCAATGATGGGTTGAAAAAAAATCTAGGTAGCTGTGGAAAAACATCGGCGGGTTTTCATGGAGATAATTGAAACAAATATTGCAATCATAACAATCTCTTAATTATCATTTTAACATTCTCTGTTAAAATGTCTTACACCAATGCCGAGGCTTTTGATATGCTCGCCGTATATTTTCAATGTTTTGGAAATGCTCCGATTGCGGCACGTGAATACGCTGCAAGGTATCCTGAACGAAGGCACTACAGCAGAAAGGTATTTCGGCGAATGGCGGCAATACGTTTAAGAACAACGGGAAGTGTACAGCTCAATCCAGTTCCAATCAAAAGACGTCCGGTAAGAAACCATGAAGACAATATTATAAACGTTCTCGCTTACGTGGAAGCTTCACCGCATTTGAGCACAAGAGAAATTTCCCACCATCTAGGATTAAGTCGTTCTTCAGTGCTCCGAATTTTAAGAGACTTCAAACTTCGTCCATACCATCTTTCCTTACACCAAGCTCTATCAGAAGATGATTTCAACAGGCGACTAGACCATTGCTATTGGCTTCGAGAAATGTGCAACGAACATCCTCAATTCCTCTCCCAAATTTTATGGACCGATGAAGCCCGTTTCTCGAGTTCTGGAAATGTTAATTTGCATAACATGCACTTTTGGTCGCGGGAAAACCCACACTGGATGCGGGAAGTGGATCATCAAAACAAGTGGAGTGTAAACGTCTGGTGCGGAGTGTTAGGAAACAAAATTATTGGGCCGTATATTATTGATGGCCATTTGAATGGTGAATCATATTTAAACTTTTTAGAAAATGACTTGCAAATACTTTTAGAAGATGTTCCCATTGGTCTTAGGATGTCCATGTGGTACCAACATGACGGTTGCCCAGCTCATTATGCACGGAGAGTTCGTGATTTTTTAAACAACCGTGATCAAGATCGCTGGATTGGAAGGGGCAGTTTGTTCCCATGGCCACCAAGATCCCCCGATTTAACTGTGTTGGACTATTACTTGTGGGGACGAATCAAGGACATCGTTTACAAAACTCGTCCCACCATAAGAGAAAATATGATGGAGCGGATTGAGAATGCTATACATTCCATTGCACCAATTGAAATAGAAACAGCTGTTTCTATTTGTAGGCACAGAATTGAAAAATGTATTTTACAAGATGGAGGACAATTCGAACATTTATAAAGTTAAATAAAACTACACAACAAACAACTTTTCGAGTGTCAAAAATTATTTTTTCTACGAGCGTGCGCAAAGTAGCCACTTCGCACACTCATTTGCGTGTGCAAAGTAACCTTTTCCCGCACTAGTGTGGGAAAAAATTTTCCCGCACTCAAATGTCAACTCAAATAACTACCTACCAATTTGTTGTTTTAAACTTCGTTTCCATACCAACCAAACTGTAGATAATGCACTTTGTAATGCACAAAATAATGTTCTTGTTACTTTTTCCTTTTCAGTCAAAATCAAAATGAAACATACAATTCTTTTTTTGCGTTAAAAACGCATTCGCCAGTAACGTAAACACACATTGATAATGACGACTTTCAATCGGCATTTGTGAGTTGTTCTTGCTTGATTTTGGTGCAAACTACTGTGTTTATTGGAAATCTTCGAAAGATTTTAGCTGAATACTGACATCAAAAAAACCTGATCATGTATACAAACAAACGGACAATCAAATTTATAAAAGTATAAACGATCAAACGAAGACTGACTGATCTTAATGACGCAGCTGTCTAGAGTGTCATGTCAAATCAAAACAGTGTTGCCAATAGCAGGGAATAAGGCGACAAAAGAGGAAATTTTATGAACAGTGATCGGACATGCCCTTGCATTTCAAATATAAAATAAATCAATAATGATTTTGATTATACCCATATTATCCAATTTCCAGCTGCCGCCACAAACTGTTCTTTCAATATAAATATATTGTTAAGCATAAATAATCATTATTCTCAAGTTCTATGTTTTTAAGTGCGTTCAAATAATATATTACCTAAAGTTTTTCGTGTCTAATCTGTGAACGCTCGTAGAAAAAATATTGTTCCTAACAAGTTCGCAAAGTGTCTTTCCCGCCCTTAAAGCATATCCGAACTCCGCTTCGCGTCGTTCGTCCAACTGCTTTTGCGTGCGAGAAAGCATCACTTTGCGAACTTGTTAGGAAAATAACTATTCTCGGCCATAACTCGAAAACGAGAAAAGATATCAACCTGCGATTTTGAGGTTTTTTCTTGTAAATTTAATCTTCATTTTGATTCTGTTATCAGAATTATACCGTACCATTTGAATTTTTGAGGTGAAACGAAAATAACAGTTTTCAATTCAAATTACGCCTTCTAGCAACTTTTCTGGAGACAATCACGCATCACTGGATACGATATACGAAAGTACTCACATTTATCTTCCAAACAAGCCTATACGCAACAAAATCGGACAAGTCGTTTATAAGTTACAGCCACTTGAACAATTACACTTTCACTACCTTCCCCTACTCACACGAAGATCGGTACGGCAATGAGCCCTGTACCAAAAAGACGTGAGATTGTCTAGGATTTCTAACCATGTTGATAAAGATATACCTCAATCTGAGAATTTCCGGAGAAATTTCGAATTTTAATATTTAAGATTTGATTGCGCCCCCTAGTGGAAAAATTTCGAAGTTATAAATATTTCCCAGCATTTTCTCGTGGCCACTTTAGTGATAATTTATTTTTTCCTGAACTTTTAGGTCCAGTAGTTTTTGAGATATGGCCGGTGGCCACCCTTGCTGGGACACCCTGTACATGCTACAAAAGAAGGGTTATGTCCAAACTCATTAGACTTGACTTGGCTCAGTTATCAACATTTGAAGGTGTTTATAGTCCAAATTGGCAGTAGGCAAGACGGAATAAAAAGCCTCTCTTTCATGCGTTTAGTGGAATGGTTCGACTGATTTGTGGTAAGAATTTCTCGTTTTATATTTTACTGTTTTTTAGATGCATTAACTGGTTGTGTATCATCTTCTTATACTTGAACAAAGTACTTTACTTATATCAACAATGATAGGAAGCATAGGTAAGCGTTTATTAGCTAAACATACATAGCTTAGATTTGCCATTCAAGCACTTAAAAATAAAATCTCCATTATTTTATTGCAGACTTAGTCAAGACTAATCTTCTTTCAGTCAAAAATTTCACGTTATCTTTGAAGGCCTCGCATATGTGGACGCACAAACAGAAAAACACAATGAATGACATTTAGTTTTAATTATTGTTATCCTAACCACATTTTCTCTATATAAAAACTAAAATGCCAATAAATATTATTCACTGAAGTGGTGGTGTTTTTTATCACTTCTTGACATTTGATGGTGAAGTAGTGATTTGCCTTCAATTATCCATCATGGCAAAATGCCTTGCGGCCGAATGATGGCCGGCGTGCCAAATTGATACTTCTCAGATGGTAACTGCCTGTACATTGCCAATTAGAATTGCAGGCAATGCCGTTACTATGAAATTACATGGCCGGCATGTAATGTTTGCTGGGGTCGCATCCTTCATCTAAATTTTTTTGCGGGAAAAGTATTGTCACCGCTCATTGTTATCTTATTTTTGGCTTCTATATTCAAGTCAAAAGTTATTATGACCACGATTCGCGCGACGCGTTTCAAATAGATCAACAACTCTGGATTTTGATAACTCTCATTTTATTTTCTGCATTTTTTCAAAATGCCAAGTGTGACATATCATCATTCTCAGAAAGCAAAGAGTTATTCGAAACTGAATTGAAAAAGTTGGGTTTTCGTATTTGAAAAAAAGTTTGAGGATGGTTGCGAGAACTCGAAATGTCGGAGTTGAATTCCGGTAAGATGGCATTTTGAAGATCGGAAAAAGCGTCATTCGTTTTCAATAATGTTTTCGAAAAAAAAAATCAGGACGAAATATGAAGGATTTTGAAAAAATCGGTTATTGTCGGATATCTCCGGAAGTCCTCGGAATGTTTGAAGCCGCCGTTCTTTCAAGATTGAAATTGCACAACTTTGCTTCGATTTAACCGACCTTGTATATCTCACGGTTTACGAGATCCCCATGCAAACACTCGATTTTGTACACCCGGGACTGTATATGTTCTAATAACTTTGAAACACAAATCGTTTGATCAGGCTAAGACAAACTATTCAAATACAACAAAATAGTGGGTTAGTTTCTCAAATCTGTCGTGGTTTATTCCAGATTGGGGTCACTTGATCAAAAATTAAAAATCGGACCAATCGGTCCGAGTGCCGATTCTGGGACCGATAGATCACTTCTCTCGATATGACCGTTCTATCTGTCCCAGAATTGGCACCCAGATAAGTCTGACGTCAGAAACGAACGCAGCCAACGATCACGTTCATAAGACGGAACAGTAGTGGGGCTGTAACCAACAGGTATTTTTCTTTTTGCTATATTATCTCTTACAATTTTCACCATATACCTATAAATAAAATATACCGCGGCCAACTTGTCGATTCTCCCGGGAAGAAATTGAAACAGATATATCAAAGACCAAGAAGATTCTGTATTAAAAATATCTCTGAAAATAGGAAAATCCAAGGAGCATACCACAATTTACTTGATGGGATGAAAAGTGAGAGTATTTTAATTATTTGAGAATGTCAATAGTTTTTCACTCTCCATCATAGAAAAGAGGAGAGAATTAAATATAGAAGGTCGACCCCATTTAATTCTTCCACTACCTATTCTAGTTCCTTGACTTCACTGCTATGCGCTCCAATCGCAATCATTTGACAAATTTGACATGCGGCAACCATCATCGGTCAATAATAGGGGGGTATGATTGAACGTTCACGTTAACTCAACGTATTCATTTCACCATGGTAACGGTGTTAGCGAATGGAACATTGACATTAGTAAACAATCCTAACAGAGACGTTAAGTTTACGTATGATTACCGCCCATTGTCAATATTCCGTCTGCCCCTGTTCATCAAGGTCTGCCAATTCGTTATTCATTCGCCATTTGTCATTTTCTGTTTTGTTTATTTATGAATATGAATAATATTAAAAACGTTCATGTGATTGTGTCTTGGCGTTATTCTGCTTCTGGACTTCGAACTGACTTTTATTCAGGCGAATTTGTGTATAGTGGATTGTGGATCATTGAGAACATTTTATTGTGTTATATCGTGTGAGAGCTCAAAAAAGTACGACTGATTGCACTGATGCTACTGATCTAAAACCAATGAATAAGCATAATGCATCTGTCATCTGGAGCAAATGTGGCGAGGCATGGGCGAACATTTTTGTTTCTGCGTCTGTTTCACGGACATTTTTGAGCAGAGCTCGGGAATGTTCATCATGCATAGTAGAATTCAATCTATCGATCCGCCCAGATGTAAACTCTGGCCAAAATTTACTAATTAGTAAACTTTGCTCTGGCGGTCGAGTGAACCAGTCCCGTACTACATCGTTTTTCGTTTATTTATTTAAATTATATTTTGGCTTAGGCATATCTGGACAAGTAATTATATCCTTACAATCAATTGTTCGAATAAAAGATAAACTATGTAAACTGGTTTACTTAAATTGTAGTTACTTCTCCTTGATTCTTCAATTTTTCATAAAGATTACAATCCGTTTATCAAAATATATACACATATTGTTGACACGTTCATTGGTTGATCAAAAACAAAAATTATTAGGTTCACTGAAAAATATAATATTATATTATAAGTTCGGTCCTGTCCACAGCTCGTCATAATGTTATTATTTGGTTGCAGTGCGCTAGATCCAACTTGCCGGGAAATGTGGGAGTTTATTTACATTTTTCGGTCGTTATTAAGCCATTTCGAGTGCAGCGTTTTGCTTATCCAGTTGTTCAGATCACTGACTGATGCACCCATTATAATGATTTCAAAACTTGTTAAAATAATGAAAAAACATGTGCAATACTTTTGTCGGAAGTAAATTCGAGTTATTTCCGTGAACTATCGCATCAGTGCATTGGAAATAATTAATGTACTTTTCCGTTTCAGCCTGTATGTTGGTCGATACATTTAATGAATACATATCACACGTTCAATTTGTATTGTTGTTATGTTATATTCCTGTTTATTAAATACTGGCATAACATCAACAGTTGGTTAGTTCTCATTTATTATATGTCTATTTAGAATGTTATATTAATAATTATTATAATATTAGCATTTTGGACATCCTGCCAGAAAATATTGTTTCCTTGACTCCACCGCTATGGCAGCACAGTCACGCATACTTTGCATGGGCAAATGCTATAGGAGTGAGCGTTCTACAAGGTGTCACGGATCAACAGGTCACTACCTATACTGCAACTAGAGGAACCATAAATAAGAAGTTTGAGATGGGGAAACCATGGCCGGAAGTGCCCCGTTTTCAAGATACAGGGTGTTTTGTTATTCCAGAAAACAAAAATTACACGCCACTGTTTTCTTGACAAAATTTTGTTTTCTTTCGAAATACTCATTCAATCTCCAATGAAAAATGTCTCTTGAGTTTTTCCACTTCAACGAGTAGAACAGTAGGATTTCCTTCTGTTACCAAAACTGAAAATTTTTGGTTATCAACGCTTTGAAGGACACTATACAGGGTGTTTCCTAAAGATTGGTAAAAAATTCGTTGTGTGATTCCTGGGGTATTTTCATGAAAAAAAGTTCCTATAAACATTTGCCGAAAAATGCTTCCTAAGGGAGCTACGCCCCTTTAAATAGGGCACCCCGAAGACGGTTTTTCCTCAATATTTCCGAAACCTTACATACAAAAATCATGAAATTTGGTACATCATACAAACTTTTAATGCTGAATGAGAATTTGAGCTCAGAATTTCAAAATTTTAATCAGGGGCGTACCATACTGGCGGGGTTAAAGGTTAAAAGAAAATTGGATTCTTTTAACCTTTAACCCCGCCAGTATGGTACGCCCCTGATTAAAATTTTGAAATTCTGAGCTCAAATTCTCATTCAGCATTAAAAGTTTGTATGATGTACCAAATTTCATGATTTTTGTATGTAAGGTTTCGGAAATATTTAGGAAAAACCGTCTTCGGGGTGCCCTATTTAAAGGGGCGTAGCCCCCTTAGGAAGCATTTTTCGGCAAATGTTTATAGGAACTTTTTTTCATGAAAATACCCCAGGAATCACACAACGAATTTTTTACCAATCTTTAGGAAACACCCTGTATAGTATGGTTTTTATTTTTTTACTCGAAAACGGTGCGTCGGTGGTTAAGAAAAAAATGTTAGAATGACCCTTCTCGGTATTTTAGTATAAAAGCGTCCATTAACAAAAATTGCGACATTCATCATTCTAGACAACTAGAGTGTCGTCACGTCCGTTTCCGCTTTTGTGTGAAGAGGTTTGCGCTGTTGTCACGTTTAGTAAGTTTCTCTTCACAAATTCCAGATTTACCTTTAAATAAGGCTTGATTCTAACACTCCCACTTATATGGAATTTGTATCAACAATAATCGAAATAAAAATCAACAATACAATACGCAAAGCAAACGCGCAACCTAAACTACTACATTATACCAGTTTATACACAATTTATCCACAATGCATAATATCCTCAATCAAACGATTGAAAATTGTTTTTGTAAGCGGCTTGGTCCAAATATCCGCCAGTTGATCATTTAAACTGACGTAATAATTGACGGATATATTACCTTTCTCGCACTCATCCCGCACAAAACAAAGTCTTACATCCATATGCTTCGTCCTGCTGTGGAGCTGATGTGCCTGGCTTAATTTAATCGCTGACTGATTATCCACAAATATCTTCATCGTTGAGGTTGGAAGTCCAATTTCCCATAGAAAAGACTTCAGCCATAATGTCTCTTTTACACCTATGAATTCGGCCTCTCTCGTTGATTGGGCGACGACGGACTATTAGAATAAAATAGAAATCATTTATTATGCAATATGCAACATCCTAACTCTACAACATTGCATAAAAGGTGATATTCGCACACAGCGTTCTTCCATATCACCTGACAAAAGAAAAATAATATTCTGCAGGATAAATGTTTTTACTCTGTAGATGAATTTTTCACAACTAGCTGTACTGTCATGTAAAATTTGTGTTTTTTTTTTTTTTATAGTATTGATTGTTATTATACCTTGTCGTTTGAGTTTTTGTATGTATTTTTTGTGTGCTTTGTCAATAAGTATCTTTGATCTTACGAAAATAAAGCTTATTTTCAATTTGAATTTGAATTTGAATTTAAACATATTATATGAATGAAAAATGATAATAATAATAATAATGATAATAATAGTATTCATGAAGCACGAAATAACAGCACTCCGATGAATTAAAAATAAAATAAATATAACTGAAATAGACAAATAACAATGATATAACGCAGAAAATTGTCATGACATAGCTTGCAAAATGTAACGCCTATACTTATCCTTGAAAACCATCAATGAGTCGTTCACAATCGAGTCAAAAATTTCGGAAATCAACAATTTTATGGCTAAGAATATTAAGAAGTTTCTAAATTTGGCTGAATGATGCTTTGGTATTTGAAATGCATTTACGTTCCTTAGATTCAAATTATGCAATTTCTTTCATGACAAAAAATTCCCACAAATAATTCGAGTACTTCAATCTGTACAACTCATAAACTAAAACACCAAAACGAAATGTAGCTCAATACTCATATTTTAACAAATTATTTGCCAAATACATGGGAGTAACAGGATCATACTTTCTGACCAAATACACAAATCTTATGCATGTATTTTGTACAAGTTGTTTTCATTTTGTACTCTTCAGTAAAAAAATGATAGTAGACAACATCACAATAGTCCAAGTGCGGATATAGCAGTGACTCAACCAGCAAACAGTTTCACCCTTTCAGGAAGAGTGTGTCTGAACGGATACAAAGATTTTAGTTTGTAGTAAATTGAGGATAATTTTTATCAGCATGATTTTCGAAATTCAACTGGCTGTCAAAAATTACTCCTAGGTTTCGAGCTTGTTCCACTATTGGAATGGGGACACCGTGCATGTGCAATGTCACATAATTACTCAAATCATTTTTGCATCTGTTTTTCCTGACAGCTTTTTTCTGGCATTAAGTAGAAGTCCATGGGCATTTGACCATTTGTGCACTGCTCTGAGGTCTCTATTGATGTTCTGCATAGATACGCTAGATACTGAGCGCTGAAATCCACTCGATAACTGCGTATCATACGCATACATATTTGTATTGCAATGTTTCACAACTTAAGGCAAATCAGAAGTATATATTTCAAAAAGTAGAGGGCTCAAAATACTCGCTTGAGGCACACCATGTTTCATTATCACCGGCTCAGACCTATCCCCTTCCAGAGCAACAATTTGAACTCTAGCTTGCAAGTAGCTTGAGAGCCACTCGCAATTTTTTTCAGAGAATCCATAGTAGCCAAATTTTGCAATCAAAATATGATGATTTATTATATCAAAGGCTTTGCTATATTGAAAGAGCTGTGGCATTGCTATGGAATCTCTAAAAACCTGACTGGACTTCTGGTATTATATGATTAGCACTGACATACTCAGTAAAAACATCATACACAACGATTTCATGCATCTTTGCAAGTATTGGCAAGAGACAGATGGGCCTTAGTTCCTCTGTATCATTCATTTTAGCAGTCTTTGGAAAATACTGTAGGTCGATCCATCTGCCCCCATACCTTTACACTTAATTCTAGAAAAAGATCTGTAAATATCTAGCTCGGTCACATTTCTGCAAACACATGATTCGTTCAAATCCAGTCTTTTGTTTCTGGTATTCCAATTTGTCATCATTTACTGAGATTGCCATTTGATTCACTCGACCAAAATGTTCACTTATCTTGTTAAATTTTTTTAAATGTTTGGGAATTCTGTTTACAGACTTCGAATGTACATTCCAATAATTTAAATGTGACCACATTTGCTTAGACTGTTTTTGCGACTTTTGCAGTTGATAAGTCATATATGCTTTTTTCTCGCTCTTGATTGCGAAAGATAGATAGTTTTTGAGATCAAGGTAGAAGTTTTTATGGCTAAATGAAGTAGTACGTTTAAATTTGTTGAACGCTTTTTTCTTTAACTTCATGGGTTCTTTTATTGTGTCCGTTATACAGGGTTATTCACGTTATTCGACACGAAACATTATGGCCGAAGTATATGATTTTGAAAAAGTTTTTTTTTCTGGATGGATAGGGACCCTTTAAGGCTACATTTTAAAAATATTTTCACGTTATACAGGGTGTCCCCAAAACACGAAACGCATCAAAGTTGTATTTTTTTAAATGGAACCTCCTGTATAATGATTGATATTCCAATTAATCCTTTAATTTTGAACAAAATTTGTGATACAACTAATGTTCCTAAATTCAATCGTTATCGAGATATCGCGTTTTAAAAATGGCATTTTTGCAACTTTGACTTGCTATAAAATTCAAACTATTCAAGTTAGAGGAAAATGGTTCGCACTTTCCTATCTTAACTTTTCAAGAGCTCTTCTGTCATTTGGATAGAAGGTACCGTCAACTGTCAACTTTTTTTGGCACATTTTGAAATTTTTTCACAAGAATGAATTTAATCTCCTTGAATAGCTCTTGAAAAGTTAAGATAGGAATGTGCAATCCATTTTTCTCTAACTTGAATAGTTTGAGTTTTATAGCATGTCAAAGTTGCAAAAATGCCATTTTTAAAACGCGATATCTCGATAACGGTTGAATTTAGGAACATTAGTTGTATCACAATTTTTGTTCCAAATTGAAGAAAGAATTGAAATATCAATTAATATACCATATAATAATAATAATAATATTCCATTTGAAAAAATACAAATTTGATGCGTTTCGTGTTTTGGGGACACCCTGTTTAACATGAAAATATTTTTAAAATGTAGCCTTAAAGGGTCCCTTCCATCCAAAAACAAAAATTTTTCAAAATCATATACTTCGGCCATAATGTTTTGTGTCGAATAACGTGAATAACCCTGTATATGGTCTATATTTCCGTTTAGCTTTTACAGTTTTGTATGGCGCATGCACATCGTCGGTTGAAAAAACTAGCTTATCATTTAGACAGTCACTTGCGATTGAAAATGTTCCTGTTTCATGTGAAGATCAAACTGCTCTTTATCGAAATTATAAAAATTCCTTAATGTGAAGGTTTTTGGTGGAGCTATAGAGAATGCTAAATCTAAAACACAGTAGACTAAGCGATGATCAGTTGAACTCGAAGTATCCATAGAATCTGATTTAAAACATTTCTAGTTATCATCATTACAAATAATATCTAGCATGTTCGAACTATTTCTGTTACTCTGGTTGGATCATGAATTATCTGATCTAAGCTGAAACACTGTCACCCTTTACTTCTTGCCAGAAAATTTATATTCAAATCACCCAGTGTAATCACATGATCATGAGCATGCGAATGTTCAGACAGTATTTTTTCAATACAATTTAGTTCTCTATAGCTAGATAATGGGGGTTTATAGATTACACCAGTGAGAACTTTTTCGCTTTTCACAACAATCCGTAACCACAGTTGCTCTACTTGTACCACACTCCCATTTATCTCAGATACATCCACCATGTCGCACTTAATGTCCGCTGCCACAAAAACACCCACGACTCCTCCTCTGGTTGGTCTATCCACGCGATAGAATTGATAGCCTGGAATATTGAGGAGAGCATCTGGATAATCGGGACTTAGCCAGGATTCAGTGACTGCTAGGATATTGATTTTTTCTTCCAAAAGTAGATCGGAGATTTATTGATATGATGGTATTAAAGACCTGATGTTGATATGGGCTATGCTCAACTATTTTTATAGTCGAGAATCACAGTTCTCGAATCCAATAATTTATCTATAAATACCAGCATAATCAATCTTACTCTCCAAAGCCCTGATATGATACTGATAAATGCGGCAGCCCATAGCACCCGCTTCGTGATTTATATCATGACTCTGTTTAAACTTGGTATTGGTCTTCAAACAGTTCACACATTTCTTTCTTGCGTTCTTACACCCAGTGTGATGATGATTTTCACCACATATGCTACAGTTAATGGCGTTTGTACATCCGTCACTCTTGTGGAAATAGTCCTGACACTTGAAGCAGCGTTGAATTGTCAAGTTCTCGAAAATGGTATAGCATCGCCACCCAAGCAAAATTATTTTATTTGCCATGAGATTTTGGAATAAATTGGCATCACACGTACCATAAATATTAAATGAACTCTTTCCCCTATTTTGCTTCAGATAGGTGATTGATAATATTGTTCATTCGTGTGAACTATTTTTTTCTGTTCACGAATAGAGCTCTCAATTTCTCGTGAATATCTCAATCCACCATCATATCCTATAATTGAACTGCGGCTTCCTAAGTTTGGAAAGTTGAATTACATAATCGTTGCCGAGTTTTGATTCGGCTTAGTGTTTCAACTTTTCGATATCATTCGCTTATTGAAGCACTTGATGGCTACACCACCATTTGCAATATTATGTGATTTCTTTATGCCAATTTAAAATCATGCAGGTTTCACGTTATGATCTTTCTGTGTATCAGTGGAATTCTGTTTTTTGTTGGGAAGGATCAACAGGCTTGGTATGTTGATAGTAGTGTGTTGGGCTGTTTTTATTGACCCTGATGCTTTCTGGATACGTTGAAGGCTCGGTTTAAGGTGATGGCATTGATTTTTCCATCTCAGAAATTTTATTCTTTAGTAACGAAATGACATAATCCTAACTTGAGATTATTATATTTTTATCCTCCTCCAAACTTGCGGCACTTGGTACAGTGAAATCGTAGTATTCTTCTGCCCTTCAAATCCAAAACTCGTATTTCCGCCGCTGCTAGCCCAGCATATTCAGCACAAATGCGCGAAATACAACCATCACCACCATGGCTAACGTGTTCTCGTGTTCACTATCAATAAATCCTGTGGTTTTGATGATGATCCTCAATTGCACTAAATTCACACTCCAATGATGGACTGTTTGAGACATTTCCCGTTTTTAAATCGCAATTATTCACAAGAAATATTCACGTTTTGATCGAGGGATCGACATGTAAACGCGCAGCGTTGCCGTTCGAGAGATCTGGATTTTGTTAGGCAACCCACAAAACATGATGTTTATACCGTGCCACCAGTGAACTGCAGTTTTAACCGCTAAAATTTGACATGCAAACACGGCAAAAAACAACGGACAATTTTCATTTTCACCAAAAATCTGATGACGACTTTGTGATAATATATCCGTCTTTTTAGTTCAAATCATTAACCACTGAATTAAGGAAATTTGTAGCCTAAAAATGTTCAAGTACCTAGATGATTATGATTTCAGATGGCAAATAAGTAATCTATTTATTGATTGAAAATCAATGTGTTCATATTTAATAGTTTCTATTTATAGATAACTCATAGAGAGAATTATCTACATGAAATATGTTAATTTGACATATGCATGATGATTTTCAACAATAAAAATAGGTACAAAATTGAAAAGACAATTTTGGGCACATTTTAAACTCCTTCCGTGTCGGTCGTCGCCAAGATTACGAAAACATAAGTATTATTATTGATGCTAACTCATCACTTTATCGCCATGGTCTACACATTATTTTTCTGCTGACACCACATATTTACCTAACCGTATGTAATAGTATTTCCTGCTACTCACTTGAAAAACACGAAACAGCAAATCCATTGGCGTAGTTAGATTCACTTTTTAGGGGGGGCCGTGGCACTAGGCAGGTTTGCCAGTTTAATTTTTTTGAAATACGGGATATAAAAAGAGTGTAAGGCCGCAAGCCAATTTTTTTTGTTGGAATTTTCTCTCCTTCCTCCTTTATAATTAATTTTCCTTCATTTTCAGTAGTGGAGGTTACGTTCTATTGGCCACTGATATGCTGCGTTCGTATCGCCGGAGATTCATATCTTCTCAGACTTGCGCGATTAATTGACGTTTTGACATTAGAACAAGATTTGTAAAAAGGACAGGTTGTCTCGTAAATTGCTGACCAATTAAGCGCGGGAAGAGATGGTGCGCCCATTTGAATGTGAACTCCAACAGCAATGGTTTTGTTGTCGCAATATAGATAACAACATAGATAACAACACGGGACACACATGTCATGATTTCTTTAATATACGGGACTGTCCTTTGAAATATAATACGCCAAGCAACCCTAGCTCCAGGTGTACATTAGATAAAAAAAGTTGTTCAAGTGCATTGTAGTTGTTTACACAAAAGTGGCTGTGATACTCCAAAATAACATGAATTCATCAAAGGATAAACACGAATTATCATAAAAAGTAGGTAGGTACTGATCATCAACAAGAAAACTCAAGTGATCAGGTGTAGAGAATGAAAGGTCCTTTTTCAAGTAAGTGTGTAAGTAAGTTTTCTAAGCTGTTCGCTGATGGGAAAACCCAACACTTCCCAAGTCGCCATCAACATCCTTTTCTATCTACAAGAAAGACAAATTTGATTGTCTGTCTTGCGTCAGGGTCGTTCTCAATCAATTATACAGGGTGCCACAGATTCGAGTGCATGCAAGGGGATCTCAGTTATCATTAGAGATACAGGATTGATTGAATGGATGCAAAGTTGCGCATTTTTATGCTCAAGAAAAAATTAATTTTTAAATTTGAAAAATTCCTACTACTTCCGAAGATATTCGAAAAAAATCGAAATTTCGCAAAAACATTATTATTATTTTCTGAGTTGATTTGAGAAGATACTTGAAAATGTATTGCACTTTCTCACTGCCACTTTTTCTCCTCTACAATATGCTGGTATCAAATTGAAAATCTGACGTTTCGTCTTTGAGCGGCCATCATTAAGTTCAATTTTTTTTAAATACGAACGAGAAATAGAAGAAAAAATTCAGTCCGAATTTAAAAAAATGAAGTTGATGATGGCAGCTCGAGGACGAAACGTCAGATTTTCCATTTGATACTACCATCTTGTAGGGGAGAAAAAGTGTCAATGAACGACAAAGTGTATTTTTTTTTAAATGTCTTCTCAAACGAACGCAGGAAATAATAGAAACCTTTTTGCAAAATTTTGGTTTTTTTCGAATATCTTCGGAAGTAGTGGGAATTGACATTTTGTTGAGCATAAAAATACGCAACTTTATATCCATTTAATCGACCCTGTATCTCATATAATAACTGAGATCCCCACCTACCTACCTACCATTTTTTTTGTCGGTATTTTGCCACCCCTTTCAAAATAATTCGGGAAAAATTTTGGCTTGAACGCGAATTTAAATGAAATATCACCTAATTAGAAATCCAAGATCTATTCAAGTGAGTGTTTACTCAAAAAATCAATCAGTGCTCATATACCTGACCTTCTTTATCTGATACCTAAAAAAAAGCCTAATATAGTAAGTAATAAAACCCATTACATAATATCAAACGTTTCGGAATGAGTCTACTTTCGTCGTCAGTGGAACCTGAAACAAAAAAAAATAGTGCAAATTCAAATTTTCAGGTTCCTCTGGCGACGGAAGCAGACAGTCCCGAAACTTTTGATTTATTTTTTATTATTGACTAATAAGGAGCTCTTTTTCAGGAAACAAATATGAAGATCAGGTATATGAGCACTGGTTTAATTGATTTTTTAGGTCAACAGTCACTTAAATAAATCCTAGATTTCCAATCAAGTGATTTTACATTTAAATTTGCGTTTGAGCTAATAAGTGAGAATTTTCTAATACGGTGTGACTAAATACCCAAAAAGAAACTGGTGAATCATGGATGCGCCACAAAACTACAGAGCTTATCTAGAAGACCTTTTGCACGTCGTCGCACTCAAAATAGGCAGAATACTCGCAGCTTCAAAAAGTTGACAAATCTCCCAGGGGGGCTGGAGGTACATCAAGGGAGGAAGGTGTTAGTTTAGTTTAGTTGAATCTACCCATTTCCGATCCGTGTGAATCGAATCGGTTCAGTTTTGAGTTTGAGTTGACTTCATCCAGAAGAGACGAAATGAATCAACCATGTCGTGGGTCGTAGCTCACCATCCTGTATCATGGAAATGCAGCAATTTTTGACTAAGCTAAGTTGCTTTAAATCGGCTTATTTCAACCTCAGGAATAGGCCTGTGCGATTCGGCTAATTTTCGATTCGACGAAAAAATCGATTCGAAACGATTATTCGGAATTTTCCATAACTCGAATCGCAAGTACATCGATTCAATTCGATTTCGAATCAAAACAAAATCGGTTCAAATGGAAAGTTTATTGATTGAATTTCAACTCGAATCGATTTGAATCGGAAGTATATCGATTCAATTTCATTCCGAATCGGAACAAAATCGACTCGAATCGGAAGTTTATTGATTCAATTCCAATCTGAATCCGAAGTACTCATCCTCATGCTGAAAAATTAAAATTCCAATCATATTTATACTAATTTGTGCAAAACTATTTATGGAAAGGGCATGTGTGCTATATTTTTGTGATCAGAAAAAATACGCATTTCTGAATATGTAATGATTGGTTATTTAAAAAAAAAATTAAGTCAATAATTTTGACACTTGACAGTTTATAAAATATTGGAGTCTGACAAAACTTTACGAAAAACCCTACAATTCCTTTTTTTGTTTGACCTTTTAGCTCAAAAACTAAATATTTTACAGCTTTTTGAAACTGTGACAAATTAAATTGAAAGCACTGTACATGAGCCGCCGTCATAGTGACAAAAATTAGTTTAGTAGCGTCTGATGAATTGTGAAACAGACAGTTAAAGATATGAATGAGTGACTGTACATAAATAACTGACGTGAAATAAATAAATTAAAGCTGAATTAGTGTTTCTATAGCCAAAAAACGCTACAGTTATGAAAAAAAGGCATTTTTTCCTTAAGTCTTCAATGTCCTTTATCTCGAGAACGAGGCGATTTCGGACATTATTTCATTTGAAAAACTTTTTTATTTTTCCACATTCTATACAGTGTCAAGAAGACCAACTTAAAAAACAACCTATATAAAGGGTTTTTGTTTTTGGAAGAACTTCGAACTGGAATGAAACTCATAAAAGTCATGTCAACGTCAATGGTATTGGCTTTATTGGAAAGATAATGTTATGCCATTAGTGCTTAAATGTGATTTAGGGCATATGGACACCGCGGCTGGTCCGTATAAAGCTCAATCTGGAAGTCCAATTCTCCACCTCTTTTTTCCAGCAGTATAAGCCATAACGGGGTGGATGTTGGCTTACAGCTGATTTGAATGTCGTTGATTTATTAGCACTGTCTAGCGACTTCACATACCCCACAGAAAAAAGTCCGTGGGTGTCACTTATCACTCTAAATATTTAGGAAACTCACATAAAACTGTTTAAAATTCACCAGCGCCCTACAACGGGCAGTCATCGTACTTATGACTTAAAAAAAAAACGTTAAGAAATCTGTCTAATTTGAAATGATTTGAGGTTTTGTGGAGTTTCACAAGAGATTAATAACCATCACACGTTGAGGGAAAACTTCATGTATTCACAACTTCTGAAACAATGGTGGTCAATAGGTACTTGTTCTCCTTCTTTTCTTCCGGTGGATAGGCGCTAATTCAGACAGTGTTGCCGGTTTCGAATAGACACTGTTCGGATTCTGAACATGCCCCCACCTTGAAGGACTGGCCTTCAATAACTACTTCACTTTCACCACTGTATGTATATGTATATTCAAACCAGTCCACATCAATTGGGAGAAACTTCGTTTCACCACACCTTGGAGAGTCTACACACTGGCTACCATCATGATGTTGTCTGGACCAGGATGAATTGATATGGACTGTCTTTATGGCAAGACACATACAGGGTGACAATTTAAAAAGGACCAGCATTTGATTGTGTTTAAACCAATGATAGTATGAAGATTAGGCGAGACACATCAATTTAGATATCGAGGGTGACAGCTTTTGAGATATCTGTTGTTTTTCTGGAATCAAACCTCTCACGCCCAGGGTAGCTACCCCTGAAATTTCAAATGGCAACCCCCACTTATTTTGCGATTTTTGAACTCTTTACGTTATTCTCCATACGCTACATAGTTGGTTGGTAGTTAGGAAGAATGGCGCTGCTACTAAGGCAATTTGCCAGCTCATTATATATATATATATATATATATATATATATATATATATATATAACAGTCTAAATATATTGGGGATGCAGTCAGAAATTGGCCAGGGGAAGTAAAAACAACCCTTTAATGCTAAATCAAGCTTTCGAGAACTTTATTTTCTCTTCATCAGGATTTTCTATAAAGTGAAAATGACAACGTTTACTAATACAATTGCCTTTTTTTTGTACAAAAACTCTCCATTGCGGGTTTGAACTAAAGAAGGTTAACATAATAATATATGAGAAAATACCAAAATTCATCATCGATCACAGCTTACAATTTCACACATCATAATGCAGGATTTATTTATTTACTACATCACGACCAAACTCTGGAAACGTGCAGGATGAAATGAACAATGAACAAACGAACTGTAAAAGAAGGGATTTTAGTCGTTGGTAGGCGAAAATGCGCAGGACTCCACCGGAAATCCGGCTGCTTTTGACATATATCAAATATTAGTTTGTTCATTCGTACCTTTCCATACCTTGACATACCAGAGCTCACCTGAACGTTACAATTATATGGTGTATGAGAGTTCATCAATAACAGGATGATATCGATTATTATACAGTATTATTATTATTACAGGTTTAAGATTGCAAGTTCATTGAATTACCAACAATAATAGCAAAGAGAGACAAACATATTACTGGTTCAACTTATTGTGAAGAGAAAATAAAGCCGAGAAATAAATATAAATATTATGTGTTTGACTGGTTTAAGAAAACATATCTGTCCGTCTGCAGTTTGAGAATATAACTATAAATAGTGCTAAGATTCTGGGTGTCGGTCTTCCTATTTAGCGTGTTTGACTCTTTATTAATGTGGATCATTTCCAGGAAAATCCTCCTGTATTATTAGTTTACGTTGTTCAAAATTTCAGCACTATCCCAATTCATACCGTGGCCACTTTCAATAATATGATCTGCTAGAGCACAACTGTTTAATTTTCTTTTACAGTCACTCTTGTGAGAAGCAATCCGACCTTTCAAGTTTCTTGAAGTTTGACCCACATAAAACTGTTGACAGTCATTACAAGAGATCTTATATATTACATTCAGGTGTCCATTTTTTGTATTTTCTCTTTAGTTTTGGAGTAGAGAGAGAAGAGTTACAAAGTTTTTGGGTTAGCTTTTCAATGTAAGGTAACGAAGAGTAGAACGTGGGCTCAATCGGAACTGGGGTTGGTATCAAATTTAAACTTAAAGAATTGGACTGGTTAGGTTGAGGTTCTATGTTTTCTTGAACAATATTATCCGGAATATCATATTGAGTACTGAAGAGAAATCTATTAATAAATTTGACTGGATAGGAGTTGTGATTAAAATTGATTTGAAGAATTGTAATGACTCATTCCTGTATTGAGGATGTGTAAGTTTTATGGCTCTATTTTTCATTCCCAGTACTAGGTTGATTGATCTTTGTTTCCATTGGGTGGTTTGAATGAAAACTCAAATATCTATTCGAGCAATATTGTTTTCTGTGCCATTTTGTATGTAGGATGTTTTCATCAGACCTGATGATTAACATGTCTAGGAATGGAATACATTTATTCTGCTCATTCTCTACAGTAAATTGTAGGTGTTCATTGTAACTGTTGAATTTATTTAGAGCAGAACCAACTTCCTCGGTAGGAATTGCCAGAATCAAGTCATCAACAAATCTTTTGACAAACGGGATATTGAAAGGTAATTCATCTACACAACTCTTCACCAAATCATCAAGAACAAAATTGACCAAAATTGGAGATATCGTTGATCCCATAGGTGTTTCAAGAATTTGTTTATAAATTTGGTTATTAAAAGTTAATACATTAGAGTCAAAAATAAAGGTAAGAATCTCAACCATCATGTTCCAATCCAAATCGCAAAACCCACCAATCACATCCCACTTTCTTTCTAAACTGTGCAATATTACCTCCAAAGGAAGATTTGTGAATAGTGAAAGTGAAACTACATCGAAACTAACCATGATGTAATTATCTGGAAGTTTATAGTTGTTGATAAATTCACTGGACTTAAAAGAATCTCTAATACAATAGGGGCTGTCAATTGAGTTGTATGCGTTTGTTAGAATTTTCGTCCAGAACAGAGATAAAGACCTATTCGGTGAGTTGATTGATGTAACTATGGGTCTCATTGATACGGTTGGCTAATGTATTTAAGGCAGTGTGTAAAATCTAGTTGCTACGGTATTGTACGTTGTTAGTTTCTCACAAGCCTCCTTATCTATGTGACCCCTTTGTTCCATTTTTTTGATCAAAATGTTGGCTTTACGTTGAAAAGTGCAAATAGGATTTTTATTGAGTTTGAGATAATATTTGTTATCATCCAGTAGTTCTTGACTTTTGGTCAAATAGTCAGATTTGTTCATTGCTACAGTGACATTGCCTTTATCACTTCGAACTATATAGAGATTCGGATTGCCCCTCAGAAAAGTTTTAGTTTTATAAAACGAATCATTGAATAAGGGTTTATTATTATGATTTTTGTGAATGAAATTAGTAATAAAATTAGTATATTGTGATCAAAAGCAATCCTTTTGTGTGTCATCAACATGGATAATCATGTTTTCAAGATCTGCAAGTATGTGGTAGAAGTTGAATTCCTTCGTGAAAGGACACAGACAAAATTTTGGACCTAGTGCTAGGAAATTTTGAATCTCAATGGGTATTATCACATCAGAAATGTTTTTAAACCAGTTTTCTTGGACCAAAACAGAGATAATGTGTCCATTTTGCAGGATATTAATTTTATTCAAATTTCTTTTTTTGATGGTATTGAATAGTTTATCATATTTAATTTGCTGGTTCATTTCAAAAGAATCAAGAAGTTGAAAAGGTACTATTTTAGACAATTGATCAGTGATATTTACGATACTTTTTTCTATAGAGTTGAGTTCACAAAAGGTTACTCTAATTTCTAAATTAAAAATGTTTTTTCTCAACAAGTCATTGAATGATAAAATCCGGGTTCCAGTATGGCCATGTGGGTGGTGGATCAGGCTGCTTATGTTGGACAGTCCATGTGTGATGTGATGTGGATAGATGTTCTTTGATCTGCATGTGATGGGGAAAATCTTCCGGTTTCTCATTGATGCCTTTTTGGTGTATTGGTTGGCCAGCGATTTAAACAACCTCACAGTGGGAGAGCCGTAGCGTTGTTTGATATAGTTGAAAAACCCCATTTCTGTGAACAGAGTGGATGGGTAGACTTGACTGACTCGTTAAGAACAAACAGTCTCAATATAGTGGAGATGCAGTCAGAAATTGGCCAAGGGAAGTAAAAACAACCCTGCCAAATCAAGCTTTCGAGAACTTTATCTTCTCTTCATCAGGATTTTCTATAAAGTAAAAATGGCAACGTGTTACTAATACAATTGACATTTTTTTGTACAAAAACTCACCATTGCGGGTTTGAACTAAAGAAGGTTAACATTATAATATATGAGAAAATACTGAAATTCATCATCGATCACAGCTTACAATTTCACACATCATAATGCAGGATTTATTAATTTACTACATTACGACGAAACGTGCAGGATGAAATGAACAATGAACAAACGAACATGGTGGTCAGAGATGTTTTTTTGTAAAAGAAGGGCTCACCTGAACGTTACAATTATATTATGGTGTATGAGAGTTCATCAATAACAGGATGATATCGATTATTATACATTATTATAACAGATTTAAGATTACAAGTTTATCGAATTACCAACAATAAGAGCAAAGAGAGACAAACATATTACTGGTTCAACTTATTGTGAAGAGATAATAAAGCCGAGAAATAAATATAAATATAATGTGTTTGACTGCTTCAAGGAGACATATCTGTCCGTCTGCAGTTTGAGAATATAACTATAAATAGTGCTAAGATTCTGGGTATCGGTCTTCCTATTAAGCGTGTTTGACTCTTTATTAATGTGGATCATTTCCAGGAGAATCCTCCTGTAATATGAGTTTACTTTGTCCAAAATTTCAGCACCATCCCAGTTTATACCGTGGCCACTTTCGATAATATGATCTGCCAGAGCACAACTGTTTACTTTTCTTTTACAGTCACTCTTGTGAGAAGCAATCCGACCTTTCAAGTTTCTTGAAGTTTGACCAACATAAATATATATAATATATATATATGTAATGCAAGTCGAAGACGGCAGACGGGATCGTAGGGTAGGGAGGGGTGACCGGTTTTACATTCCTTGCAATGGGACCTACATTTTAACGTGGACTTTTCATCGACCCCATCGGAGCACAGACTGATCTACCAGTGTGTACTGGAGAAACAGCCGCGCTCGCGGTGGAACCTACCGACTGGCGAGTGTGTATCTTTGTTCTTCGTTCCCCACGAGAATATCCGATTCTCTCCAGCCTAGTTACCGACGTGAATAGGGAGAACAATTATACCTTTTGCACTCTGCCCTGTGGGTTCCGCTAAAAATCCAAGCATTCGACTTTTTACGGTCTATTGCCATTGCTGGGGATCGAACCCAGCACCGGGCCAGTTCCCACTTAATGACTCAACGCTTCACACGTTGCGCCAGCCCGGCCTCTCGCTACATAGTTTTTTTCAAAATTGAAGTTCCTGACCTCACAAACATTCTCAAACGAACAGAACTGATTATTCCTTGAAATGATGATAGTATGAAAATGAAAAACACGTCAATTTTAGGGGTTCGCGAGACCGAGACTACGTTTGTCTCGAAAAATGAATAATGGTCTCGGTCTTGGTCTTGGTCTTGAAACCGAGACCGAGATCAAGACCATGGATAGTCTTGGTCTCGGTCACGGTCTTGTCTCGTTTAGTCTCGATCTCGAAGTTTTAAATAGGTATATAATATTTATTTTCACAAAGCAAAATAATTATATTTTTCAATATCTGTTGTGGTTATGGTAAGTATAAATAAAACAATGTTTCAATAAGAGATATTTTTATACTCAGTTGAGGTTGAAGGTGATATAAAACTTCAAGCACCTAAGTTTTGTGCGAAGTAGTGGCTCATAAACACAACCGAGCGAGATCAATTTTGTTAAGTGATGTTATATTCAATTGATTTCAAGAACTCAAGTATTTTTCAGAATGAAAATGGAATAAGTGAATTAGCAGATTTCATAGTGCAATATATTTATGGTATCTTGATGATTGCTGCAAAACAACCTCTATAGACTTTAGTGGACATTTTTTAGGCAGTTTAAAGCCATGCATTTCTACTTCAATTTTTCGTTGAGTAAGTCTTGACTTTTCGTTTTCAAGTTCAAAATATTATCAATTTCCTGTAAAAGATGTTGATTTAAACAAAAAATAATCAAAAATGTCATACCTATCATTTCTTCGCACTTTTTGATTTCTTATACTGAATAGCGGGTACTTTGATCCGGGAAAGATAACACTTTCAATAATGGAAGTACAACGAACATTACATCAAATCATCCTATCAAGAGCACAACAAAGAAAACCTTTTTGAATCATAACACTAAATATTGGTACTCCAAATTTTATCTGTCCTTAATCTTCCAGGACCTTTTCAAGTTACAAGAAATGTGTGGCCGTCTATGGTTGTTTTGTGACTGCATGTCCAACAAGTGCGTCAGATTATTATTTCATATTTTTAGTACAGTTCTAAAATTTTGAATATTCATGATTTTATTCTTCGTGAAATCAAATTTTCCGAAAATAATTTTTTGTTCAAAACATTTTTGGAGACCGAGAACGAGACCGAGAGTCTTGGTATTGGTCTGGATCTCGATGTGTTGGTCTTGGTCTTGGTCTCGATTCAGTTTTGCAAGTCTGGGTCTCGGTCTTGGTCTCGATTTCGAGACTGAGACCAAGACCATGGTCTCGCAAATCCCTAGTCAATCTAGATATCGAGAGGGACAACTTTTGAGGTATCTATTAATTTTCTGGATTCAACTCCCTCACTCCCAGGGTAACTACCCCTGAAATTTCAAATAGCAGCCTTCACTTATTCCGTGATTTTTAAAATACTTATGCTATTCTTGATTAGTTGCATCACTTTTTTTTAAATTGGACTACATAACCTCACAATTGTTAACAAACGGACAGCAATAATTATAATTTCTTAAACTGATGACGGTATGGAGATTTTGTGAAAGATATTAATGCAGATATCAAGGGGGACAACTTTTGAGGTGTTAGCTGTCATATTACTTTCAACCCCATAACCTCCAGGGCGCCTACCTTGAGATTTTGAATGAAAACTTCTATATCTATTGTCATTTTTGAGTTCCTCATGTATCTCCAGATAAATTTCTTTTTTTTAATTGGAATTCTCAATTTCACAAACAGAACAATTGTGAGGTTATGTACTTTATTTTTGAAAAAAAAAGTGATGTAGCTTAGTGAGAACTACATGAAGATTTCAAAAATCGCGGAATAAGTGGAGGCTGATATTTGAAATTTTAGAGGTAGTTACCGGGGGAGTGAGGGGTTGAATCCAGAACAGCAATAGACCTCAGGAGTTGTCCCCCTCGATATCTAAATTGACCTATCTCACCAAATTTTAATACTATCATCAGTTCAAGGAATAATTAATTCTGCTCGTTTGAAAATTTTTGTGAGGTTAGGAACTGAAATTTTGAAAAAAAAAGTGATGTGGCGTATGGAGAATAACGTGAAGATTTCAAAAATCGCAAAATAAGTGGGGGTTGCTATTTGAAATTTCAGGGGTAGCTACCCTGAGCGTGAGAAGGTTGATTCCAGAAAAACAACAGATACCTCAAAAGTTGTTTGTCCCCCTCGATATCTAAATTGATCTGTCTCGCCAAATCTTCATACTATCATTGGTTTGGACACAATCAAATGCTGGTCCTTTTTAAATTGTCACCCTGTATTATATATAGTTTCAATGCCGATAAACACCATCATACAGAAAAAAACATCGTTTCTTAGGTTACTGTTCTAAAATATTGATATTCCCGGAAAACTTTCTCCCACAAATGCCCTTCCTAAAAATATATCAGTTGGTCTGTAAGTAGCGCAGTTCGTTTTTGCAACGAGCTTCAATGCAACAATTTCATAAAAACGTCCTGAGTCCGGTCCTAGTCAACATCCGTGAGCTCAGTTTTGGAGGAACATTTTGAACAAATTGACCAATTTCATATCCAAAAATCGTCAAAATCCATGAATAAACAGAAAAGATATTATGGATCAAACTATGTTCTAACTTAATTTGGCCCACAGTGTAGAAATGTAACATTTGGATCTCTTACTACCTCTGCCCTTCCTGTCTTCTAAAGAAGGAGCAGCAGTTACTCGAGTCTTGGGCAATACGCCCATAATATGATTCTTGGTAGTCGGATTAGTTTTAAAACACTCCACACATTTCTGCAGAACATGACATGCTAAATTCCTACCATTCACTGGCCAATAATTATATCAGATACTGGAAAGTAACAGCTGCGGACCAGCGTGATAGAGTCTTTCATGTTCATCAAGAAATAGTAGCTTTGTTAAAAGATGACTGGAAGAAAGTATTGCGGTATGCTTCTTATGAAAGGCGAAGTTTGAAAGTTGCAATCTTCGCGTCACCTTCGGGATATTTTCAGAATCAAGAAAGGATTCAATTTCAGCAATCGACCCTTGGTAACTGAAGTAATCTTTTTCCTCAAAGTTAAAATTTCCGAATGAAACTATTCTCTTTGTTATAACTTCATAGAATAACTCAACATTTCCTACATTCAAGGATGAACCGTGAACAATAAGCCATCACACTTTTTATGCGAGAAAGACTAGAAAATGTATGAAATGGGAAAAGATCACCAAACTCCATCTTGAATACACAGGTTTGTTTCTTCAACTCGGAAACCTCACTTGGCAGTTGAAAATTTGATTTTGAACACAATTCTAGTGGGAGACTTAGCGACTGTAGACCATTCCACCACAGACCACAAGCTTGTATTTTACTTGGACTCCTACCTCTGATGGAACGTCGCGTTTGTCCGAAATCCAATTTATCTCGTGTCACGATCGGTAACTCTTGTTTCTTTCGAATATTCCATTTATCCAAACGTCTTCTACAATGAGTTGGAAAGAGAGAAACGAAGAGTGAGATAGATAAATGATCCCAGTGAGGTGAACCGTTTTTCCACTTTCGCGATTCCTGTCCATCTGATCGCAATTGCCAAAATTTCAAATTTTACGCGTAACGGCTATGCGTTAGTGCATAATATTTATCATTTATCTCTCTGTTCGAGTGTGTCAACTTTGGAGTTTAACGGTGAGATTGAAGCAGAACATTTTGAATGTTGACTATTTTTATTAGTGCTGATATTGTTATAAAATGTGTAAAATATGTATATGTATATTGTTTGCCTTCATTGTCGACTGTGCTCATACATGTATAATACATATATTTTTCACTACCATGCATGCATGTGTACCTAGAGTTTATACATACATATACGGTTCAAACAAATATTTTTAATAAATACCTATTTCCATAATAATATTTTAGTACCTACTAAAAACCTAAACTCAAGAGTCAGAGAGGAAAAAAATAAAATGAGAGGTACCTACCTAGGTATAGGTACCAACAGCTATCATAATTCCCCATAATTTCAGAAAAAATAACTAACTGATCTTTTTTGTAACCCAGAATGAGAAACCCTAATCAAGACAGATTTTCAAATGCTTTCTTGTGATCTTGATTCTTGATTGAAATTTGCGGGTTCCATTAATTTTGGTCTTAAGCATATGATTTCCAGGTGTTGAAGCATCCTGATCACTGAACACACCCAATCCAAAAAAAGGAATGGTCGCTGGGGGACGAAAAAAACAAGAGTGATTTTTCTGACTGATTGCATTATTCGATAATATAATATTAACGTTTGTTATGCATTTGCAATAAAAATCATTAAAAATTAAAACGAATACAGTCCAGTCGAAGAAAATACGACTATACGAATTATCACGAAGCCACTCCAAGAAGCAGAGTAGCAGCTAAACGACCAGTACCAGAACCATTGAATCTCAAGCATACCTCATCGCAAGGATTACACTTTCCACGACCAGCCTGCAAAACAAGCCCCAGCTAGAGCCCCAGAGGGTGACGTCAGGTGACGTGCAGTAAGGTTAGTCCTGTCCTGTCAAGGTCAAAATTGATGATTGTTAATTCGATCATTTGTTTCATATGCAATCAAAGCGTTGTTATTACTCGTATACAGAGTATTGGAAGTCTAAAAAATAATTGTTAAAATATTATACGTTTGAAAAATCGTCATACGAAAATATTCAATATATGCGTTCCATTTCATTCCAATAATTATTTCATTTGCGATTTGAAGCGTTGCATACGCTATTTATACGACAATATACGTGATCAAATTCGTTGAATTTAGGCATTGTTTCCATTCAAAACGTCTTTTGCCTAAACCTATGCGACATCATGCGACATTTAATATTTGATAATATCACAACCATGTCTGAAAAAATGGAAAGACTCATTAAAAAACGTAGTTCATTGAAATCGAAGTTAACATTGTTCGAGAAGTATGTAAGACTTATCGAAGATAATATCAATCCATTGCCACAAGGCACAAAACTAGATCGTACCACCGTTATCGAATTAAAACAGCGCATTTCTTGTACAGAATCAATATTAGGAAGTTTTGACGATGTCCAGGAGGAAATTGACTGTGAATCAGATAATGCGGAAGAGAATTCAGGACAGGGAAATTTCTAAACCAGATTTTTCTTCATAATTTCAAAAGTCAAATTGATTTTAGAAGAATCATCAAACACGTCTGAAGATTCTAATAATGACACCAATTCACGCGTGTCGTCATCAGCACATTCGATTTCTCTTGAGAACGTGAAACTTCCCGAAATAAAACTACCTAAATTCGATGGTTATTATGAGAACTGGATGGAGTTCAGAGATATATTCGAATCTCTTATTCATGATAATAACAATATAAACGACATACAAAAATATCACTACTTGAGGGCATCACTCATGGGCACTGCACCTCAGGTTATTCAATCACTGGAGTTTTCTTCACAAAATTATCAAATAGCCTGGAACATTCTCTGCGACAGGTTCAATAATTAGCGACTTTTAGTACACAATCATATTAAAGCTATTTTCAATGCAGAACATTCGACCATAGAGTCAGCTTCTCAAATTCGTGACCCATGCGATAACTTTTCAAAATATTTAAACATTCTCAATCAGTTAGGTAAACCTACAGAGCATTGGGAAACCTTGATCATTTACATTTGCAGTACAAAATTAGACCTTAACATGACCCAGGAATGGGAAAAATATAAAACGAAATACGATCCACCCAAGTTCGAAGATTTAAAACAGTTTTTAAATCAGCGTGCTGATTTGTTAGATACACTTGATGCCAATTTTAATGCGAATACAAAGTATAGCTATCAAAGGACACAATTTTCTCGAAAACCAATAGAAAATAAACGTTTTGCTTCACAAGGGTTATTAAACACGTTAATACAACAAGAACTCAAAACAAAACAAATAACATGTTATCTATGTAAGAACTCCCATAGTTTGTACTATTGGCCAGAATTTCTTTCTCTCCCATTCAAAGATAAGAAAGATAAGGTAAGGCAATTGGAGCTTTGCAGTAACTTCCTACGTCGCAATCATCAAGCGAGAGATTGCGAATGGAAGGGTTGTAAAATATGCAATGGAAAACATAATACGGTTTTACACGATCATACAGAAACACGAAGAGTTCTAGCAGCCACAGAAGAAGAATTGGATCCATCAGAAACGTCATTTTCCGTTCCAAGCACCAGTGAAGAGATTGTTTTTTTCAATTGTTTTTTTTCTTCAAATTGTTTTTTTTTCTTCCTCTCAGAAAGTAATTCTTTCTACGGCTGAGGTGTTGGTATGCGACCACGAAGGTCAAACAGTTGATGCACGAGCGTTGCTAGATTGCGGATCTTCATTACCACGGACTTCAGCAAACGGGTAAACATACCCTTAGAAAAAACTGAAATAGCCATTTCAGGCATAAATGATCGCATCTCTTATGCAGATGAAAAGTGTAAGCTTTTGATACGTTCGATACAAAATGATTAAACATTTGAATTATCTTGTTTCGTGATCGATAAAATCACAAGCTCTTTACCAGACTCAGTTATCAATCGACATGCCATCAGTATACCCATGAACATAACTTTAGCTGACCCTGAATTTAATATTCCTAAAGCTGTGGAAATTCTGATTGTCGCAGATGCGTTTTGGATGATTTTGAGCAATGGGCAATTCAATGTTGGTCCGCAAGGACCTATTTTGCAAAACACGCGACTAGGATGGATAGTAGCCGGTCCACTCAGTTTTCCAACAAATAAGTCGATATGCCATTTTCAACAAACTGATTTATACATTCAAGATCAACTTCAAAAGTTTTGGGTGATGGAGGATGTATCTCCAATATCATCTCTTTTCTCTATTGAGGAGAAGTTATGTGAAGAACATTTCCAAGAAAACCTGCAAGTTTCACCCTAAGGTCGGTATGTGGTATCTTTTCCATTCAAAATGTCGCTCGAAAACTTGGGAGAATCGCGTATCATTGCTATCAAACGTTTTTCCAGTTTGGAAAAAAAATTAGGTTGTAATGAGTCGTTACGGAAATTATACGTCGAGTTTTTGAAGGAATACGAGCGTCTTGGACACATGCCGGAAATATCAGGTGACAGAGAACAAATCGAGTATTACTTGCCACATCATGGCGTTTTGCGTGAATCTAGTATGACAACAAAGCTCAGGGTTGTTTTAAATGCCTCGTCACCAACGTCAACTGGTATTTTGCTCAATGATTTACAAATGACCGGTCCAACCATTCAGCAAGACTCACTTTCTATAATTCTAAGATTTCGAGTCCATTCAATAGCCATTCCAAGTGACATTAAAATGATGTACAGACAAATTCTTAGTAATACAAACGAACGAAAGCTTTAAAAAACCGTCTGGCGTTCTGATCCGAACGAGCCTTTGAAAACTTATCAATTAAATACCGTAACGTACGGTACCACTGCAGCTTTATTTCTTGCCATTCGGTGTCTTCATGAGTAAGCTTCTGAATACGACGTTAAATATTTAAAGAAAGCAACTATTATTGGGGATGATATGTACGTCGACGATCTCCTTACATCGGTTGACACTTTGGAAGTAGCAAATTATGTTTGTGGTACCATTTCACAAATATTTAATCAGCGTGGATTCGAACTCAAAAAATGGAAATCAAACGAGCCATCAGTTCTGAAAGAATTAAATAATGAAAACATAGAAAATGTTGTTGATTTCTCTGGCGAAAATGATGTCGGTACTAAAACTTTAGGCCTCTCGTGGCTATGTAGCTCAGATCTTTTATTTTCTTGAATAAATATTCCTGATTTACGAAAAATAACCAAACGAGTAATTCTGGCTCAAATAGCAACAATATTTGATCCATTGGGCTTAATTAGCCCATGTATCATCATTGCAAAAATTTTATTACAAAAACTTTGGTTAGAAAAGCTGGATTGGGATCAGCTTCTACCAAACAATATTCTCAACTCATGGTTAGAATTTTCCGGAGAATTAGATATTTTGAATACACTTAAGATTCAAAGGAAAGTGATTTGCGATAAGCCGATAGCTCTAAATCAAGTTACGGAGCCTGTATTTATGTTGCGTCATTGAATGCCGAGGGTGAACGTGAGTCACATTTGTTGTGCTCTAAATCAAAGGTTTCTCCACTTAAATCCGTGACAATGCCTGGACACGAATTATGCGCCGCACATTCACTATCGCAACCTTGATCAAAAGTTTTAAGAGCAATTGATATCAAGATTGATAATGTTTTTTGTTGGTCAGATTCCACAATCGTTCTTGGTTGGCTACGAACCCAGCCAAGTTTGTTGAAGCCATTTGTTGATAATAGTGTAGCTGAAATACAGCGGCTAACAGAATCTTATTCATGGAGGCACGTTCTCACTAAGATGAATCCCGCTGATCTTGTTTCACGTGGTGTAAGACCAAAAAATATTCAAAATTGCTATATGTGGTGGCACGGACCTCAATGGTTAGTTTTTGACGCGAACCAATGGCCAAATGTTGATTGTATACCAATTAATGACTTACCCAAAATGCGCAAGTGTCTAAATATCAAATGATGAAGGATTTCCATTTGAAAGATTTTTTGATCTTATTAAATTGAAACGTTCCGCTGCATTTCTTCCGAATAATCAATACGCATTTGTCTTTACTTGAAATAGATAACGCGTTGAAAAAACTCATAGAGTTGATGCAAAATCAAATGTTTTTTGAAGATTACCAGTTCCTTATGAAAGGTAAATCGGTACCTTCCAATAGTACGATTCTCAATCTCAATCCATTCATTGTGCGCCGCTTGAATTTTTGGATCAAAATTTCTTGAATCAACTATTTTTAAAGATCAGGAAGCCGTGCTAAACCCATTACCTTTCGATCGACTATTTCAGTAGATCCGGGAAGATAGAAGCCGCCAGCTTTTCAACAGTGGAGACGGGCCAGGTCCATTTGTTCATCAAGAGCGCCACGTGGTTTGAGATTTTCCATTTTCCCAGATGATCGTAACCAATTTTTTTTTATTAACCAAGATACTAACCACGAAATGAATCCTGGTTTAACAACCCATGAAGTAGCAAATTAAATAAAAGGAAATAGTTGCCACCCAGTAATCTATTTATAATAAAATCAACGATGGTTGACAAAAGTTGCCCCTTCTTATGGGAGGAAACACAATTGATTAAAAAAGAAAATTAGTACTTGTAAATTATGCTCAAACAGCACTATAACCAAAAAGTGCTATAATCTTTAACTAAATGCCGCTATACCAAAACATGATCCTGTATCAGTTCACATCGGCGCAATCATATAACACCGCAAACGTACCTATTGTACTAAGGAACTTAGGAAGCTCGATTATTTACTCGTGATAATATAAATTTATGCTAGAAGCCTCAACCAACAAGAGGACTTCTTCTTTTGAAGACAGGATTATATCGTGATAACAGAAAATATGCAGAATATTTAAAGAAAATCGGTATAAACGATTTTAAGTTAATTAGAGCGCAACTACTTCAATTTGACACAAATAAAACCAAATAGTTATAAAACCGTTCGAATAAATCTCAATTACAATATAAACCAAATATAACTTGCGTGATCACCAAACAATTCTTCACAACAATCAGCTCCCTCACGTGCTCACATGACGACAGCAACCCTCCAAAGATTCAGCAACACCGATTTCGTTTTCCAGTGGCCAGTCCAACTGAACCAAATCTACCCAATTCTCGATCAGGAAATGTTCGTATCACGTGGCTAGCTGAATGGCCCAGGATCCATGATACCGGAATAACCCTTTAAAATAACCCCATCAAGCTCACGAAACAAAGCCAAATCTCAAATAACTCCCTCAAACAACAAAGATGAATAGATCGACCTACCTAGTGATGTTGGGCGGGTTTCAAGTGCGTCAATTGCGTGACTCCAAATTGATCCCATAAGACATGGGTGGCGAGGCTATCACAAATCCACAATCATCTAGCGATTGCCTTCACAAAGTACAGCCAAAATCACCACAACTTCTTCACTGCCAATTATCTTCACTCGGGGTACTGAACTTATATCAGAAGTCCCGTGAAAACAGCAAATAAAGAAAATGGAAGTCACGACTAACTGAAAAATGGGTTCTCTGTGAACCTGGCTGGAAGGATCTGGCTAAGAGATGAGAGAGCTCTTAACGGAAAACATGTGAGCAAGGAGACGAGACACCCATCTCACTCTAGAGCATGAAATCATTATTGGAAGTCTCCTTGTTTAGAAATGTGAAACCAGACTGAGGAAACAGGGGTTCAACGTTTACCAAAAGAGAAGTACAATTCGGATTCACCATTACCAAATCCTACCCATAAAAACAAGTCATCGCCGGACAGGATAAATAGGTGGCAACATGGACCTCAAAAATAGTACTTCGCGAAGTACAAGGTGTGCAGGAAAAATCGCGCAGTGCTTGTTGCCATACTTGAACCATTCCGGATAATTCGTCAATCAATTAATCAATCAACTTCATGAATTGATCTGAAGGAGACGGAATCAGAATAGATTGTAATATGAAACCTAGAAGAACCACTGTGGAGACTACAAAATTGAAGTTCAAAACACTCGCTCTTCATCCAACCCCAACTTGCAAATCCAGAGACTCCATACAAATTTATAACGACGGCAACACCGCCTGAATGTTGAATCATACTAATCATCCATTCGATGTTCGACGCACGCATATTTACAGCCTTGAAAATCGATTAAATCGTTCGGAAAAAGGAAAATAAACATTTCCAAACTGCACGGAATACGGCCCTGTGACTGTGAATTGTGAAGTTTAATGTGGAATTCAGCAAGTACAAACAGTACAAATTACCCTATTTTCTAAACCTAACCCAATTTAATTTGTTTACAAATGATGAATTAATCACCAACAAATCCCAATCATAAATTGAATGCTAAAGACTTTGATTATTGACGAGCTCTCAAAGTGAAAAAAAAATAATAGTTCAAACGTTTTTCCTTTTTTTTTAACCAGTAGTGACTTTATATTAACACTCTCACTTACAGAAAGAACTCACGTTCAATACAAATGGCTGGAACCAAAAGAAGAGAATAATGCCATGGCCCCGTGTGAACCTTTGATGTGAACATTGACACTGTACTGACGAACCCTTATCAATAAACCGAATTCAAACGTGTTTTATTATTATTAATTAACAGTGCATTATCAACGTTTAATTTTTGATATTTTGGCGAACGACACTTTTTGTATAGGTCACAATTGATGAGCAAAGACTTTTACGAGTTGGTTGTAGACTATCAAACTCCGATTATCCATATTCCAAAAAACACCCTATTTTACTATCGAATAAACATCATATAACCAAATTAATACTCGAGTTCGAACACATTTCATTGCTGCACGCCGGCCCTCAACTTTTATTGTCTCACATAAGAGAAACTTTCTGGCCAATATCGGGACGAAATCTTGCCCGACAAACATCTAAAAACTGTATACGGTGTGCACGATATAATAATAATAAAGTCCAGCCTCTGATGGGTAACTTGCCTGCAGCACGTTTCCACCCAGCCTTTTCTTTTTCTAAGGTAGGTGTTGATTACGCTGGTCCTTTCGTCATGAAAGATCGTCGAGGACGCGGATGTAAACCGATAAAGTGTTGGATAGCTTTATTTATTTGTTTTTGTACTCGGGCTATCCATTTAGAATTAGTATTGTCTTTGAGTGCTGATGATTTTCTCCAGGCGTTTAAACGGTTTATCAGTCGCAGGGGAAAGCCGTCAGAAGTTTTTTCAGACAATGGTACGAATTTTATCAAAGCAAGTAAGGATATTAAATTGTTGAAAACTTTTTTTGAAGAAAATGCATCGTTTATAGAAAGCCAATCGGCAAATTTGGGAATCAAATGGAACTTAATACCAGTAAACTCCCCTCACTTCGAAGGTTTATGGGAGGCAGGGGTGAAAAGCGTGAAGTTACATTTGAAACGGATATTAGGAGATCAATCGATATTTTTTTATGACTTCCATACTTTTCTTGTTCGTATTGAGGCAGTGGTGAATTCTAGACCGCTTTTTCCTTTGACCACCGATCCCGATGATCTATCAGCATTATCACCGGCATATTTTTTGATCGGACGCCCCCTGTTGACCACGCAAGAGTTGTCTGTCGAAGACATCTCTGATAATCGTCTTACCCAGTTTGAAAAGATCCAGAAGCTCTTTGTACATTTCTGGCGTAGATGGAGCAGTGAATACATCAACGAACTTCAGCGAAGAGTACGCTGGAAGAAAAATCCAGGCAGTTTGCAGTTAAGACAGTTGGTCCTAATTAAGGACGACAACACTTCCCCAATGAAGTGGCGCTTAGGTCGAATAATGAACCTGGTTCCAGGACGAGATGGAATTCACCGTGTAGCTGATGTCAAAATAAAAGATGGGTTGATATCAAGGGCTATTGTTAAATTATGCCCACTACCCGTTATTGCTCCTATTGAAAGCTCACACTTCCAAGGCCAAGGGCATGTTGAAGTATCCTGATTACTGAACACGACCAATCCAAAAAAAAGGAATGGTCGCCGGGGGACGAAAAAAAAAAGAGTGATTTTTCTGACTGATTGCATTATTCGATAATATAATCTATACGTTTGTTATTCATTTGCAATAAAAATCATTAAAAATTAAAACGAATACAGTCCATTACACGAACACCGGGCCTTTTCTTTATGCATGTTGCGAAACAATTAAGAAGCTAAAACATGCCTTGAATTTGCAAAAAAGACAATTACGTAAAATAAAACTTGAAGAGAAATACTAATTTACAAAATATGTCGATAACCCATCTGACATCCGGCAATAGAGAATAGTGATTGAAATCTGCGGGATTTGGGTCTAAATGATGTTAATATAGGTATAATTTTCTCAAGAATGAAAGTCTCTATAGCGGTTAACCATAAGCGTATTATGCCAAAATGTTTATCTGCGTAAGCTTTAATCTATTTACTCAAAAAATGCATGTCAATAAATAACAAAACGATTTTTTTTCTATTATACTACATATCATTATTATAAGAAATTTCCACTTTACAGGCTGTCCGAAAAGGATGAGCAAAAAAATGAAGGTAGAGCATTCTAGATCGAGAAGGAATGACTCCTTTTCCCATAACATTTTTTCGAAACATAATTATTAACGGAGTTACAGTGTGTTGAACCTAAACTTTACTTGTAGCTTTTTGGCAATGCCTTTTCTCACGCTCATAATATTTTGACAAAATCTTGTATTTGGGGCTTTATCGGAATGAGGAATTCAAATTTGCCCACCGTTTCTTCGCATTTTGTAGAAGGCGTCACATACGAGTTTACATGCACTTTGATTTGAGTGGTCCCAACTTTTTTGTCCTACACTGTACGCGACTTTTGAGTGAATATTTTTATTCTCGTAACCTTTTGACATAGAAAAGGATACTACTTTTGTTTCGATAAATCTAATCATTTTTGAGAAAAACTCTAAAATACCTAACTTATTTGCTTGCATGTGATCAATACGAAATTATTAATTTATTTTTAACCTGGAATGCTTGGAATCATGTGCCATAGGTTACCGTAGAAACAAGTTTGGAGAGAATTAGTTTTGACAGTTGGTTAATTATGTTCAATTTTTTTTTATTTTCCGTATTTTTGTCGTTGACCACCATCAGCGTAACAACAAATTTGAAAAAACTTACCAGCTTTTGAAACTATTAATTCCCAAACTTGTATTTACGGCAAACGGCAACTATAGCGCATGTTTCCAAGGTAAGCTATGTTTGACTTTGAAAATAAAGTGAAATGATTTTGTATTCATTACTTGCAAGCAGAGTTATTTTTGAGTTTTTATCGAAAACGGTTGGATTTATCAAAACAAATACTTATCACGTATACCTACCTTTCTATGTTAAAAGATTAGGAGAATAAGAATATATAACTCAAAATTCGCATACAGTGTAGCACAAAGAAGTTGAGACCATCTAAATCAAAGTATAGGTTCGTATGAATCGTATGTGGCGCCCTCTAAATTGAATTCCTCGTCTCAATAAAGCCCCAAATACGGGATTTTATGTAGACTCCTTCACCTTCATCATCAAGCGATGTAACAAAAACATCTGGAATGCTGCTAATAAAAGTAAGATACTTATGAAAAATGTTTAAACCTATAAAAAGAAAAATTTATAGAACCCATAGTGCATTTTTTTCAGCCGCCCCGCCCTGGTTCAAATCCTGGTTACGTCCTTATTGATCAACATTGTTATACCTTTGGTTATACTATATAGTAACAAACCGGCGTATTGTATCGTCTGAATTCAATGTTAACTGAAATATGACACACAAACATTTTTTGCATGACCTATGTATAACAATCATAGTTATTTGTTTATTTAGGAAAGGTCCATTTCATTCATGCAGCTTCATATTCGGACGAAATTAGCTTCAAAAATCTTGAGACCGCACCAAAATATTTCTTATTTCTCGTTAAAAACATTGGATTGAATTTTACCTGAAAGTGTATCCAGTGTCCAGCAGTTCAGTTAATTATTTTTGTTTTTAATTTATTCTAACAATCACTAGACTTAGTTTTTTTTGCAATCATTTGTGTGTCAATTTAATGGGTCCAACTCTTGGTCCAACGACTGCTTGGATATTTGTAAGAAATCGGAGCAACCAATACCCACACTTTTTTATTTTTTTATGTTCATAAAGCGCTTCCGAAGAGTGATTTGATGACAAAACACACGAAGATGATGATCGGCCTGGATCTAATTACTCTTTCCAAAAGTGCCACACACTATTTAATAGATAATAGGTGATTCATAACAAGATCATGTCTATGAGCTAAATTCCATAATCATGTTTACTTTATATAATCATTGGCAACCTTGGTATTACTTGAAAACCTTGAAAACGAGGTAATTGTAAATAAGATGTCAACTTCTCAAATAAGATTTAAACAACTTACAGGGTGGCCGAATTTTATCCGACAATATTTGAAATTCAGATTCTACTAATTGAAATGAACAATCTTTATTCTATGGACATTCATTTTGAAAGACGACGAAATAGCCCCTTGAACCATGACAAAATCCTCTCAAACAATAGGAGTTATATTCATTTTCAAAAAATCTTCTGAAAAGAAACTAAATATTTTGAAAGTTTTCATAGAATAAAAATTGTTCATTTTAATTACTCAGTAGAATCCGAGGTAGAATCTTAATTTGAAATATTTTAGGATAAAACTGGGTCACCCTGTATGTAAAAAGGAAATATTTCAACTTTCAAGTCTTTCTTGACAAGTTGACATCTATTAACAACTACTTCGTTCACAAGGTTTCGGAATAATACCATATATTACAGAACATGCTCGAAAAAATAGCAAGTCTCTGACGTTAATATCTTCTTATTGGTTAAATTTGGGTATAGGGTATGCTATATGAAAAATGTTCAGAATTTTCCAGAGAATGCAAAAATCAAACAAAGAAATAGAGTAGGAATTTGAAATAAGGAGTGATCCAACTTCAAGAAGTTCTGGAACACCCTGTATATATGAAAACCTTGTTTTCACAAAATTCATTTTGAACCATTGAACTTTCATTTGAAATTTTTTTTTCCCAAACATCAAATCAAAGAGTTGTCCATTTATCTGTGAACACCCTGTTCATATTTGAAGGCGTGTATATATAACTCAATGATATCGAAGAATAACCCCATAGGAAGCAAGATGTGATAGACACTGTAACATAAGCTTTTATCATATCCACAAGATTAGTTAACAATACCGCTGCATAGAGTTCCAATCTGGGCACAGTTTATACTCGTAGAGGGCTCACTTCGCTTTCGCACAAAGTAATTCCACATTTATGAGATCATTTTTATCAATACTTCAGAGATAAACACATGCTCCATAGGCCTCAATACTTGCATCTGCAAAACCATGGATCTTGATTTCGTTAGGACTTTCACACAACCTATGTCTCGGAATGTCTAACTCATTAATATGACACAACTCAGATTGAAATTTACACCATCTTAGCCTTAGCTCTTCAGGTACTGCACTATGTCAATCCAATTTTAGTAACCACAACCTTTGTATGATCATTTTTGCAATAACTACACAAAGGTTCAAATATACTTGTTGAGAGTGAGTTTTTTTTTGGTGCACTGCTCAGAATTTGGAACTTCGACAACGTACATCAAGTGATCCGGTTTACAAGACCAATATACTCCCAGAGTTTTAGTTTGTCCTTTTTCACCAAATGTCACAAGAGCTGAAGTTGAAGACTTTGATTGCATGTGATCCAAAACTATCTCACTGTTTGAAGCCCATTTCTAAAGGTCAAAACAGGCAGATCCAAGCACACTGGAAACCTCATAACACAACTGAATGGCATCTTCAACACTCTTCACACAAGTGAGCATATCGTCCATGTAAAAATCCTTACTAATAACCTTTGATGCCTTCGGAAATGGGTTTTCAGTATCTATTATTGATAGTTGTCTTGGACATCTTATCGCCAAAAAGGGAGCTGATGAAGTACCATTGGACACGTTTTGCAATTTGAATGTTCTAACTCTCTCTATGAACTTCTTCTACATAGAATATGTTGAAGGCGATGCTGACTTTCCTGAACGAGATTTTTTTGAAGCTTTGCTTCAAGGACACGATGACGTCCATAGAATCATGCTCGTCTCACTGTTTATATGCTGGTTAGATAATATATTCGCGAATACATGCTATTCCTTCACAACCCTACGGAGTTTTCCTTCCACCTGGCGCTACGTCCCTAGAGCTCAATAAGTGTGAGGGTCCTGACGAAGACCCAGTCTCACTCCTATTATGACACTTGGTGGAGGCTCCTTTGATTACTCCCGCAGCCAATCAGAGTCCAGTGTTCTAGGAAAGAAAAAAATATATGAGAAATAGATCAAGTCGCGGTACAATTTACGATCCACGAGCGACAGCGGAGAACCAAATAACTTCCAACCTGCCCAAAGAAGTTCTACAGCTCCAGGGACATCCATCCCGACCAGAACGCAAGACGCTACACTACCACCATCCCCTATTCCACATCTGGTGACAAAGGTTCAGTTTCATAGCCCCCCAGAAGTACAACAAGAAGTGTCTTTAACGGAAACAGAAACCCTGGAGATAACCATAGTGCCCCACAGCCAGGAGAAGTCTCCAAATAGTCTGTCAAGGAGTACCTCCCCGGCTGATCAAGAACTACACCAGACTGTTTTAACGAACAAAATGGCCAACAATTGCTGATGCTTTAAACACAACCAGACAAGCCACGCCACCCCAATTTGTAAGCCCTCCAATTTTTCACCCCGGGAAAAACTCTGCGAGGGAGTTTTTGAAAGCATACGACAGGTCGACGTTAGCTAATGGATATGATGACTCGCTAAAAATAGCCTATTTCGAGATATTTTTGAATGGCGCAGAAAATATCTGGTTTCAATCGTACAAAAAAGATTAACAAAGCAGCGTTTGGACAGACACAGAAGAAGATTTCAGGATAGAATTTGAAGACACAGAATATACAGAGGAAAGAAGAAGAAGAATAGAAAATAGAAAACAGGCAGAACCCATGATGAGCTTTATATACGACATACAGGTCCTATATCACAATAACAAAACAGAGCTGGACATGGAGGAATTCCGGCAAATCGTCAGCAAGCAAAAGACGGAGAAGGACTATTACCACCACTATTGGCTGTCCAGCCCTCCCAATCATGCTCCGAGCTTTCTGGATGACTTGAAAAAAATTAAAATAACCATTAACAGAGCCCCACGGAAGAAAAAAACATCTCTCCCCATGTTATTCTTATGGACTTCCGGTGGTTAAAAGAAGTAGGCGGAGCCAAGATTTGCTCGTATATTTGTGCAGGAAATTGTTATCACGTTCCAGCTGATAAGATGAAATTGCATTGTTGTCACTGTTTATAGTTAGATTTATGGAAATATGGATTGAATAGCAAATGTATGTAGTAGTAAATTGTTGAAAGTCAATGAGGATAGTCAACGCTGCAACCCGTGAGCTGTGTGTGTGTGAATTCAATATGTACCGGAAATGATGCAATTATCGACAACGTCCTGCTAAAAGGAAATGGTGACTCATGTTATTGCGGTTGGTATGATATCAAACAATATGCTCAATGCAGGATGTGATTTTCTAATTATTAACAAATTCTTAGATGAAAAGATAATAGTTTGAAGTCACTTTCCCAATCATGAATAATAATTGTTGTTCATCCGTAGAAATTATTATGTTACATATAAATGGGGAAAAACAGCTGGAAGATTTTGCAAGCGAAGAATTGGAAATGTTTCCTTTAAATTATTTACTGAACAATGCAAGACCATATGAACTGTTAAATATTTGGGGAAAACTACCAATAAGATATAGGAATGAATATTCGCTTCAAATCAAACTCTCATGTTTCATACATTATAACCCACCTCATGAAACAACACATTTTGATGGACCTGCCAGATCTCACGAAAAATGCTATATTTGTAATAAAAACACTCAGTAGAATATTCCTAAAATTTTTATTAGAAAATATCACATGAGACCCAAAATCTCGTCCAAGATTACAAATTAATATTTTTTAATAGGAACAGAAGAGTAATACTACCCTACCCTTCTCTTAGTATTTAAATCAATAAAAGCTACACAGTCTGAGAGTCTGATCAGTCTACTTGAATACTTGAAATAGAATTCATAAAATTGGGCACTCCATTCCAATCAATCAGCTCAAAAAACCTTGCACTTTAATTAACGAAACAGTGCACTATCTTGAATAAATCCAAATCCAAGTGGCTTAGTGTCGGTTTATCTTTGAGTGAGAAATTCATCCCCATCGTCAAACTATGTGGAAACAAATACGACCAAAACGTTAATTTCAGTGAAAAACAATGGTTATCACTCTTGTTTCATCAAGATGTGATGCTGAACTTCCTTCATTAAACTGACTTTGGATGGCAACCTATTCAAGGAGATGGTTTCGAGATCCATTTTGTGTTTTTTGGTAAAACACGAGTTATCAAGATTTTCCAGTATAGTGGATGTGAGATTTTCTTGGCTAGAGATATTATCAATCAAGTGGTGATTATAGCTGAATTAGTCTTATATCGTTTAAGTTTGTTGAAATCGCAAGAATTTTTATCATATTACAAAACTTTGTTAAAGGATGTTCATATGTTCAATGGTGATTTGATAACAAATGTATATGATATTATTTCCCCTTTAAAAAACATAAATACTGTGAATATATACTGTGTACTTGAAATCCTTCATTTACACCCTGATCAAATTAGTACAGATGCAGGAGAATTCGCATGTGATGAATTGTTAAAAAAATTTACTAAGCAATAGAAAATATGTTTTGTACATATTGTTTTCTTTACTTCCCCCTCTCCTTAAGAGTTTGCTATTTAATCTCAAACATTCCGTTTTTATTCATCAATCAAGTCAAGTTCCATCCAAGTATAACCATCATACAAGTTCTATCTAATCAAGATAATACCATCATACGGCATGGTTGCTGCAATGGAGGAACTGGCTAGAGAATTTCGAGATCTTCAATATGACGCAGAACATGAGGCGGTTCATGGTATGGAGAAATTTTACACCGAAGGAGAGTGCAAAAATCTGGAAGAAAAATATCGGAAAGCTGCTGAAGCCTGCGATTTATTTCTGTATACATCGGACCTACGATTTTTCTTGGAGACTATGAAGGAAATGAATCTTGTAGGTTATTTGATTGATCTTGAAAAATTTATACCTGTCAATATTTATAAAGTGGTATTTGAATTGAAATAAAAAAGTTTGTTTAATAGATATGGTGTTTTATTTGTAAAAATGGTGGGCGTTGTGGTGTAGAGGTCTATGCATCGGCTTCTCACACAATTCACCTGGAAGGTGAGTGAAAATTTCTTTTCGATGAAAATTTTGATTGAAATGAAAAATAATTTTTTGGTAAACGGTATTTATTCAACCAATAAACAATTATTATACAAATTATAAACATTAGTAAGTTGATGATAAATGAAACAAACAATGTGGTTTTTCTAACGATAAAGCTGGATTGTCATCAAGTTCGATTACGAGCTTCGATGAATATTTCCTAATGTATTGCGCCTTTTCTTGTCCTTTCACGTACACATGATCCACGTTTTTCGTTATATTTTTCACAATATTAGAGAACTTGTGTGATTGAGTAAATCCTTCATTCCACAAAATACAATGGTGATTTTTTATCAACCAATTTGCTTGATTTCGCAGTTCTGGAGGCAGGTGTTCTACCGCAAAAGGAGATCGAAATATATAATGACATATTTTTTCTCCATTAAACGCAGCTAATTCTTTGGGGATACATTTTTTGTTCTCAATTATAAATCCTTGTACATCCAAAACAAGCAGCTTCATATTTTCAATTGTGTCTGAAGTGTTTCTTTCTGATGAGAACAATCAATATGTGTGATTGGACACTTATTTTTAAAGTTTTGAGGGTTGAAAATTGGTTCGTTTGGTATATCATAGTAGGAATTTTTGAAGTTTGCAAACATTTCATAGATAGCTGAAAACTTGTTATCATTGAAATTCAAATACAAATCATGATATGGATATCTTTCAGAATTCAAAAATACTCTAATATTTGTAAGATCAATATTATCGAATTGACTAGCATCTTTCATGATGTGTCCTTTTCGATTTTCTTGAAAACCAATTATTATATGACGGGGTGCTTCAAGTTTACTACTTGTTTTAACAGGCCAAGTATGACGGGACGCTTCAGGTAGCGAGAAATATTCCACAATTTCCCAACTACGAAATCCAATTAACAAATCTTTATTAGTCTCAAGAATCTGTGTTAAAGCTAGTTGTTGTGGTATATCAACTTGAATATGGGGTACTTTCCAATAGATCTTGTCAAATGTCACTTTTGGATTTTCCGCTTCGGGTGTTGGATTTTGCGCATCTTCAACATATAAAACTGCATCAACATCATCGCTTGCTCGGATCAAAACCAGTTCTTGTTTCATATTCAAGATGATTTTCTTATAGTCTTCAAAAAATCCCATCAACATTTTCAAAGGTATAGATACATTAAATTTTCCTTTATCATCAACTAAAATGTTTTCCTTTTCATCTCCATTTGGAAACCATCCAGCATTTTGCAGCTTTAGACTTTCATTTGTATTATATGAAAGATAACCCTTCAAGGTTGAAGCTAAACCAACATTTCTTACGGAATCTATAGTAACTCCATTAAGTTCATAGCGAATTTCTCGAAACAAATAAGCTATTCCATTGTTGACAAATTGTAATTTCTTAGAATAAACACCCTTATTGTTGGTCAAGGAACCTTCAATGTAAAGATGACTCCCTGAAGGTAGAGTGTATATATCAAGTTCTTGAACGGGTATACGAATTTCATCATTGTATATCTCTGATTGTATTCAAATTTTGAAGAGACAAACGGTTGATACGAATGAAGCTCAGAGCTTATTATTGAATTATCTACATATAATTTTTCATTCACGTTTAATATATCCATTATTTCAATACTTTTAATCCCAGAGATATAAGAAATTGGCGATCTTGTGATGTTAACCTGTTAGAGTTTTGTCTTGGACTGGTTTTTATAGACAGCTTTTCCTTTTTATATGGCGTTAGTTTGAAATAGCGATAGTTATATTTGATAACCATATTTTCTAATTTTTTAGATGTAATCGAACTGTTATGGTCTTGTTTCGGAAATTAATCAAATCACCGTCTTGATCTACTGTTTTAACAGTGATGTTGTTGATTGTCTTGACGCTGATGGGGAAATAAAGTATTGGTGATGGAGATTCCACGATTTTATACCCTGGAGGAACAGATGGAAAAAACTGATGAATTATATGAACGGGTAGACCATTACTATATGATCCTATGCAAATGTCGCAATCAACACAAATTGCATTTACTTTACATATATTAACAACTTCATCCGATTCAGATAATTCATTTGATGCGATTTTTCGTCTTTTAAAACCCAATATTTTCGCCATCTATTTCCTTTGTGCAATAAATCTGACATTTTAATGTATTTGGATTTGCTTTCATCATAAACCCAACTTTTTCTCCAAAAATGTCGTCAATTACATAATCAATATATGATTCAATATCTTTTAAATCATAAGTTCCTTCTGGAATTGTGATAACTTTATCTGCTACATATATTTTATTGCTGCCTGGTTGTATGTTAGGTATACTTATAAACGATTCAAAATCAGCTAATCCTAGAAAATATTCTCTATTTTCATCCAAAAATATAGGTGGATTAAATTCTGCTTTTAACACAGAAGTATTTCCTGTTATTGTTATAGTGCTAGTCATGATGACACTCTCAACGTTACTGTTGGTTCTCAATCATGTCATATTATTATATAGAAATTCGATTGACAATTGTCCACAATTATTTGTATTGAATTTTTGTACTTTTTCATAAGAATACCAGATTTGGGTTTTGTCATGAGTTTTCAAATAATTAACAAGTTCGATAGGTGGTTTCAAGTTTCCATAACTATCAAAGTAAAACGCTTTATTTTTATTTTTTATGTATGCAGTCCAATGAGTTCCTTGATTTTGTTCACTATCTAGATTCAAGATACCACATTCCTTCACTTTACATAATTTGGGTAGGTTGTCACGCATAAATACACCTCTTAAATGTGGGATCTTCAATATTTTCACATATTTCAATATATCTATATTTGAAAGGGGTCTCTGTGGAAATTTTATTTGATTTTTTTTTTTTATGGATTTTTTCTTGATAGTGCCTCCTTTGTAGGGTTTTATGTATAATCCCCTGCCCTGCTTGGAAAGATTTTCCATTTCTTTATTGTGTCGATGTAATTTCTCAAGTTGCTCCTTTGATACTTTTATATCATTAACGGCCTTAGCTATTCCAGCTGCACCACCGCCTAAAGCTCCTAGTGCACCCAAAATTGGAAGTAATAATGGAAGAAATCCACCAATTTTTTAAAAGATTTGATAACTCGTTTTTTCTTCTTTCTTTCAGTTCTCTTCATCCCCATTCCAAGTTTCCGTTTACCTTTCATAATTCCAGTAACTGCTAGAGCAGCAATTCTTTCTCCTACCGAGGAATCTTTTGCTCTAACTCTTTGCCAAGCTTTATCTGCTAGAACTTTAACCGCCCGGTGTCGTTGAGGTGAATCAGTTGTTTGTGAGTAAGCGATATCGTGTTCTCGACACGCAGCATCCAACGGATTAATACCAGACTCCCCCCTATTCAATCTTTCTTCTAAATTTGTACCAGGACCACAAAATTGATAGCCAGGGATATGAAGCTCAACTGGTAGTTTATTAATTAGAGTGTTTATTAAACCTCGACCTTTCCTTTTGGAGTGTTTGGAGGAAGTATACTTTCGTGAAGCATGTACAATCATTTTATACCTATAGAGGTTTGTGGGTATTATTTAAATACTATTTTTCAGTTTAAAAATTTGAAACACGATTGTCAATCGATTTAATGCTATCTGTTCAATATGTCCATCTGATTAATGTATAAATACTTTCGCAAAAAAAAATTCTGTTTATTGATAGCTAGAATGCGGATAGAAAAACAATCGTTTTCCTTACCCATCACAAACCATGATGTGAAGAATTTTACGAAATCAATCCAAAAGCATGGTGATATATTTGGTGGGGAATCGAAAAGGTGTCTCATCGTTGGACCATCTGCTTCAGGTAAAACCAATGTGATGTTGGCTTTACTTGAGCATCCAAATGGAATAAGATTTGCAAACGTTTACCTTTATTCCAAATCATCACAACAGCCAAAGTATGAATATTTAAGACAACTATTGGCACCCATGAAAGAGATTGGATATTTCGAGTATGAAAGCGATGAAAACATTATTCCTCCTCATGAAATAGCACCAAATTCAGTCATCATATTTGATGATAAACCATGTGGAAGTCAAACTATAATAAGGGACTATTTCACGCATTCGAGGCATAAAAATACAGACTGCTTTTTTATTTTTCAAGGTTATTCATCAATTCAGAAAAGACTTATACGTGAGAACGCAAATTTGCTAATTTTATTCAAGCAGGATTCTATGAATTTAAATCATATATATTATAATGATCATTGTATGCTGGATATGTCATTTGAGCAATTAAAGGAACTCTGCGCACACTGTTGGAAAGAGCCTTATAGTTTTCTGGTTATTGATAAAGATTGTGAACTGAATTCTGGAAGATATAGGAAAAAATTTGATTCATTCATATATGCATAAAATAAATAAAAATGGATAAGAGGATGGCTGAGGAATTGATAAAGTCAAGAAAAGCTGTCAAGGATAAATATAATAGTCTAAAATTAGCTATGACCAGTACACAATCACAACTAGAGCAAGCTTACAAACCAATAACTCAACCACTACAGCAACTTATTTCTAAAATAAATGAACCTTTCAACATAAAGGAAGAATTTGAAGAAGTAAAAGAAGAACCTGAAACTTCTATGTATTACGCAATCAGCATCATTTTTTGATACAAGCCTTGCATCTGTTAGTCAATTACTATCTATACAAGAACCTAGTCAGTTACCTACCAATATACAAGAACGTAGTCAGCTACCAACTATACTAGAAACTAGTGTTATAGCTCAAACTTCCCCCGAAACCTCGGATAATTTAAATATTTCAGATATATTGGAACAGTCAAGGCAATCGATTCAAGATTTAATCGACACTCAACCATATGAAATATGGTTACAAAGTTTTGATCCACTACCAAGAGTTAATATCGATGCTAGTGTGAAGGATACTGAACATAATTTTGATCATCATTATGGAATAGTACATGATATAGATACTGATAAATTCTATTTGGGGACCACACTTGAATTTGTAGAAATTATTGGAAAAAATGTAAAAGTAGATGGAAAAATTTATGATGGTACAAAAGGATTGTACGAATTACTATTTAAAAAATATCCTAAAGACTATGAAGATGAGGATTTGGATAATTATATGGATATTTTAGCTAAAACCAATGCATATCGAAGAAATTCTGATCCAAATGAACGTGTGCAGGGAAATGGATCTTCAAAATATATAACCATAATAGGACCATACCTACAAAAACATGGCATAACAAAAACACGACACATCAAACCATTATATTCTCGTTTTTTAAAAAAACTGAAACCTCCAATAAGTAGTAGTAGTAGTAGTAGTAGTAGTAGAGCAGCTCGGACAGGAAAGGGATTGTGGAAGATTGATAAAAGAGATACAGACTATGTTTATTGGAATAATATCAACGAACTTGTTGATAGATTGAGACTAATAACAGCTTCTATGAGAGCTGGTCATACTGGTCATAATAATGAAATACTATCAATAATCGAAGAACTGCGTGAAGCTGAAGTCATTATACAATCTCAATCTCAAATACGTAAAACGAATCAATCCGAAAATGTCACTCAACAAGTTCGGTTCTCATTTATTCAAGAGAGATGAAACAGAAAACAATATCAAGTTATTTAATCTTTTTGAGGTTAATTTATCTTATGTAATGGTTTTACCATTTATTGGTCGATATGTAGAAGGCGAGACAAATTTTGTTTTAATGCCGGATGGAAAACAATCATATAGATTTCCTTTCGAACAGGGAAACATTTTGTATGGAGAATATTTAAAGAAAGATGTCTCATTGTTAATTAATGGTCAAGGGGGAAAATTAGTAAACAGAAGTTTTAAAAAAAATGACTTGATCGCGTTACGACGTGAAGCTAATAGTAAAATAACAGAATTTTATGGCGAATTACAAATAAAATGTCCTGTATTGATTGAAAATAAAACAGTTCAATAATGAATACTATCAAAGAAGATGTGGTGAGTGAGCTACACAAACCAGCCAGAAGATTTTTTAAAAGAAGAGCAGTAATTGTGAAGGGAATCAATGATCTTTTTCAAGCAGATTTAGTTGAAATGCAACCATATTCAAAAATAAACAAAGGATATAGATATATTTTGGTCATAATTAATGTGTTTTCAAAATTTGTTTGGGCAATTCCTGTCAAAACCAAAACTGCTAAGGATGTGACCACAGCAATGAAACTAATTTTAACCAGTTTAAAAATACCTCCTAAAAATTTGCAAACAGATCATGGAAAGGAATTTTTTAATACAGAGTTCCAAGATTTGATGAAAAAATTCAACATCAATCACTACTCAACATTTTCCAACATGAAAGCTAGCATCGTAGAAAGTGTGAACAGAACATTGAAAAACAGAATGTGGAAAAAATTCAGTTTGCAGGAAAACTATAAATGGTTAAAAATATTACCTGAGATAGTATCAGAATACAATAATACCAAACATTCTGTTATTGGAATGAAACCTATACAAGTATCTAAAAAACATGAAAAGCAGCTACTATCAAAAGTTCATGGTCGTATAAAAACAACTCCTTCAAAATTCAAAAAGGGGGATTATGTACGAATAAGCAAGTTCCGGGAAATGTTTTCAAAGGGCTATACGCCAAATTGGTCAAATGAAATATTTGTGATTGAAAAGATTAAAATTTCTTATCCCACAACATACATTTTGCAAGATCAGAGAGGTGAGGAGATACAAGGTGCATTCTATCAGGAAGAATTACAGAAAGTTAAACATCCTGATGTTTACTTGGTTGAGAAAATTCTAAGACGGAAGGGGAATAAAGTTTATGTTAAATGGCTGGGAATGGATACTACTCATAATTCATGGGTTATGAAAAATAATGTATTGTAATATCTTGTAATTCAATAAAAACACTTGCTAGTAGATAATTCTTTTATTTCTATACAAATATACTCCTAGAATGGGTAGCATGATACAAAAAATGAATGCAAAGATTGATATAATGGCTAATTCTATATGATTTTCACATTCAAACGAATCAATAAGTACATTCCAGTTTGTTGGTTCAAAATTTTCATCTACAAAATAAAGTCTTAACTTGTAAGCTAAATATGACACATTTCTAAAGGACTCATCAATTTTATAGCTAATCAATCCATTATTAACAATCAATTTTTTCCAGTTTGATGGCCAAGAGTCATTATGATTGGCTGATACGCAAATAAACGTTTCTTGTATATTTAAATCTACTTGTATATACAAGGTATTGTTAAAAAAAGCGCTCAGAAACAATACTCCTGCTGGAAGTCCTGTTGTCATCATCATTGTTAATTTTTTTATAGATAGATAGATAGATAGATAGAAACGTCTTTTTATTAAACTCGGCGAAGGGCAGCAATGCTGTTAACTTAACTGAGTATACATACTAAGCAAGAATATAACAATAATAATAATGATCAAGTATAATATGTATAGAAAGCAAAATGAATGATGAGAATACTTAAATATAATATATCTAATATCTAGCCAGCAAAAAATCCCTAACCTTTGACCTAAAGGATGCTAAACTGAGATTATCAAATTTTTTATTAATAAATTCATTGTATACCTTGGGTGCACCATATGAGAAACTACGTTGAAACAAAGCAGTCCTGTGTTTGGGTAGATTTAAACAGTTATTGTGGCGTGTAGACCGATTATGTGTCGAAAATCTAAAACTGAGCTTCTCACGCAGATAAGGAGGAATACCATCAGCGAGCAGACGATGAAGAAAACATGCAAAATGCAACTTCTCCCTGTCTTGAATATTGAGCCATTTAAGCTCAGGCACTTTATAACTGACATGATCTCTTGCTCTCAGTCCATAAATAAGTCTTATACACGAGTTTTGGATCCGCTGCAGTCTCTTTCTTGATTGCTGATCAAGACAGGGTCCGTAAACAAAATTGCAGTAGTTTGTATGGGAGAGAACAAGGGTGTCGCACAAAACCTTTTTTAATTGGGGACTCAATATATGTCTGCTTTTGTAAAGATTTCGAAGGGAATAATATGACCTCTGGACTATTTTAGCAACCTGACCCCTGAACCTAAGTTTATTGTCAAATATGACACCAAGATTCTTATAATCTTTAACAACAGGTATAACAGACTCGCCCATCACCACTCTCACATTCTCCATCGCCCACCGACTATCAGCTCCAAAGAAGATGATTGCTGACTTGTTAGAATTAAGCTTTGAACCATTTCTATAAGAATAATTGTACAGTGATTCCAAGCATTGGGTAAGTTTAGCGGAAGCCTCAATGGAATCAGATTTGGTAAAACTGATGCGAAGTTGCGTGTCATCGGCATATCTTTGCATTTCACAAAACTTGACGTGATAATCCATGTCAATGGTGAAAATGATGAACAGCAGGGGCCCAAGAATGGAACCCTGCGGCACACCTCTCGTCAAAGTTCCTGTGTCTGAGCGATCACCCTCTAGGAGTACAAACTGCGTACGTTCCTTCAGATATTCTTTTAAGAAACTCAAAGATCCTTCATCGAAACCAAAATACTTCAGTTTAGCACACAACAACCTATGGTCAAGTGTATCAAAAGCCTTACTATAATCAAGTAATACTAACGCTGTAGTCTCCCTCCTGTCAGCAGCCACAATAATTTCATCCAGTACCCGTGTCAAAACCAATGCTGTGCTAAAACTCCTGCGAAAACCCGACTGAGATGGACTGAATAAGTTATTCCGATCAAAGTGCTCAACTATCTGAGTGGCAACAATCTTTTCAAGTACCTTTGATAAAACGCACAGCAAGCTGATAGGTCGTAGGTCCGAAAGGTCTTCTGGTTTGCCCACCTTAGGAAGAGGAACAACTGCAGCAACCTTCCATGAAGATGGAAATACGCCATGTTCGATACACCAGTTAAATATGTGAGTGAGGATAGGTATAATAGCTGGACAACACAACTTAATCATCTGAAGGGATAATCCGTCAGCGCCAAAAGCATTTGATTTTAAATGGGATAATGCACTAACTACCTCTACATCAGACACTAAACCAAGCCGAAATGCACTAACGGTATGACTCGGGCAGGTGTTACAATAAGTATCTACAAAATTCGCGGCGACAGGTGGCGCTATCCTATTCACTGAATCAATAAAAAAATCATTAATTTTGTTGAGATTCTTCAAATGTGAAGGCAGCCCATTACTATTTTTATTCTTGTTGTAGACATTTAGATCACTCAGGGTACGCCATGTTTCTTTGTTGCTTCTTTGCCTACGGACAAATCTGATATAGGACTTCTTCTCTTCGCGAACAGCCTGGGTGAATAATTTCCTCATCTCCTTGTAAGCTGCCCAATCCTTTGCAGACCTGGTTGTTTTGTATTTGGACATTAGCTTGTTACGTTCCCTCTTCATGATTTTCAGAACATCAGTAAACCACGGTGCTTTAGGTCGCGTAACACGAGCCGTACATATAGGGGCATGACGATTGAATACGTCCAAAAGTTTCTCAGTAAGCAGTTCCACCTTCTCATGAACACATTGTGTGTCGAAAATCTCGCCCCAATTTGTATTATTTATTAAGTCAGACTTGAAAAGATTGTCATCAAAATATTTGAAACTGCGGAACTCCACTAGTTTTGGCGGCATAGGAGGGGATTTGCAATTTATTTTGCAGAGTATGAGTTGGTGGTCTGAATGTTCATGCATATCTTTATGCATGACATCTCCAATCAGCAAATTATTAGATAAAATAATCAAATCCAGCAAGCTAGCATGATTAGTCGAGTAGCGCGTTGGTATGTTGACAACCTGACATAAGGAGTAGGAGTCAAGAAACGAATCAAGCATATCAACAGACCTATCAGATCCTAAAAGGTTAACATTCATGTCACCCATACAAACTACTTCATCAACTAGACGAATCACAGTTGAGACTGCTGTCTCGAAACAACTAAGACAATAAGCCAAGTTATATCTGGGTGGACGATAAAAGATTTCCAATCCGAACCTGACATTTCCTACAGTAAGCATATGCCACAACTGTTCCACACACTCATTCTTATTCCCAATGTCGATCTCAGTTATCAATAAATCATTTCTCGTGTAGATCCCCACACCACCACCGCATGAACCACGATCTGCTCTAAAAAAATTAAACCCATCAATGAATATCTCCTTATCGGCTATCTTGGTTGAAAGCCAAGTCTCAGATACTCCCAAAATATCCAATTTCAAACTTTAAATCAATTCTCTAATGTATTCTATGCTAGGTAAAAGCGAACGAATATTTACATGACCTATCCTCAAATTACTTAAGTTAGTCATAGTTCTGATTCTGTCCACAAAGCAAAAATATTCACCTCACGAAAAGTTTTTCCCAGTAGTGATTATGATAACAAAAAGCGTTCAAAACCAACTCATCACAAAAAGAATAAGAAATACTTAACTAAATACCTAATAGGATTGAAATATGACGAACTGATAAGGAATTTCGATCAAACAAAAAATGAACAAAAGTCAACAGTTCATCTGCACCATAGCACTAACCGAATATATTTAGTTAGAATTATTTGACTTACAAGATCTCAAATTCAGTTTAGGTTTTTTGGATATGTTGGTGTTCGTTGTCTTTTCTGGAGTGTGCACGTCCTTCCTTTTGTTAGCATCTGTTGTCTCAGCTGGTCTTGAGGTCTCTGGGGCTGGGTTGTCCGATGTTCCTTCGATTATAATAAGTTGTTCACCATTACCGGTTCCCATTTGCCTCAGGTCAGAAGCTGTATAAGATTCCCCGTTGATCCACAATTTGAAGCCCTTGATTTTAGTATTCAGGTTTTTTGATTTCGCAAGTTTCATATGCTCAACAAGTAACTTCTTATCTTCACGGTCTTGTACACACAAGTCATCAGCAATAAATATTTCTGTACCTTTCAATCTATTCGCATTCTGTATAACAGCTTGCTTGGTCAGATAAGAAGTAAATTCGACTTTCACAGCTCCCGGCTTCTTCGCTTCATTTGACAATTTGAAAATATTGTTTACATCAGACTTGCAAATATCAACATTCAGACGAGATTTCAAAAATTTTTCCAGAGAAGGCACAAGTAGATCTGAATTTGCAGGGATATTTTCGATATTTTCGATGCCAAATATCAAGACGTTGTTTCTTCTGAGACGTCTCTCCAGCTCTATGTTTTTAGCTTCTAGTTGCACAACTTTCGCTTCCACGTTTTTTAGTCGCTCTGAATAGCCTCCTAACTGATCCACAATCTCATCATGCTTTTCAGTTATTTCAGCTTTGATGACTTCCTGGGTTGTTTTCGAGGAATTTTCGATGGCCTTAAGAATATTGTTGTACCATTCTGCTGTGGGCGGCACTCCACTAGTCATCATAATATATTGGTGCGGATTGTTAGCTTCTATCGGTGTGGACGAGTATGAACCTTATTGAACCCAGCAGGAAAAAGGAATTTCTAGTAAATATCACTTATGGATGCTATGATGAAATTATATTTTCTCTGTTTGTCCAGGCACTGTTCAACTTGTTATAGACACTATGCACTATAATTTTTTTCACTTTTGAATCACAGTTATCGGGCCACAAACACAAACACGTGAATTGCACGGGCGTAGTTCGGTTAGTTCGGTTTTTATACTGAATGGATTATACTACTGTGACAATATTTATCTATTTTACTCCAAACCATCAGTTATCAAGCCTACTTCCCCAAATCTTACACAACAAATTTCTAGTCTAGACTGTAGTGGCCCCATGGAAGAGTGTCGTGACTGTTATCAATCAAACAGCGTTTATCATCTAGGGCATTAAGGGTTAATTTGGTTTGTTCAGTGCTGTAAACGGAATGTTTGACTGATCGGATTGTACATTGTTTAACCATTTTTTCCACATTTTTCTTTAAACATTTCACATAATCATCAAAAGTTATTTTGTTTTTTACAATACAAGACTTTACTTACCCCTTTCGCTTTTTTCGTACATTTTTGAACACCTTGAATTTTATATGAGTACATTTTTGACCTCAATCCCACAAAATGTGTCATAATTTTACCATCTGCATCATCCTTCATCAGCCCCAAAACTTTTTTATTTACCAATGGAATCTGATAAACGTTATCTGAAGGATAATCGCTGGTGTCAAATTTTGAAAGATCTTTTTAGATGAGTTCATCATACACATCATTACACTTGATTTCATAGATGAAACTATCCGTGTCTGTATACAGAAGCTTAGGTTTTTCAAAAAAAGATTTTTCAAGCATGAAATTATAATGAAAATCATACATTGCAATTTTTGAAATCTCCAAAATACACATACCGATGTAAAGTGGTTTATTGAAAATGAGATTTGTTTTCCTCATTTCTATAGCCACCTGATCTTCGGCGAAAATTGTTAGGTTATGAAATGCTGCATTGGAAATCAGATTGCTTGCACCATATCGACCCTCCCATTTATTAACCAGTTTCACAATACGATGTTTTCGAATGTTTTCCATTGTTTTACCAAATACAGCTTTATTCATTAACTTGAAGAGATTTTTGCTGAAATCGTTTGTGGCTGTTGATCGAAGTTGAGTGTTTAGTTCGATGTATGACTTTAACCAAGGAATTTGCTTGAATTTCAAAATTCTATGTATTTGTGTAATTTTAATACCATTGCTCAGAGCTTTCTTTAAATTGCGGTAATGGACGACGTATTTTGTTTTGTTGTAAAGAGTTATTAATAATTTTGGAAATTTGGACTTTGGAGGTGCCATATGTTCAGGACAGAATGGAAAATCGCTGTGCAAGTCATGAAGTGTTTCGGGGTATTCCAAATCCACCTCCAAAATATAACCCTCCGGAGCATCATCCTCGATTAAAGTAACATCGAAATTTGGTAAATCAATGGGATCAACCCACTCGAATCCATCGTATGGTAGATGTTGAATCATTGCCCACCCATAAAGATTATTCACATCGAGGTAGAGTAGGTAGTTTGATGGTTTGGATTCATCATATTCTGCCATGTATTTATTATTTGCTTCAGCATACCTATTTGAGCACATTGAAATTCCCCCTCTCCACCCCTTTTCAATAAACATAATTTGATCAATGTCTTTCAACAGCCTCAGCTCACATTTTGTATATTTCAGCATACAATCCCAAGTATAACCTGGTAAAGTGTAATACCACGCTGGGTTCAAACCATGAATGTTATGTGCATTGATTCTAAAGTTTTCAAAGACATCACTCAACAACAACACATCTGTTTTCAAATACAGATCGCTGTATTGACCCAAATTCTGAATATTGAATTCATCCCATACTTTTTGGGCATGTAAATACTCCTCATCACTAATATTTTCATCACATAATTTTCAATAGAACATTTCTTTGGGTGGTAAACTTATTTCCTCCAATTTAGCCATGTTATCAACATAATCATAGCAAAAGACCCCCTTACGTGTTGATAATTTGAATTGGTTTGAATTACATGAAGCAAATTCCCTCTTTAGATTTATCAAATCACCCAATTTCAATGTAGATGCTAATGAACTCAAAGATGAATTTAAAAATCGTAGTGAATCGATATATCTTAATTTTATACTAGTTTTATCATCAAACTGAGTGAAAGAAATGTATTTTTCTTTATTAATTGGAAGAATACTGAATTTTTCCACCCTTCCTATGGCTTTTAAGATGAAATGGGAATCGTAACCTGAGAGATTGTGAAATACAATTGGAACAATGAATTGTTTCTTGAAATTTAAATTACAGTTTGAGTGAGCAAATCCTCTGACATCACCTGTTAAATGATCATTATCAACAACAATATGATCTGTGTCAATAATTGGTTTTTCGCAAATGTGACACTCTTTTGCTATACTCTTGTCCAACATTTCTGACATGGGAACAACTTTAGACAACTTATCTTCAACAAATTTCGCAATATTTTTCAGTTGATCCCCAAACCAATCTAAACAATCTTTGCCGCGGTAGCTTTTGTAAAAGGTTAGCGAGTCGTCATAGGAACACTTGAATAAAAATCCAATACTGAATGGAATATGCTTTTGAAAATTGACAGTTTTCAAATGTGTTAATTCATCAGGAATTTTTTGTAAAATTGATTCAAAATCCCCATATATGATGAATGGCGCTTTTTGTTTATAAATGTGATTTCTGAACGAAACGTGATCATATTTGGGAAATGAAATCTTTGAAGCATTTTTTGTTTCACACACACTTGAATGTTCACTCAACCGTTCCTGAGACTGGAAATAGTTCAAACATCTATCGCAAATAAACATTCGATTCTTATGCTTAGTAATTTGTGATCTCACTAACCTGGATAGATCCTTTATCAAACAATAATGATAGGAAATCTCAATCTCATTTTCAATATTTGGCAATGGTTCAAAATCATTAATTTTTGGAAAATATTTGTTTTGAATAACTAGTAAATTGACATGATTTTCCAACTTATTGTTCGTCAATCGACATGGTACGCCACTGAAGAATTCGTTCTTTTTATTTTGAACCATTTTCAACATATAAACATCCACACTTATATCATTGATTTTTTCATATTTATGAATTTTGTCAACTGTCATTGGAAAATCCAGGCCTTCCGTATTGAGGACGCGGGTGTAATGTGGATATGATTCGACTCTATCTGAATTTTTTCTGAAAGGGTACAAAGCAGCAACTATACACCAATTAAAGCATACGTTATCATCATTTTTGATGTTGATACATGCTTTTTTCTTTGAAATTTGACTGGGCAGAGGAATGTAGGATGAAGCACCCACCCCAAAGCTATGCTTATTAATACAAATTTCTAGACTGACAATTTTTTTTAATGCCCACCCACTGTCACGTTCTTGAAAATCCTCCATTTTTTGTAAAATTGGTTTGCTTATACAATTTTGAAACCACTCAATCAAATCTGTACCCTTATCCAATACTTCATTTTTGGTATGAAAATATTTAAAATCAAGGTTTTCAACATTATTTTTGTTTACAATGAACTCACCACAAAAAGTCGCATTCACCTTTATAGCACTGAACACTTTCAAGAGTTCGTTGATTTTTTCCTTGAACAAGACAAAGGAATCATCAAAAAAATCCCCTAGATTCACGTGTGTTTGATTGATAATCACTCCAGTTCTTATGCGAGACTCAAAGGATGTTTTCAAGTCTTCCCACTTGACCCGTCTGGTAAGATTTGGTTCCATCCCTTCACCCACATGCGTCTTGGAGATTCGTGACTTGAGAAGCATCCGGAACCTCTTCAAATGACCCAAATTCGTCACCAATTTTTTCCTAGATCCAATAGATATTCGTGCAGCCATTGTCCTCTGGAACTGCTGGATGCTTCGATTTATTTTCAACAGCCACCGCTTTTGCTCCTCTTTTCTGACGGCACATAACTTGGGGTATGCCTCTTCGAACTTTGTCACAATGTCACTACTCAAAGAGGCAATTTCTTCGAAAGAACTCATGATTTGAACTATCTAAAATTGATATTTTAAAACACCACTTAAATGGTGCGAGTGGGTTGACTTACCAATGCAGCAGATGATAACAATGAAAGAGAACTAATTTCAACTAGCTTATCAATTTGATGTTGGTTATTTGGAGCGATAGGTTGAATAGACCAACTGTTTGATTTGATGTCTCGATTACAAATGAATCTTTAGACCACAATCTCCTATGTTAATAATTAAAAAATCACATCCCGCACTAGGCATATTGTTTGATATCATACCAACCGCAATAACATGAGTCACCATTTCCTTTTACCAGGACGTTGTCGATAATTGCATCATTTCCGGTACATATTGAATTCACACACACACAGCTCACGGGTTGCAGCGTTGACTATCCTCATTGACTTTCAACAATTTACTACTACATACATTTGCTATTCAATCCATATTTCCATAAATCTAACTATAAACAGTGACAACAATGCAATTACATCTTATCAGCTGAAAGCTCGTGACAATTACTTGCACAAATATACGAGGGTACTCGCAATTATTCTCCGTCTTCTTTTTCAACCAAATTCAAGCAATTCCACATTCAAAAATGCACATTTTAAAATTCTATACATTGCGCGCCACATACTTTGGTTCCACACACCACAAACAAACGCCATGACGTCATACCTTCAAATCTCCACATTCCGCACACTTTTTTTTGCACACACCGTATACTAAACAAAGATAACACATATATGAACGGAAGTCTGTGTGATAAGACATGGGGAGATAAAAAAATTACATTTCGTGATCGCGGCGCCACCTATCGGAATTTTTGGGAAATGGGGCAGAATCCCCTTAGCTATAACTACTTCGAGGATATTCGGCTATTGCAGTCAGGGACAATTTAATTCTCAGAGGCGAGATATCTCGTTTACAGCAGTCACCTTGCGAGAATATACGTCTTGCGCGGCGAAAGAGCTAGTATGCAGGAAAAAATTGACAACAGTTGAAAAAAATGCTTTGATGATTATGGCCATAGAGATGGAGCCCGTCGAACAAAAATTGGTGGCATGCGACGACTATGATATCAGCCCTGGGGACACAAATATGGTGGGATTGTCACCACTCGCCAATATGGCGAAGGAGATGGCGTACTCATGTCTATACAATTTAGATGGGCTAGCCAGAATAAAAATGCCGGTACATTCGCATACTTTCTCGGATGGAGATAAATTGTTCGTAAAGCTGAGGTCAACATCTAACGAATTAGTGGTGATATACAAGGGAACGACGATAGCCACGCTGGAAAATGCTGAACAGGAAACGAGTAGCTCATGAAATTTTCATCTGCAAGAATACGGGAATGAAGACAAAATAACCTTAGCCGATCGTAGTCTGGACAATATCGGGGACAGGGACACCAGATACAGCTTGGAAAATATGCTCGTCGAATATCAGGATATTTTCTTTAAATCAACAAGAAGGATTGTGCGAACAAATTTGACTGAGCACGTCATATACGTAGATGGGGCCAAACCGGTCAAAAGTAGGCCATATAGAGTCTTCCAAAAAGAGCGGCAGGTCATAGACGAACAAATGAAGGATATGCTTGAAGGGAAAGTTATCAAACCGTGTCACTCAAAATGGGCAAGTCCAGTTGTACTCGTCAAGAAAAAAGATGGAAAGAGGCGGTTTTGCGTCGATTATAGAAAGATAAATTCAGTCACCCAAAAATCAAACTGGCCATTATCTCAAATCGACGATATTTTGACTTACCTGGGAAAAGCAAAATATTTCAGCACGCTGGATATGTTCTCAGGCTACTGGCAAGAACCGACTAAAGAACATTCCAAGCAGTACACAGCATTTGTTGCACAAGGCCATGGTACCTACGAGATCAATGTACTAAGCTTTGGACTATGTAAGTCTCCAGCTACTCTCCAGGAATTGGCAGATAAGGTACTCTGGGACCTAAAATGGAAGGAAATCTTGATATACCTTGACGATATCATTGATTTTCCTAAGACAAGAGAGAAACACCTTTCAAGATCAAGAAAAGTATTCGATCGGCTTCGACAAGCAAACCTGACTTTGAAGCCGAACAAATGCGAGTACATGAAAGAAGAAATAAGGGTCCTAGGATACAAAGCGGGGAAAGACGGCATACTTCCAGACGACAAAAAAATCACGTGCGTGAAAGAATTTCCGACCCCATGGAAGGTCAAAGAGGTACAAAGTTTTCTGAGGCTAAATAACTTTTACAGAAAATTGATAAAAAACTTTGCAACAATTGCAAGACCATTGAAGTAAGAAGCTTGATTGTGGTCAGACAGAGGAACAGGCGTTCAATGAACTGAAACGAAAACTGGTGTCCATCCCTGTCCTACAGCACATCAACCCTGGAAAGGAGAAAATCTTGTACACTGTAGCGTCGACATTGGGAATTGGAGAAATCCTACCGAAGGAAGGTGAAGATGGGAAGAATCATCCAGTAGCTTCTATTAGCTGAAGTTTGTCATCCTGTGAGAAGAACTACTCCATCAGTGAGCTGGAGCTACTCAGCATAGTATGGCCTATGCGATATTTTTGACTTCTGATCTATGGACGACCGGTCACAATCGTTTCCGAGCACCACGATTTATGCTGGCGGGACCCCATCAAAGACAACAATCGGCGACTTGCAAGAAAGGCTTTTAAAATCGCTCGCTTACACGTCTGGAAAGACCCACATGGACGCCTATTGCTTGTCACGAAACCCAGTATTACCCCCAGCAGATGAACAGGAGATCGAAAATCAAAATGAAGTCCCCACTTTTGCTATCAGAAGTCAGGAAATAGCCGAGCTACAAATGAAGGATCCAGAACTTCGAATGCTTATACAAACCATCACAAATCCAGACAACTCCCCAATAGCTCTCAGAAGACGCGCCAGAAACTTTAGACTAGGCCTGTACAAATTCAACACAGGTCGGGGAGATGCAGAATACCGGCTGGTAGTACCGAGGTCCATGAAAGCAGAGATAATAGGAATTGCACGGTGCACCAACCTGTGGTCACCCGCAACTTAGTAAGACTCTGAACAATGTCAAGAGTAGATTCTACTTGACTAGGATGGCTAAAGATGTTGAGAAATACGTGAAAGGTTGCGTTGACCGGTGAGCTAGAAAAGGCCAGCCCTACAGGAAAACCTCAGGTTTTCTACAGCCAATTTCCGTGGAAACAACCTTTTGACAAAATAGGAATTGACCTATCAGGGCCTTTCCGAAAGAGTGACAAGGGAAAGACAATGATAGTAGTTACAACTGACTTCGCGTCTAGGTATGCAACAACAGCCGCATTTCCAAACGGAAAAGCAGAGGCAGTCGGGCAATTTATCCTGGAAAAAGTTATTCTCATTCACGGGCCACCAAGGACAATTCTGAGCGATAGAGGAAAAGTGTTTCGATCAGAAGTAGTGAAGGAACTCACAGAAATTATGGGCGTAAGAAGACAGTTCACCAACGCTTATCATTCCTGTTGCAACGGATTGACCGAACGTCTTAATAAAACCATGGCCGATATGCTAGCAATGTACTGCAATACAGAGCAAACTGACTGGTGCAGATACGTGCCTTTTGTCACCTTTGCATATGACACTGTCATTCAGGATACCACGAAATTTGGCCCGTTTATGCTAACCTTCGCAAGAGAACCTACACCACCACCAGAAGCAGGACTCTTGGACAACAACTCTTCAACAGAAGCATCAAAACTTCGAGAAAAAGCATTGGCAATAGGAGCAGTGCCAGCGGAGAATGGTCAAAGGAGACAGAAGAGTGACAAGGTGCGTTTTGACGAAAAACACAGAGACCTACAATTTGAAGCTGGCGATAAGGTGGAGGTTTTCATTCCCGTGAGAAAAGTCGGAGGAAGCGAAGAACTCCTGCTCAGATGGTTTGGGCCTTACGAAGTAACAAGAAAGATGGGGGAGGTAAATTATGAAGTGAAAAGGATTGGGCGCAAATCGAAGACAGACACAGTAGATGTATGCAGGATGCTGCCATATTACGATCCCTGGACAGAATAAGCTCCAATAGAAGAAGCCCCAATACAGGAACTAGTAAAAGAAGACGAAAATGAGGAATATTTCAGTAGCGAAGAATGAGAACGTCTGATAAGGAGAACTTAGGATATAAGTAACATAGAAGAGTAAATATTATAGCGAACAAGTGTGAAAATGAAGAAGGAAAAGAATGATAAATAATAGAAGATGATAGTAAGTCATAACGATGACAAAACAGAACTCAACATAAGACTAGAAGTATTTGAAAGCAACTGTGAAGTATCAAGAAAATTGGTGGGACTTACCAGAACCGGATTAAAGGTAAACAGGATACCTTCCAAGCATGCAAACACCGACACACACATCGATGAACCATCTACCCTCCGAGTCGATTGCCAAGCTCTAACCAACCCTGGAACAGCCGCCCAGTAACTATAGCCTCGAAGTCTCCAAATGTAATGAGCTTCCATAGCAGAATTCACTTTCTACCTATACCAATAAACGAAAAAACGCGTCATATCACGGGCACTGTACACTTCAAAAAGACAATGTTATGTTACCTACCCCGGTTCACTAAAGGAATTCACCATGAACCTGCAGTCAGGAAACTTTTGATCCCTAAATGATGTTCTTGTCCAAAAAACAGAAGAGGGTTGACAATAACACACACGCTACCAGCAGCATGAACGACCCCTCGATCGTTCGTGCTAAACCCTATATCGGCATCATGACGCAGTAATGTCCATTTCTTTTCCAATATTTTTTATATAAATATCGTATGTCTTCTACTCAAAATTTTTCAATTATGTCACAGAAGAATCGAAAAACCAACTCATCATTATCGATCCTGGAATCCTGGGGCACAAAGTAACAAATCACAACCACAAAAACTACTTCAACTGGGACAAATCACACGCTTTTCAGTTCGAGCCATAATATTCAGCCGAGGCCAAAACCCGAAACGGATTCAACGTAATTTGACACGCCGTTATAAAAATAGTTGATTACGTATGGTGTAAGACTTTCAATATATCTAGATCTACTTGTATGCTCAATATTGATTAATTAATTTTGGTTTTTTTCTTTTTCATGTATTACACAATGGCTGCTACCGGTCCTTGATGAGTACGGATCCTGCCAAACAGAAACATCTGGACACCACAGGAATACAGTGTCTTGCCAAAAACTGTCAATTTTGACTAAAATTTTGAGAAATGCATCGTTTTAGCAACTTCAAAACCGCACATCTAGGCTAAAAAATTGTCAATCGTAGTGTAATTTACAGGATCGGTATAGTTTTTGCCCCTCCTTTTTTTCCAAAACCACTTAGCTGCCACCTGCACAGCAAAACGCAATGTTTTTTTTCAATACTTCACCCCCGATCACACTTTACTCCTCATGTGAAATGAATTCCACTTCAACGTTTAATCAGTGGGGTTCAGACAGATAAAGCGAAATAGTCGGTTGATAGATTTATCCATGCAATCACCGCCTTTATCTTTAAAATAGTAGGTATAGGTGATCCACTCTAAAATTCACCCCCATATTGTGGTCTCCACTAGTCACTGAATTCACTGTTAATATCTACTTAACCCACCTCGAATAAAATGAGTACAGATCAGTTACATCAAAACAGAGAACTGCATTCTTTTGTGATTATTATTATAGTGGCTGATTTCCCGAATGCCCATAGCACGAACGATTTAATCAATAGGAAGATCGATTTTGATATGAGCTCGTGATAGGGTAATTATGCCTCCGAAACCACCTAACACCTCTACCACCGCGGTTTGCAAAAATACATAGGCTGTTTGATTTAAACCTTCGTCACTTGTTTCATGAAAACACTGTTCTGTCACCTCAATTTCAGCTTTCGACTCACTTGCTTTATTTTTAGGGTGAGATTTCTCAAAAGATTCTCCAGGCGACTTATTGTAGTGTAGTGTAGTGTGATGCCTTACTTACTCACTTACTACCATTCCGTTGTCCAAAACAGTTGAAACACAATTTCAATTCCTGAATTTTGGCTACTCTTGACTTGACAGATAATTTCAAAAACTTGGGACAGCTGTGAATGAAATGTGAGTTTTTGCACAACGAACACACCGATGAAAATCCTGCCAATTCACGAGAGTTAGATGAATAAGAATTATCCTTTTTAGCACCTCTGAAGAAGGAGTTCCTGTTGTCACCTCTGTCACTCACCTCAGAACCTTTCCGCATTTTAGTCAACTCCAAGCCCTCCAATAAATAGGATCGACTTTTTAGAAAGTCTAAAAACTCGTAACTCACCCTTAGAATAATGAATACCTTCACTATTGCAGGTGGCATTTGAATCTGCCAATATCACCTTTCGTTCCTCCACTCATTCTGCTCAATGTGCTTCGTAGACATCTATTCTACTATGTTGAGTGATCTCACAGAGCTACCTTACTAGATTCAAATTGCACTTTTTGATCAATCAATAGAAATCCCATTGTGTTTTTTATGCTACGGCCACTTCTGGCGATTACGGTGAAAAATGTCTTACCAGCGGTTTGAAGAGTTTGATTCTTGTGGGGAACTATCAAGAATTAGCTTGAAAAGATCTGCCGCCTACTTTTTTCCCTTTTTTTCCGAGCGATTGCGGTAAGGAATGTCTTAGCAGTAGGTAGTCTAAAGAATTTGACGCTTGTAAAATGATCTGCTGCTGCTCCTTGTCCCCTAGGGTAGTGGTAAGAAATATGATCATACTTGTGATATGGGAGTTTGGTTCTTGTGAATAAAATGACCACGAGTTATGAGTAATCAAATATCATTCAAAGGGCTATATCGACTTGCCACGCCTGTTTTGGCAATCACGTTATAGAATGTTATAACGTGAGGGATTTAGGCATGTGGCTTGAGTTGATATCAAAACTGGTCAAAGAAGAAAGATATCTGTGCCAAGCTACATATATGGTATCCTGCGGACTTGAGGACCCTTCATTTAATCTTGAGGATTATCTGTAGAATGTTGCACTAGTGTTTATGTGGTGGTCAACCGTTGATCCAATATAATGGAATGTCTGTATTCACTTGCATTGTATTCGGAGGTTGATTGTCGCATTTATGCTCCCTGGCGTTATAGTAGTATGGATATAGCAATTAGTGTATTCCTCTTATTTTTTGTTTCAGTTTAACCCATGATGAAAATATCTTAAACTTGTCAAATAACACATTGTATGTTAACATCGATAAGGAAGGTGACTCAGCCTAATTTTTATTCCAGAAGCGTTTGTTCTGGCCAATAGTGAAGCTGAGCTCAGTGAACCAGTCAATTATTTATTTGTTATTGTCACAAATAGATCCTGACATATGTTGGAAGTGAAGAAAAACATGGATATTGTGAAAAGTGATTGGAAAAGGTTAAAAGAAAAGGACTCCCTTCACACTGCCTCACCCCACAACTCCCGGAGAAAACCTGTCTTCTTCCAATGAACACTCTGCTTTCCCTTTCCAAGGTGATATCTCTGGATGGTAGAATGGCACACCTCAATGCTTGATTTATCACGACTCGTTATCAACAAATGTTTAATTTGAAATGATTTGAGGTTTTGTGGAGTTTCACAAATGAATAATCACCGAACGTTGAGGGCAAACTTCATATATTCACAAACTTCGGTTGAGTAACAATGGAAGTCAATAGTTACTTGTTTCATGTTCCTCTTTTTTTCCGGTGGATAGGCGTTATCTAACACAGTGTTGCCGGTTTTTGATAGGCACTGTTCGGATTCTAAACAAATCTGTTTTATTGCATACGGTGGAGCCATCTATTAGATAAAATAGGATTTATACCACGTTCGAAATTATGATTCAAATATTTATTCACATGGTATATAAAAAGTTATTCTGAAAAAATGCATAACTATTTTTCATAAACGTCCATTTTATGAAGTCTAAAGATTATGTTCAGGACATATACAAGCTATGCATATTTTTCCTCTTCAAATGATATTGGTAACCTTGAAACATTACCTTTAAACAGTCTAATTCCAATAAATTGGTCTATGATCAGACAAGAAAGAGCAATATTATCAATGTACTCGTACTCGTGATCGATATGAAGTCAACATTAACAAGATCATATGCACTCACAAATCTATATAGCCAAACAGAAACCAAATAAAACCAGCCTCACTGGATGGGTAGAGAGATGATGGACTTGTCATCGTGGGTGCAAATATTGTCATAAACAGGAAGCAGATCTGGATTAGGAACATTCTGCGCATTAAAAAAAAACAAAAGTTATATCTTGCATTTTATCAAGTACTTACAATGAACCATATATCTATAATTAACAACATCAATGTTTATATTTGTATAGGTTTGCGTCCTTAAGTTAGATCAAACAGATGCGGGTTAGTGGGGAGAAGGACGGTGTAAAACAAAAACACTCAGTTATTGATTTCCCGACGTTTCGGTCATTTATTGTGACCTTTCTCAAGGGTTAATCAGATTGAGTGTGTTGGATAACAAAAAAACACATGTACATGATGTTAAAATACAGAGAACGTAAACTAAGAATATAACATGTATTCTTAGTTTACGTTCTCTGTATTTTAACATCATGTACATGTGTTTTTTTGTTATCCAACACACTCAATCTGATTAACCCTTGAGAAAGGTCACAATAAATGACCGAAACGTCGGGAAATCAATAACTGAGTGTTTTTGTTTTACACCGTCCTTCTCCCCACTAACCCGCATCTGTTTGATCAATGTTTATGTACAGTTTATTTGTCTTGATTCCTAAGCTGGATTCGTGCTGCATAGGATAAGAAGTGAATGAAAAATATTGGTCAGTTCTATGTACAAAGGGATTAGTTTTCAGAGACAGGGTGCTAGTTCTTGTTGACCATTCATCATGGAGACCCAAGATTAAATGCTGGATATATATTTCAAGTTTCCATGATCGCCGCAAGGGAGTGTAACGGCTCTGTGAAAACAGGAAATTGTCATATTTTCGATTTTTTTTTCCGTTAAACTACCAAAAAAAAATATGGAAACAGATTTGGAACAATATTCTCTATAAAATTGCCCCGGCACTTCTCTTTAAGTTGTCAAATAAGACAGCTACCTGTCAAACTTGATGTTACTAAATTGCCTATAACTTCGACATTCCTCAACCGATTTGACTCTTCTTTGGCTCGTTTTAAAGAGAAAAATCAGCTTTTTTTTGCATGCGCTGAACAATTTAATTTGCCTTAGTCGACCACACATCATAGATTTTAAAATTCAAAACTGTTTCAAATGCAAACCCACTAGATAGATGCCTCCATTGTGTCATTTGGAAAATTCCCTAACTGCCATACAGGTCATATTCCCAATTTTTTTTTTAAATAGAAAACCCCAGAAAGCCCGTTAGAAATACTTGAAACAGCCCCTGTAAACTTAAAAGTGTCAAAAAGATATGAATGTCTTGCCAACGACACGACGCGACGGTGCGGGTGGCATTTTGCACTGGTTTTTTTAATTATAATTTCATTTTTTGAAAATATTTTTTATCGTATTATTTGTGCCTTGTGACGCACTTTGTTCTACTTGACAGCTGCTTGTTGAAAAAAAACAATCAAAAATAGTTGGCATTCTCACTTATAGGTTGTTCTTTTTATCATGTACTCGAAAGCACGTTATTTTACTCGAATCAGAACTGATCTGAAGTCTTTTTGATATATTTAAATTTACAGGGGCAGACTCAAAAGTATTTCTCCAGGGATTCCTGATGAAGTCTCCCCAACTCTTCTATTTCAAAAGATGAAAAATTGATCTAAATGAAGGTGACAATTAGTAACATCAAGTAGTAACATCTGTAGCGGTCTTATTCGATAACATAGGAAGAAGTGTCGAGGGGCAATTTTGTAAAGATTATCGTCCCAAATGTGCTTTCATATTTAAGTGGTTCAATGGGAAAAATTTGTAAAATATGTCGACGTTCTGCTTTCACAGTACCGTTACGCCTTCTTGCGGCGATCTTAGAAACTAGAAATATATTTCCAGCAATTTTGCTTGGACTCATTAAAGTTTTTTTTTCTGGGTCTCTATGATGAATATTTCACGAGAACTAGCTCCCTGGCGCTGATAATGAATCACGGTGTACATAACCATTTATTCAATCACGAAATCTTAGAACACAGTTTTTTTTAAATATCGACTGAATTCATCACTGATTGAAACTTTGCAAAATATATTAACACCGCAAATCTATTGCAAAAAGATCAACCAGATCAAATTGAACATCAGAGAACCAGTTCTTAATTATTTTTCTTTTGTCTGCAACAATGTCAGAAAAAATCACCGCAACTTCATATACTGAAAACTCTTTCAACTCACTATCATGTAAAGCTTGCTCAGTTTATATCAAATTTATTGTTGTTGATAAGCAGATGAAAGCATCTTCAAAACTTTTTAAATTTTAGCTTGTAAAGGAAATCTTTTGTATTATGAACGTTTTCTGATTTGAAAATGAAAGGTTATAAAGGGTAGTAATGTAAACATGATTTAAGGGGCTGAATTTAAAGACATTCAATTCTTCATCTTTTGTAGTCAATGTTCACGATTTCATAAGATTCAAAAAGTAACCCGATCACATCACTTGTTATCTTCATGTAGACTCATTCACTAGAGAAGATACTAGACCAGTTAATTATATTCACGGGTATAAAAAAAACCATACACATTTTTTTTTGTGAAATCTGAACTTCAATACAATAAGCACAAAAAGCACGGAAAACTATGTATACGCATTCGACAAAAAACTTCAGCTATCTTTGGTGGGTATAGAAATTCATTGATAACGTTAGTACATCATTCCTGGGTGTAGTTCGTTCCCTCTTTGAAAGTAAACGTTTGGGTTGCTGCTCAGAGTGGGCTCCAACGTAGAGTACAGGTTTCTATCATCCGATCGTAGGTAGAGACCACCTGTAATGGGATGCTATTGTTACGAATGGTCTATTGAGAAATGTGGAACATCAACATTGTCAACAAAACATAAAACTCACATACCTAAACTGTAGCAAAAAAATAATAATGCGGGAACACGAGACAATGAGTGGTATGAATAAAGAACAAGAAAAAATAATAGAACTTAAACACTTCATAAACAACTGACAAGGATAGTACTCAAGTAAAAGCATCTATCCAGTGAACACATACATATATATCTGCCTTTGATGTAACATTTACGAAAATTGAAAGTAATTATGACACACAAACAATAGGTTGTATGTAGTAGTTGTGATGTAACATCAAGGTGCACATTGAGTACATATTTTGTATGTAAACAAATAGATGTCTCTATTACATAAGCGATGCATGTCAATATTATGTTAAATTTATATTAAGATGTCGACAATGGCAAGCGTCATGCGCAAATCCTAAATCGAACCTTTAGTCATCTCATCCACTGAGCATGCCGACTAAGGAAGCCAACGGTCATTTACGTTTATTCGATTGATCGTTGAATGAATTACTTCTCATACTAGATGGATGGATATGTAACTAATTCAATAGTTCATCCATCAATGAATAACAGATCAAATCTGTAAGTTTGAATGACACTGATGGATACGACCAACACCCATCCCAACACGGTCGAAGCAGAAGCCATTTCGTTCGTGTTTTGTGTTTTGGTTGTGTCGTATGACCGAAGCCTTATAAGTGATTTCATTGTACTGTAGTGAAAGGAAAAACATTCATGTGTATGTGTTTTTGAAAAAACCGCTACGTTACTCAAGCGATTGAGGCTGAGAAAAATATCGTTCGATGGTAGGAAGAAGGTAGGTTGTGTACTTATCTTTGGTTGTTTGGTAGCTGATAATCATAGGCGTTATTTTATTTCTATACTAATAATAATAATTATAAATTACTCCTTACAATTATTCTAAAACTATCGGAGGGAGCTACGCAGCTAGGAACCAATATTTACATCAGATTAACACTGGAACAGCTACTCCCATTGCAAGGGTTCGATATCGACTCAATGCCACTAAACCAGAAATCTTGCAAGCCAAATTGGATGAAATGCTACAGCAGGAAATTGTAGAAGAAAGCGAAACACCCGGGATTTCTTCCGTAGTTTTGGTACCAAATATTTACCAATGCGTGATTTCCGTAATTTATTTACAGGATGTCTACTCAAAAGTGTCCCCACCCCTGTGGAATGTTTGTCTACTGAGGGATTTTGAAAAAAATGTTGGATTGATAGGTCTCGACAAACACTTTTTTGGGCATATGTCAAATTCGTTCCAGGGGCGTTCTTATAATTACTGTGGGGTTTCTGAGGGAGTCAAATTTCAGGAAATGGTATCAAGGCATTTTCTAAAAAAATAAATGGGACTATTTTATTCGGGCACCTTGTAGATTAGAGTGTTGAAAATTTGTACAGAGGGGTTTTTGGTGATGTTGATTGAGATTCCGTTGTTTATTTCTTTTCTGAAAAATGCCCTTATATCCTTTTCTGAAATTTGACCTCTTTTAAACCCTCACAGTTACCCATAAGGCGTACTGGAACCAATTACGCATATGCTCAAAAAGTATTTGTCGAGACCTATCAAAGAAGTTGAAAATCGGTTGATCAACAAACATTTTAGAGGGGTGGAGACACTCTGGGGTGAACACCCTGTATACAGGGTAAGGCATTTTACTTGAGACAGTGAATTATCTCAAAAACCATGTACTTTAGAAAAAAAAAATTCAAACAAAAGTGGTTTCGTATCAACGTACACAACGAAAATATTTTTTTCAACATTGACCTTGATTTCAAGGTTATTTCAAGGTCAACATGATTTTTTTAAATAGAAAGGTATTTTCCAGTGCAGAATCTTATTCTTTGATAAATGTATCGAAGTCCAAGGTCATCGATTCAGAACATTTACTGAAATTATGTGAAATGATAAAAACATGATTATTTTGTTTTTTTTTTCAATCGTTTAAAAAAAATAGTTCAATATTTTTAATGGATAAAAAAGTTTCAAATGAAGGTTACTTCTTTTTTATGAAGAATAAGATTCTGCACTGAAAAATATACCTTTTCATAAAAAAAGTTCACATAAATTTTACATAAACAGGTCGATATAGAATGAACGTATCCATTTTAATATAAAAATGTTTTCATAAATGTGATATAAAATTAACATGCACTGGAGGTATGACATTATGCAGTGCTTGTGGGTAAGAGTTCTGTTTCTGGTGACCTTGTGATTATATCATATTCACGTGGGTGGTAACTTATGTTATATAATTTACACATCACTATAATGTTTGTGTGTTTGCTGGGTACTTCTCTTGATTCATACTACCCAATATACCAACGTCACGGCGCCGGCTGCGACACGGGGGCGGTAAATTCTTCTACTCTATTATTGGCTACGGAATATCATCGTGAAACGACTGGACCTCATACCGCTGAAAAACTTATACCAGTTTGAACATTCTTGAAAAATGCTTTATTTAGTGCGTTATAATTTATAGGAATCGACCCTACTGATTTTGAAATTTGAAAATGTTTTCTAATATATTCAGTTCATGATATAATTAATACACAAAAAGTAATACACATATTCACATTTGAAAATTTTTTTTCGGGCTATTTTCTGAAGTCAAATTTTTCAAGATTTTGTTATAGTCTTGCTTAATGTGGTTTCAAAATTTGAACAACAAGTCACTATTAATGGGTATTTTCTTCAATACTATGGTTTTTGATTTTCATTATTTTCTCGATAAGTGACACTTATTTTTCGAAAACATTTTAATAGTTCTTTTCTCTTTCTACTACTGATTCGTCCTGATAATAATAGTAGGTACCTATGCTTCATGATATCCGTGGCAACCTGATGGTCACACAATTGGTAATGATTGGTGGGGGGGGCAAACCACTGCCCGGCGAGTAGGCTTTGCAGACCCTTTTCGCCAACCCCAGGACCAATGCAGTTCTAACTAGGTTGATGATGGAGAACATCACCTAGTTATATATTGAACTAGCAGGACCAATTAATTTAGGCTAACTTTTAAACTTCTCGACTGTAATTGATAATACTGCTTCTCAGTAGCGTTAGCCAGTGAGAATGCCACTAAATCTCGAACAGAAAATAATCTTCTGCCACCTTGGGTCTCGAACCCGATCACCGGCCGGTTTCCCACTTACTGACCCAACGCTTTACACGTTGCGCCAATAGTTCTATCCCATTTCAACATCTTTGACTCCTGTCGCAGCTCAACAATAATATGTGACCAACTAGGCAAACATGTATGGTGCCACGACGAAGTCGGTAAATGAGATACTTATCAATGAAATTTGCCATATGATATGTGTCGTCTAGTCTCGCTACACATTAACGTGACGAATGTGTGCCAAAGATTTCATAAAATAGAGTGCATGAAATAGAGTGCCCTAACAGAGATACAATTGGAATTTTTACCAATCCAAACTACTCTAACAAAAAAAAAACGCTACACTTCAACGAACCACCAAAAATATACGCGATTCAGGGTATTTCTTTGCGGTCGATTTAAAGGGTGAGTCAGTTAAGCTAAATCGCTCCTGAACCGTTATAAATATCGAAATGAACAAAATGGATTTGAGTAAGAGATGCACCAGTGCAGTTTGTTAAAATGTTTTTCAATATACAGGGTGTATCATTTCGCCGTCCAGTTTTTTTGAAAAACAATGCATACTAGACTTTATTTAGAGGTTGAAAAATCCAAGATCCATATTATAGCGGTTTTTCTAAATCTGCCTACGCCACTGGATTCGTCATAACCTAAAATGGATCTGCACCAAATTTCATGAAAAATATTCAACATTAACGATTCTACGTCTATTTTTGTCAAGTTGGTTTTTATACATTTTTAGAAGCTTTTTTCTCGTCGTTTCGAACAGTTTTTTTTTCACGCATTTAGTTGAAAAGTCCTGAATTTATTGTTGAATCATGTCTGTTGATTTCATTTCATTTTCTTTTTTTGTTAACTTTATGTTTATTGTTCAATTGATTTTTCTTCTTTTTCATTGCATTTTAATAATCCCAAGGATGTTTATTGTAGTTGTTATTTGATAAATTTGATGTGACAGATTTGCCACTTCCCATATATTTGCGTCAAGTGCACAGGACAACATGCGACATCAAACTATGTGTTGGTTGGTGAAGTCAACCAACAACGCAACTTGCGCCAACTGAGGAAAGACTGGTCATCCGGCCAACTACAAGGGATGTCCTGAACACCCTAGTAAAAAGACAATGCGAAAGCCCAAGAGTGAGAGCTCCAAAACCACAAAGAAGACCAAAACACTGGGTCCCTAGTACCAAAGCTGTGGAACAGGTGCTTGAGCAGATCCTGGCCAAGCAGTTGCCTGGTCTGACAGTGCAGATTGTGGACTTCCAAGCCCTCAGTCCACCCGAGGCTTAACGACCCAGTGGTTAACAAGTACCAGTATAGGTACCGCAGATTACTCATGGAATCAAAAACATGATCAAACAGTAAATATCCCATTTGAAAGTGAAAGCTTATTAACACTGAATGCATTCGCAGCACGCTCTCCACGGTTCAAATTTTTTCATACAAAATTGGTCTGGTTTCCACTAGATTTTTCAAAGTAAGGAGTAATACTTATACAGGGTGTTCCAAAAGCTGTCCATGGCACTCAACTTTGATTTTTCAAATGAGACAACATGTTTTTTATTCAATTTTTAGATTCTACGTTGAACTTTAAGTGAAATATGTAAAACGTAGATTCAGGTTATCTTTTGCCGTCTTTGAAATCAAATCAAATCAAATCAAATATGCTTTATTGCCACAGAAAAATCTAAATAAATTTTATGGACAATGCAAATACAAAAAATGCAAAATGCTAAAGCAAAAACAATACAAAACATGATAATAGTATACATTACATGAACAATTATGTGAACAATGGAACAAAACTAGCACAAATATATTTTCCCAATATTTTGTCAAATTTAAATTTATTTGGAAATTGCTCATTGGCAACAATAAACATTGTCACACTTCCAGTCATGTTATGATGACAAGTCAGTAAAACAACAACATAGCAAAATCAACCATTATGGCTAGAACAATAATACTGCGGTGTTAAATATCGAACAAGGAACCAACGATTGCTCACGTTTTTTTTTCGCTTCCCCTTCAAAAAAAATAAACATCAGGTGGGGTGAGCGAAATCGGTGAACTCGAAATTTAATTTATAAATCTGAAATAAAAGCTGATTAATGTTGCCTTGTTTTTAGAGCGACAATATTTACATAAATCGTGAGCCATTTGAAGATGGAGAGTACCGGTTTTTGTACTTAGCTAGAATTCTTTATTTTTGTATGAGGGAGACTGATGACAAGCTATAAAGCAATATTTATTCAATATTCCAGATACAAATCCTGAATTTTGGATTTTTCACAAAACTCAACAGCCTTCGGCCAAATTTTTACACACTGATATTTTTCATGTCAATCTGGCAATTCTGTTGTCTACCTGTTCCTGTTTGATGTCCAATGTTTTTGACATTGAGCGAAAATTCAACATCAAGACTTCTTTAATGTAGAATCTAAAAGTGAAATAAAATACATGGTGTCTTATTTGAAATTAATTTGTATCAAACTTTTGGTCATACATCTTGTATAAAATGACTTAAAGGAGAGGTCAATATACAGGGTATAGATTAATTACTTGTTAAAACATTAGGAGGTGAATCTTTGACAAATTTTAAGACAAAAAGTTCATATGAGCATGGGTCCAGAGAACGGATTGGTTTGTTTTATTTTATTTTTTATTTTTTATTTACTTATTTTTATTTTTTCAAAAAACCAAGTTGATATGATTGAGTTTCGCGTCATCAATATCCCCAGAATAACGAATTTTGTTCGAATGCCATGTTACTTAACAAAAATATAAGCAAGAAACCAAATAAATTAGTTTTTTTGAAAGCCCTGTATCTCAGAAACCAAGCCATTGTGAACCTCTTGAAATTAGTCAAAGATACACACTTTAAACTTTTTGCAAGTAAATAATTTGCACCCTGTTTTGCTACATGACAAAATGATTTTCTGAAAAGTGCAAAATACTTTTTTTCTAGGCAGAATTAAAATGCCCGGTGGATGAAGCAAATCAGAAAAATGTTTATCGAAAATGAAAAACAGGTCAGGTACCTGAGAAGTATAAGTAGAGGCCAATCATGTAAGAATCCCTACTTTTCACTACCAGTGTCTCAGATTACCTATCATGTGTTGAATTAGATGTCATTTATTGAATCCCATTAAATAAGAAACACCTAATTTAAACTTATCAGATGGTTTGTATACAGGGTGTCCCCACTCAGCGCAGGTGAATGTAGGAGAACCCAACATATTATGATTTCACGCAACCTACATACTAAGTTGCATTCTTAAGATGTTATACGCCTTGCAAGTGACGTTTTAAATTTCTAAAAATTTCAATATCTCAGTTCTTCCTTAACTTTGACAAACCAAATTTGGTACACGCTGTAAGTGTACCAACAGCATGAATCGACTTAGTTGGTGATCAACTGATACGTTCTAAAGGGTTGTTGAGGTATAATGAGCCCTCAAAATGAGACAGAATTTCTTAACCCGTTGGCAGACTTGGAAAATTATCATTTTATTTTATGAGGAATCTAGTTTTAAAACTTTTCTTGTTCTTGTCATTTTCCAAGAAAGTTTGATTTCAGCAGAAACCCAAATATCTGAAGATACGTATTGTAAAATTCCAACGTTGGCTATGATATCATTGATATCAAATGGCAGACTTGACCATCCGGAAAGTGAGTAATTTTTAATAAATTTTGCATTGTATTGTAAAATAATTGCCAAGATGTTTTTCTCCTCGGCATTTCCAACGCGAGTTTATAATAATAAAGCCGTGTTATTGATCCGTAATTAATTGCTCGTTTTTTTTGTAGTTTCTTCAAAACACTTTACCGGATCTACTTGACCAGGTGCCACTACAAACTACAACTTCGACTTGAACATTAGGTTATACAGTCATATCATAGGCATAGGCACGATGGAGCATCGCCTCAATCTGATATCACTTTGGAGACTTTTGAAAAATCAATATCCAAATAAATGTATTGGAGAAGGAAATAATTGTTCGCATTCATAAATTGTGGAATACGGTCACAGATAAATGAGCACTAATTAGAAACAATCGGCATTTTCGTGACCATTTTGAACAATTTTTGTAGCTTCTCAGTTCAAAATGTATGCTATTTCTATTTTATTGTTCTATTGTTTAACGTGTTAGTTTTTCCATCAAATGATTCTTTCTCAACTTCTTTCCTTATTGTAGACTGTAGAGTCTGACGTTCAATTTTATAGCCAACGTTGAAATTTTAGACGAATTTCAATATACGAAGATTTGAAGACAGCATCTTCATCTATTGGGGGTAATGAGAAACCTACTAGCAAGAACTAACATACGTTGTATTCACATGATGTAGAAAACTTGAAAAGGCATTGGACACAATCTCAAGAATAAACGTTTTTATCCCACACATGCATGCTATTGTACGTCCCTGCGAAGCGGTACATTTCTCTCCTGCAGATCCTAGCCGCACTGATGAGCTGTGATACAGCGAAACGCGTCTGTGGATGGATCTGTGGGAGAGAAATGCATGTCTTTCGCAACCCCTAGCCTTGAGGCTTTTGGTTATAGAATTTCAATATGACAGCTACACAACTGTCTTCAGATATTTGGGTTTTTGCGGAAAACAAAGAAGTTTTTTAAATAATAACAATAGCCAGAATGTTTTAGAACCAAATTCCTCTCAACATAAATCAATCATTTCTCAAGTCTGCCAACGGGTTAGGAAGTTCTGTCTTATTCCAATCATCATACCTTATCCACCCTTTTGAACGTCTCAATTCTACCTCTTGGTGCACTAGCCAGGTGCGTTTAACTTCTTAGAGGTACAGCTAAGTATATAGGTGAGTTGCGTTGGATCAAAATGTTTTGTGTTCCCTACATGCTCTGCTCTGTGTCAGTTCTTATGCGGGACTCCTTGGTGTATCGGTATACTTGAAATTCCGGGTTTAAAAAAAAATAGAAACCTAAAACTTAGGCTCTTTTGATATCCTTCCCAAGCAACACGGCTGTAGAGTAAATATGTTTATCAAACGCATTATCCGTATAAAAATCGCATAGCATTTGAAAGGTAAAAATAATATACGTTTTTCATACCACTTTTTTACATGAAACGTATAATATACGCATATTATTACACTTTTTTTGCAGATCGTACCATATACGTTTTTTATAATGAACATTTTTCTGGTGCTTTTGAAGGTTTACCCGAAACATATATTATACGTGAACAATAATCCGTTTTTTTTTCACTTGGTTGCCATACAAGTGTATTTTTCAATTGTTTAGACTAAAAGAGCATTATGGGCCTCCACCAAACATGTGTTTATGATTTTTGGCTGAATTTGAGTTCCAGTCAGAATATCAATGCAGAGAAATGTTCTTCAAAAACGTATACAGTGTGTCCAAGATAAGGATGTCTATCATGAGAATCTTGGAAGCCGTGAGAGATACGAGGTCGGTTGGATGGAGGCGAAGTTGCGTATTTTGATGCTTGACAAAATGCCGTTTCAAAAGCCAAGAAATTTCGACTACGTCCGAAAAAACGAGATTTCATTTTTTTCTGACCACATTTGAAGAGATATTTTAAAATTAAAATTCATTGCCACTTTTTGCCCTTTACAAGATTGCGTTATTAAATTGAAGAAGCGACGTTTCGTCTATGAGCAGCCATTATCAACTTTGTTTTTTCAAATATGGTCCTGAATTTTTTATTACGGATTTTGAGAGCCTCTTATGTTCCTAAGCCAACGATGTATCGCACTTATTAAAAAAGAAGTGTTTGTTTTTAATCATATTGGAAATGTATTTTTTGTCTTTCTCTAACACATGAGTTCTTATGGAAAAATCCATCAATATAAATTTTTTGAATAATTGCGATACATTGTTGGTTTAGGAAAGGCTCATAAAATCTCTCATAAAAAATCCATGATCGTATTTAAGAAAACAAAGTTGGTGATGGTTTCCCCGAAACAAAACGTCATACGGAAAATCTCTCATTGCTGTTTTGTAGAGCTTGATAAGTGGCCATGAGAAAGTTTCTTTTGTTTTTCCATATCTCTCTAAATAACGTCAGAAAAAAATAAAAAAAGAAATCGGTAAATTTTGTTTTTTAAGGCATATCTCCGAAACTACTCGCAATTTTAGAACTTTCTAAACGGCATATTGTTAGGCTTGAAAATGCGCAACTTTTCTCTGATTCAATCATCCTCGTATCTCCTCGGTTTCCAAGATCCCCATGATAGACATCCTTATCTTGGAAATACTGTAAAATATGTGTTTCAACTCTGTATCTGAACGGTATACAATATACGTATACGAAACCTATACTCGACACTACAAAACCTTATCACATGACCAGATTGACCAATCACGCCACATGTCCTTGTTTGCAGCAACTTGTAACTGAATGGTATACAGTATACGTAGGTATACAAAACATAGGTTTTGTATAGTGTAGACTCTACACTACAAAATATTGTCACATCTACCAAATCTACCAATCGGGTCGCAGCTTTTGTGTACTGTGGACGTTCTGTCATTCAATTTTTCTACTATATCGAGAAAACAGAAGCGTGCCCATGAAGACGCTATTGTGCTTCAGCTTCACTCATAAGTTGAGTTAATTATTCTTTGTAATTGATAAGTAAAGATAAGTGTCGCCAAAGTTACAGAATGAGTGTTATGATAATAGCAAGTATTATTTTCCATTACAAATTCACGAGCACCAAATGTGACTTATAATATTGATCATTCACTCTCAATTTTTCAGAAGCTGCGAATCTTTTTTATCCCGGGGAAGAACCGATTGATTTAAACGATTCTGAAATATTGGTAGGTACATATAATTTAGTGTATTATAGTTTATATTACTTATGGAAAAATATCAGGTTAAGAAACCGTCACTATGACACATATGCAAGTGCTTAGTTGAGGATGTGTCTACGTGCCATGAAAAGAGCAATGCTTGGTACCTACTCAGAGATTGGGTGCGAAATCATGTGGCCCGAGTTAATAACAAATGGACCAAAATAGTGAAATGGAGGCCGCGAGAGTCAAAGGAACATCAGAAGACCGCAAGCAAGATGGCATGATGACATTCGAATCAGAGAATTGCTGAAAGAAACTGGATCCTGGCGGCCCAAGACAAGAACCAATGGAGGATGATGAAGGAGACCTATGCCAAGCAGTGGACAGGCCTGAAAGAAGAAGAATAAACGTTTCTGGTATACGTATAAGTTTATAAGTGAAAATACCATTCAATACACGTTTTTGATAAATGTATAAAAATAGGCTCCCAAAACTGTATAAGCAAAGTATATCACAAACTGACAATATACGTTTCTAAAAGGAGTATACAAACCTGTTTATATACGTTGAGGTCGCGGACGTTTTGAAGTTTATAACACGTTCGACGTATACGTACCACAACGTCAGGGATGGTAGAAGATCGTTTTCAACGTTTAATATACGATTCTGTGTTGCTTGGGTTCTTAATAATAAGCCACTTAGAAGAAAAAAAGAATTATATTCGTTAAAAGGAAATATCAAAAACTTTTATGTGACCAGAAACTTTTCTGCAAATTATGTTTTATCAAGTTAGAAGAAACAAAAAGCGGGAGAGATGAAGGATGAAGAAGACATTTTTCAGGGTATGGAGAGACAATCTGATAAGCAAGCTAATTTGGTATTGACGAAGTTTCTTTTTATTATCTGACGGAAGATAGTTCTGATTCTAGCAGTTCTGTTGTCTTCAAAACATTTTCTCAAAAGTCGCTGATTGGTGCTCTTCTTCGTCTTTGAAGTATACAAAATGACGCAATGTTCTGTTTAATCCAACTTTTATAACTCATCTCTATTCTTATTATTTAATTGTAGAATAATGCCAAGAGTGCAACTGTGTCATTCTAGACATCCTGCGGGTACATGAGATGAAATGTTCTATTTTTTTTTAGGTTCAAGTTACAAATACACATATGACTATACATAATATATCATTTTGTCATTTTGTATACCCTTCCTCTCGCCCCTTTTCTACCTACATTGTCTTTTTTTTAAATTTTGTGAATTTTCATTGTGTTTACTAACGCAGAATCTGATATCCACTCACTCTCATGAGTTACTGATGCTCTTATTTATGGACTTACCTGGTATGTATCGAGTAGAATAATACCCTGGGGGATATTCAAGCATTCCCGTGTAGTTAGGTGGCGAAGCACTAAATGTCAGTTCTGAAAAAAAAATCAAATGATAAAAGATACTGCTCGCATGTCTCTAGTTCTATCAGACTTCATGTTTCAAGTAAGGTAATGATCACTCTTGTTGACGTCATTAAAGTCCAGATCCAGTACAGTAAAATACGAGAGAACGATACTCTGAGCACTTATAGGATCAAATTTTGTTCATAGATACTTATCAACTTGATTATTTCCTCACTTGATCAATTTTTTTTTGGTGCCATAGCTAAATACACTTTGAGTGCACTCTCCCAATTCAAAATGTTGAAATACTTGAGTAACTCTCCCACATCAAAATAAAAGCATATCCACATGCCAGCAACTCTCGACTTGCTGGCTCTAGTGATCTTTCTAAATCCTATATAGTTACTCACTGTGTTCATTGTGAGAAGTACTCTCTAGAGCTTTTTCTCTTAAGTGGACACATTGCTTATCCAGCTTGTTTATCTATTCAGTGATAATTTATCGGTTAAAATTAGAAAGACTACAGAGAGAGAAGTGGGATCATTTCTAGAAACTTAGATTAGCTCATGTTCCACCCACAAAAAACAATGTTTGTGCGAAATTCAGGTGAAAATAGGTCCTGGCGAATACCCTGAAGTACAGGGTAATTCATTAAGGGTAAGGATGACGAGGTACACCGTATCTCAGGAACTAATAGTCGTTGGACTTTGGAAAAGGGCCAAGAGGAAGTGCAGTGAATATTCTTCAAATTCCCATATCCACCGCTAGGGGGCGTTGCGTGATGAGGGACATGCATGAAAAATTTATTCGATTTTTTTATTGCAAACTGTAGAAAATCGCAGAAAATCGATACGTACTTTTTGTTTTCTTCAAATATGATTAGTTCTAAAGTTATTCAAGTTTTACGTTCTGGTATATATAGATAAACTGAGCATGGTGTGACGTCACACTTCAGCAATTTCAGCACATTTCAAAGCGTTAAATATCCGTCAATTTTCAACTAACAAGACAAAAAAAAACCACATGTCTCCTCATTTTTCATGGACTTCCGAATACATCAATTCAAAAAATTGATGCAAGTTCCCTATTGCTTCAAGAGAAAAGAAATGGAAAACAGCAAATAATAAAGTTCAAAAATGATCTTCCAAATTCTTCTATCTATCACTAACGTTTTTATTATTACTGTTGTTTCAAATCAAAACAGGTAAGAGGTCTTGAGCTATTTTTCATTGGTCCATGTTATGCATGACTAACGTAACGAAACTCTAAAAAAAAATGGAAACGTTATTTTGTTTCTCAAATTGATTCGTTGGTGAAATATTCCTAGCGAGGACGGCAAGAACCAGACTGACATGTATGTTTTCATATTTGATTCAAACCTTCCTTCATTAAACCAGACTTTCTTGACAAAATTCCGTCAAGTCAAACTCAAGTTATTGACATTTACATTTCAAAAAGTTCAGCCTCCTCTCCCGCCCTTATGTTACATTCTATAGTGAATCATCATAGTAGTAGAGTTTGAAAATCACCCTATGGTGTCATTCCGTTTGCACTGTTTTGCTAGAGTTTAACACCCACCTTGATTCATTCCTTAGACATTGATAGAAAGCAAAATCGCCTGGTCGTCAAAAAATCGTCGTGTGTAAACTTTGTTAGGTAAGTTAAAAACAAAAACATCGACGTTTTTTAGTTATTTCTTTTTTCATTCAATCGTTCACCAATAGGCCATTTCCACTCAATCGAATTTAAATATTTCAATTATCTGGTGCAGACGGATTCCATTTATGAGAATCCCGCAAATTTTAGCACCAATCAAATTTTAGTAATTGCCAGGTTTACCAATAATATCACTTGCGACTGGATGTAGCTCCCACTCCCACATGATAGCAATGTTGCCGTACTTAGTCTAAGATTTTCGCGGGATTTTGAAATATCTTACGCTGTTTATTATACGATAGCATGGGTAATTTTCAGCTAGATATTGTTCACAGCAGATAATTCTTCAGGAAAGTAAAGGAACGTTTTGACATTATGAGTAAATAAGTCTAAACTTTAAAGTTCTTTTATAGTTATAAGAAACTATACATTCCTATATGCATAATAATAGGGGTTATAAAATATAAGGTGTAGGAATGGACAATTTGCACATTTTTTTGAAATATGAAAAATATAAGGATTACTGATGCCGTTGAAAAATCAACCTACGACATCTAATAATGTAGTAATCACCGATTAAAGAGCGCCAATCAACATCCACTACGCCACAGAATATATTATCTATCTCTGTCTGGCGTATTGACTGAGATGACTCTCTCTTTCTCGAGAGGGTAATATTGCCCCTCCTCGTTCTCGATCATACAGTGAAATTTGCGTTTTTTTTTTAATCATCTAGTCTACTTTTGGGTATTTTGGAAAAAAATCGCTGATGACGAATATTGTCTAGAATACGTATATAAAATTTCAAGTCATTTGAAAATGTATGCAGATTGTCCATTCAGGTAAAAATTATAATCGATGTCAACCGTTCTTGAAATTCAAATGAATTGCAAAAAAAGTTGAAAACCAAAATAATGAGTTGAGTTGTTTGGAAACTAAAAATTATCAGTTGAACTCTTGAAACTTTTGTATGTTTATATGAATAATTCACATTTTAGTTATTATTATCAGTAACATATTCTTAGAAGATTATTAATATACAATGTTAGGAAAGATTACCAGGACATTTGATTATATCGAAATTAAAAAAGTTCTTAAAGTTGAACTTTTTTAGATAAATACCTCATGTATGTAGATTATTGATTGTTACTTATTTTGATCGTCCATTCAATTTGGAATTTTTTTTTATCGACCATAGATTATGCCTTGATTCATTGGTCCCGAGATATCGGCGTTTTAAGTCGTGATAACTGATAACAACTCGAAATTTGTAAGATGTTGAATTTACCTCCAAATTTACCTAAGAAACGAAAGCAGAATATGACGTAACGCCATATGTTATTACTAACATTACCCTTTGTTTTTTATTTTTGCTGAAATTCTGGCAGAACTTGTGATATTCAATAAATTTAGTGAAAAATTAGTCCCATCTCCAACCACAAAACGTTATAGGTACACAAAGAAAACGTTTAGAAATAGATTCATCAATTGCAATAATTAAAGTGTAATCCGGTGTACTTTTTAACATATTTTTATGAAAATTCATAAAATGAACCTTGAAACTCTTTTGGACATTCAAATTTTAAATATATGTATCTACCTTTATCATTAATTTTATAAAGACAAATACGAAACGATTAGCAAAATTCCACACAAAAACTTTAAATTGAAAACGTATTTTGATTTTGACACACAGCACAATTATTATTATTGTAGGTATTATTATCCATCTAAAGATTTATGATTGATAATAACAAAATCAAATCACGAAACAAAGCTATTCTATTTATGATGATTCTGGATTCCGAGATACAATCAAAACTTAAATCACAATAAACAACCTCCTCAACTCACCCAACAAACAGAGAAACGGCAAGATTGTTGTGGGAACGGGAGCTACATCCAGCCGCGAGACTCCAGTTTGGGAAAGTTTGTTTGGCAACATTGCCTATGACTAGCCAATCACAAATTTAGGCGGATGACGTCATCGGCATAACGTTCGAAGTGAATTCTAGTGCCTTTCTCGCTATGTAAGAGATCGGGGAAAAAAATTAAGCTTATTTTTGTCTGCTCTTTCTGAAAAGCAAATATCAAAAAATCATGAAAATGGCCTTTATTCAAGCACATCCAAGAATTCAATCGTATCCGTATCCGAATCAATCTGCGCATGCTCAGATAAGATGCGGAGGTTCCGATTTCTTCCGTGGCACGTATCGTTACGGGCCTTTCATCGTTGCCGTATGCGAAACCGCATTTCAACTAATCGACTGTCACTTATCATTAATTTATCATTATTCATTAATTTGAGTATAATTAGCAGAAGAATTTTTCACAAAAGCAGATCAAAACCAATCAACGAAAAATACACAAACATTCAAACGAAACCAAAAATATAAACAAATAGCTAAATCTAAGGTTACAAAACACGAGGTTTGAGAACTTTGACGTTCCACCAATCCGTCTCGTAAACGTAGAAATGGTCCGTGCTCAATCGGGTTTTTATATGGTTAAGGTAAGTCGATACTTTTATGGGTAAGTGAAAAAATGTTGGGTTTGCTTAAAGTGTCTATTGCTGAGCGAATTTCACTCTTCCCTGCATCTCCGCGTCAGAACGCGTTCGTCACGATATTTTTCTACATTTCACAGTTTTTTGACAATACTAATTATTGGATTTTGGATTTTGAAAAATGCTCTTCAATCGTAGATCTTCGATGTACAACATTTATGGAAAGTGTTTTTTTGATTGGGATTGGCATTCTTGAAATATCTCGTTGTAAATTATATTGCTATTTCGATGTTTTAGCGCGAGACGTTTCGTAGTGAAAAACTCTGTATGGGAGAGTGTTGTACAAATAATTGAAAATTAGAAATAAAATACTTTCTCTTGGAATTTCAAACCGAAAAAAAACGTTCTTTTTTTTTAGAAAACCACCCCCAATCACTCCTCAGCACACAACGATTTTTTGACGACCAGGCGATTTTGCTTTCTCAAGACCTAAGAAATGATTTGAGGTAGGTAGGTAGCAATACAGTGCAAACGAAAATCTTTTCTAGAAGGAGATTTTTGTTTAAACTCTACTATAGATAAAAACCATTGTATTCAAAGGTATGTTGGGACAATTTTTAGAAAAATGATTTTTTTTTACGACCAAAGCAATGGGAAACCTGCATGAGAAATTGAGCCGATTTTTATTTATTGCAGACTGTAGAGCATCGAAAAATAAACGATACGTAATTTTCTTTTTTGTCCAAATATAATTTTTCCAGAAGTTATTCAAGTTTTAGATGCAAGTTTCCTGTTACGGCTCCTAGCGGTGGAAAAAATTATTCCAGCAAATTTTCTTGGCCAATTTTCAATGAAGGATTTTTTCCCAGAACTCTTACCTACGCCTATTGACCTCAGTGATACGTCACCATTATTGGATTGACCTATCCTGACTTTTGATACTTGGCCTATTACCTATATGCAGACCCAGTGCCCAGCCCAGTGTACTATTTTACTAAATAATAGTGATAGACCTATTAACCTCTAGTGTGAAGGACATAAAGAAATGTTTTGAGAGAGATTGAGGTTTGGTTGGCTGTTTCCCACTCAATCCGGATCTGATACAGATTCTTTACATGTGATATACTAGTGTTTTAAATTAATAGGTTCAGGTAGCTTGGGTAGATTCGTAGTAATAGGAACTGTTGTTACATGTTATTACCACTTAAGTGGTGTTTGTAATCACTAAATAAATAAATGAATTTCCAGGCATCCTACACAAGATTTCAAATATAAATAGTACTTTATAATATATATACTTAAAATATAGCACAGGCTTGAAAGTGGAGTGAAAGAAGAGAAAATAAGTGGTGAAATTTGACCAAACCAATTAGAACTAATTAAAAGGTTATAATATGATTTGTTGAAGAAAGCAGTTATTGATTTTTACAGGGTGGCCCTGAAGTGACTGTACAATGCTTAAACACAAATTCCTTAACCAAAAATAAGGTGATCTAGGCAATCTTACTTATCCAAAATTGCTTCGTTACGTCGACGGAGTGCGTCAAAGATTCAAAAAAAAATTGGTTTTACCTACATTTTTCAAAAACGATTTTGATAATTTTTGGTATCTAGTCTTGGACCATCAAATTACGTTCTTTGTTTCTATAGCGTCCGGTTGTGTTATGAGAGTGACGTCACATGTAGTTATTTCTTTCGATTTTTTGTGGATTCGATGTTTTGATTATTCCGATGCTCTTGTCTATTAGCTCGATGTATAAGGGAGTTTTTTTTTTCTCTTTTGAGAAATTTCTCTGGGATAAGTGGTTGTGCCAGAAAAAAAAATATTTTCAATTAGGTACACAGATATTTCATTATAGAATAGTTTTTTTCTAGCATAATCACTTATCGCTGCAAATTTTTCAAAGAGAGGAAAAAGCTTTCTTATACCCTGTTATCAGATGAAAACGTCTAAATCATCAGAAAGTCAATTCCATAAAAAATCAAAAGATATAGCTGCATATGGCGTTGCTTATTTTTTATTCAATTGACATTCTGATAATTCAGATATTTTTATCTAATGACTCAATGTGTAGGGAAGTTTTTTTCCTTTCTTGAAAATATTTGTAAGGATACCTAAGTGGCTATGCTGGAAAAAAAATAAATCAATGATGAAATATCCATGCAGCTAATTGAAAAGATTTTTTTTCCTGGAACAACCGCTCATCTCAGCAAAATTTTTCAAGTGGGAGAAAAACTAGCCAATACATTAAACTTTTAGACAAAATGATCTGATTTATCAAAAATCTAATGCCAAAAAAAATCAAAAGAAATAACTACAAATGACGTCACCTTCATAACACTTCCGTTGAATTGCAACGATTCGCTATAGAAACAAAAAACGTTATTTTATGCTCCAAGACTAGATATCAAAAATTATCAAAATCGACTTGCATGTTTTTGAAAAATAAAGGAAAAACCAATTTTTTTTTGACGCCCTCTGTAGACATAACGAAGCAATTTTGAATATAGGTAAGTGTGGTGTATTATGGTAAATTCACCACATCTTGGCAATGCCGCATGTGACAATTGCGCATCGGACGGTAGCACATTGCTTGGGTACGGAAGAGTACTGTCTGAGGAATCGGACAGAGATAAAACAGAAAATCGGAGTAAGAAGTCGAGTACAGGAATGTGTAGTAGTGTTTCGTTTCGATTACCACATTTACCCAAAAAGACATAACAGTTGGCGACGAAGAAGGGATCGACCTTGGTAAAAGCTAGATAAATATCGGCGTGGAGTTATCCGAGAGTAGAAAAAGTGCCGGGTCGTTGGTCATAGTTGGAAATCAGAGTCAAAATGGCGTCTTTGATAGGAAGTGTGCGTGAATTTTCCCTGCAAGATTCGGACTGGAGTATTTTTAAAGCCCGTTTAGAGCAGTATTTCGTGGCGAATAAGATAACGGACAATGAGATAATGAGGGCTATCCTAATAAACCTATGCGACGAAGAAGCATACAGACTATTACATAGCCTCTGCTTGTCTAAATCTCCAGAAGAAAAAAAAATACGAGGATCTGATTGCAGTATGTAATAAACATTTTCAGACCTCAATAAGTGCTTTTGCAGCGAGATATAAATTCTATAATGCCATTAAGAGTAGAGACGAGACTGTGCAACATTGGGCAGCAAGGGTGAGATCACTGGCGGGAAAATGTGCGTTTGGAAACGAGCTAAACGTGGTTTTGCGAGACAAGTTTGTGATGGGCCTGGACGAACCAACCATTATGCAGAACATTTTTGAGGAAAAAATCAGCGTTGAACTTGACAAGGTCATCCAGTTGGCAAGTAGCCATGTGGAGAGACCAGATATAAAAAATAGCATCCAAATCAAGGAGGAGGTGTTTTATCAGCGCATGGGCCGTCAGCAGAACCAGCATCAGCGCCGTGATCGCCATCAAGTTAATCATAGTAGCCAAACGGATGACGTACCTGCTATGGGAGGAAGAGCAAATGCAACGCACAACATGGCAACAAGGCCTTTGATGGGAATCAGCTGACCGACGTCGTCTGTCACCAGAGTCAACTGTCAAATTTTTGGAAAAGGAAATCATTCCGAAGATAAGTGTTTTTTCAAAAATTATCTATGTAATCTTTGTAAACAAAAAGGGCATTAGGCAAGAAACAATTTTTTTACACGATGACTCTGATAGTGTTGAATTTAAAATGGAAGATATGGGTGATGTATTAGAGTCCATGTTTACTATAACCTCAAAACAAAATCAAAAACGTTATGAACCCATTTCTTTGGAAATATTGATTGTAAATAAGTTTTTTACATTTGAATTAGACACGGGGGCATCAGTCTCTGTAATTTCTAGTGATTTTTGGAGAAAATATTTAAATGACTTTAAGTTGAACCCGAGGTTGAACCATAGTAACAAAACATTGATAAGTTATGATGGGTCCACCATAAAACCAATAGGTCAAATAAATGTAGACATTACTTTCAAACAGCAGACTCATCCTATTCAACTGTTTGTCATCAAGCAAGGTGGTCCCCCGTTACTGGGGCGTGATTTTTCAATTTGTTTGAGCTGTCAATAATGAACTTGAATGAAGATATTGATGTGGATGGGGATAAGTTGAAGGAAATGTTGATTAAAAAATATGCTAAAGTGTTTTCCTCGCTATTAGGATGTTACAATAGTGGTGTAATTAAATTAAGAGTAAAAGAGGGAGCGCAACCAAAATTTTTCAAACACCGACCCCTGCCTTTTGCCATGCGAGAAGGGGTGGAAAAGGATATAGAAAGATTTTTGAATGATGGCAAGCTGAAAATTTAGTTAAAACTATCAAAAATGCATTATTGAAAGTAATTAATCAAGGAAATTTAAAGAATTTAAACTTACTGTTGAACAATTTTTTGCTGTCCTATAGGGTAACACCCCAGTGCACAACTGGAGTATCTCCAGCTCAATCAATGTTAAATAGGAATCCAAGATCTGTATTGGACTTTGTACATGAAAATGGTAATAATGATAATAATGATACAAAGTAGAGTGGCGAGAGAGCAAGAAAAACAAATAAAAAATTATGGAGGGAGGAGGAAGAGAGAATATAAGGTTAATGAGACCGTGTCAGTTAAGGATTATAGAGATAAGAATTACTCTGGTTGGATAAAGGGTCTGGTTAAAAAGAAAATTGGTCCAAGGTCCTATTTTGTGATTATACCAAGTTTAGGAAAAACGTGGCGGAGGCATATAAACCAAATTATTGACTATAATTACTCCGTAGAAAAAAATAATTTTGATAGTGGATCTTGTGAAGTTGGCGAAACAGTTTCTGTAGAACACAATGTTCCTATATTAGATTTAATTGTGAATTCCCCTGGAACAGACACTTTAGAATGTGATAATGACTTACCATTAAGGCGGAGTAAAAGAAATGTAAATAAAAACGTTGTATACAATTAAGGATATTGTTATATGAGTTTTCTGTATTGAAGAAAACAGGATTGTTACAGTTATTTATTTATTACATAGAGTTTAGTTAAGGCTTATTTTTTGTAAGGGAGGAAAGTGTGGTGTATTATGGTAAATTCACCACATCTTGGCAATGCCGCATGTGACAATTGCGCATCGGACGGTAGCACATTGCTTGGGTACGGGGGAGTACTGTCTGGGGAATCGGATTAAGAAGTCGAAATAAACGAGTACAGGAATGTGTAGTAGTGTTTCGTTTCGAATAACCACATTTACCCAGAAAGACATTACAGTAAGTTTGACTATATCTCCTTATTTTTGGTCAAAACAACATATTCTTCTGAACAAAACAAACATCTATCCAAAGATAACGCATTGATATCGTCGTGCAACAATCATTGACTAAAGATGATAGAATTCCAAAAATTTGAAAAATTTGATAGCTGTTTTTTCCTGCTAACCAAAAATTATTTCTGAAAGATTCCAAATGGTTTTCATTCCCGCTGAAAAAAAAGTGAAAAACGTACCATTCTATGTTCTAAAAAAAAAAAGAATTATGGCTTAGAAATGTTGATTGTACTTGATAATTGTTCAACAACATTCGAACCTTGAATCTTCCGTCTTACCGAAACACCACAATCACGCGAAGCTTCCTTGGAACCTCACGCAGAAGACACTTGACAGAATTAAAATGGATATCTTGGAATGTATTATAAATTTGTAATGCACAATATACAGTGTGTCCACGGATTGAGTTTTCGTAAGGTTAAAATAACAAAAAAATTCCGAGTTCGTTTTCGATTTCTGGGAATCGCTCCTGCATGGTCCGAACCTATGATGTGAAAAGAATTAGTCAAATCAATTGATATAGAGGGTGGTTTTAGGGCGATTTTATAAAAAAAAAGTAAGAGTAAATTATATATATATATATATATATATATATTATCAAAAAAACCCGTACTGTACCATTTGAAATGGTGTAGGGTGTATACATGTCTACATTTTTTTTTTCTCTCAATTTACATCAATCAAGAGTAAATTACCTTTGTTCAAAGAAATATCGGAAAAATTATAAAAGAAAGTTGTTTAGAATAAAAAGTAATGGTCGAATACCAATTTTGACACGAATTGACCCATTTTGATTTTTTTGGGGACTTTCAAAAAATTTTCAAAAAAGAAAAAGTAAGCCAATTTGTGTAACAATTGAGATTTGGCCATAACTCTTTATCTCAAACAACTTTCTTCAATAACCTCTTTTGATAACTCTCTCACAAAAGGTACTTCGCAATTTCCCAAAAAAGTCAAAGTAGGTCAATCTGTATCAAAATTGGTATTAATAAGCCATAACTTGTTATTCCAAATAGATTTTTTCAATACCTTTTTTCGATATCTCTTTAAACAAAGGCATTTTAGTCTTAGCCATTTTTTATAAAATCGCACCAAAACCACCCTGTATAATAATTGATTTGGCTCATTCTTTTCACATCTCAATTTTGAACCATGTAGGAGCGATTTCCAGAAAATTTTAATCCAACTCGAAAATGTTTTGTCATTTACTGACACCTTACGAAACCCGTTGACACACTGTATCTAAATATGCCAGGTGCAATGGGCACTAGTCATAAGAGTGATTTTTCAGTGTTTTTTTTCCTTATAAAGAAGCTAAAGAAAAAAAGAAATATTGGAACAGGAAAAAAGTAGCAAGAAACCAAAAGATTTCTCAAAAAGACTAGCAAATAAACGAAAAAAAATTAAAGAGAAAGGAAATACTCACTAAAAAACAAAATATTAGTTGATGAGAAGACTGGAAAAAAAGGTCAAACTCTTGACATGAGAAAGTGGCGTCGGCAACTGAATCCATTGACGAAACCAAATCCAATCCCATATGGTATTTTTATGAGAACGGACTACATCTAGATTTCTCCACAAATACTCCTGTACAACAAAAATCAACGTTCTGCCCAAGATAATGGAAAGCAGCAGAAGAGATTAGTGCAAAAGGAATATTTTTCAACAATATTCTACTGATGATGATCATTCCTTGAAAAAAAACTCACAGGACTTTCATATATAAGGGAAGTTTCGTTGTCCAAATCATGTAAAGAAGGGAGTTTTCGTGGCGTATGGACAGAAAGGGAAATTAGAAAAGTTGGCACCAGGCGCGATTTGAACCCACGATCTTCGTCACGCCCACCCAATGAAAACTCTTCCCACTTCTAGGATGCAAGTTTTTAAGGTTATGGTGAGCAACCTTCGGCGGTTGCAAGCCATTGGAGGTGTTATATGGTAGCATATTTTTGACTTTTTTTCCAAAAAAATCAAATGTAATGGTATATTCATCATTATATAGTTCAAAAGAAAATTCATTTTTCTATCAAAAAATTGAAAAAAAACAACAAATTTAGTGTTTTTTTTTCTCTTTTTTTTCAATAGAAAAAATTATCCCCTTTTAAAATATATAAAGAATGAATATACAATAACATTTGATTCTTTTGGAAAAGGCTCAAAAATATGCTACCATTGCAGTTAACGGGACGGCAAAAGAAAAAAAATCAAAATCAAGGAAGCATTTTGTAGTGCAGATTATGCTCTTTCATATTATGAGCCCAAGTTCGTTAAAATCGGTCAAGCGAAACGGAAGAAATCTCCGTTTGTTTAAAAACATAATTGAACTTCCTCCACCGCTTTATTTTGATAAATAGAAAAAAACGTTTCAGACAAAAAGTGTAGGTAAATAGTCAGTAAATATGAAAATAATATCATCGATACATTTTCATTGGACAAAATTCTATAAAAATTCTATTTTTCTACTTGATGTTGACCGTTACCATTTCAGAGACTTGAAAATATTTTCTAGGTTTTCCGCATGGCCGTTTCTACGATGGATATATAGTTTTCCAAATACAGTATCTCTTAGTTGCCCACCCTGTACATACACGGTGAGGCATTTAACTTGAGACAGTGAATTATCTCAAAAACTATGCACTTTAGAAAAAAAATGTATCAAACAATAGTTGTTAAGTATCAAGGGAGAAATAATAATAATAATAATAATAATAATAATGGGTTTATTTAGCATCATGCTACATAAAATTACAGAGTTAAAAACATGAACATCATAGTACACATAGTAAATAAATAACATACAGATAATAAATACACTAACAATTAGTTAAAACAAATTCTCTGAGAAGCCTCTTGAACAGTTGAAAATTATCACAGGTCTTTATGATCACTGGTAGTTTATTAAATTCAATTAACCCTCTGTATAACACAGAGTTGAGCATTTGAGAGGTATAACATCTGTCTAACACAGCAAAATCATCACAGTTTCTAGTATTATAACTATGTACATCCTTAAAAACCTTAAACTTATCACAGATGTAGGCAGGTAAAATATTTTGCTTTGATTTGTATATAAACAGATTCACATTGAACATAATTCTTTGTTTCACTGAAAACATATTTGGGACACTTAACATCGATCTAATGGGTGAATAGCGATTACATTTTAAAATCAATCTTAGAGCTCTATTTTGGATTTTCTCCAGCTGGTATATCTTATATTGTGGTAAATGGGACAATAAAGTTGAACAGAACTGTATATGGGGAAGCGCAATAGCATTATACAATAACAATTTTGTGTGCATTGATAAATTCTTTCCGATCCTGGTTATAAATCCAACTTTTTTTGAAAATTTTCTCGTCACATAATCTACATGAGCGTGAAAATTTAGGTTCGAGTCCATAACTGTTCCTAAATATTTGATTTCCTTGTCATAAAGAATCTTTTCCCCGTTTATAATGATTTTAACATCGCTTACATCTACAGAATTGATTCTCGATTTTTTCGCAAATACACAAAATCTAGATTTACTTGCGTTTAAGCTCAACTTGTTTTCACACAACCAATTGAACACTTTGCTGATTTCATTATTTACAATCATTTGTAGTTGCTGCAAGTTTTTTCCAGATACATAAAGCATTGTATCGTCCGCAAACAATGAAATTTTACATCTTTGGACCACCTTCACTATATCATTAATGTATAGCAGAAACAATAATGGACCCAGAACTGTCCCTTGCGGCACACCGTATTTCACAATAATAGGTTCAGAAACTGAATCTTTATATTTTACGCATTGTATTCTATTACACAAGTAAGACCTGAACCAACCCAACACATCATCGCTAATCCCTAGGCGCTCAAGTTTTTTTAACAAAATGTCCCTATCAACTGTTTCGAACGCTCTCTTGAAGTCCAAGAATACTGCCAACACATAATTATCACTATCAATGGCCCTAAGACAATCATCACAAACAGAAACAACAGCAGACTCACATGAATGGTTTTCGCGGAAACCTGATTTTTCGGGAACTATTATCTTATCAAGGACACAATACTCCAGTAACTGCTCTTTTACACACACTTCTAGTAGTTTTTCATAGATAGGAACTTTATTAATTGGCCTGAACTCGTTATGGATCTTCGTATTTTGCACCTTGGGTATAGGAATCACCGTCGACAATTTCCATGATTCTGGGAAGACTCCTTTGGTTAATGATGTGTTGATTATGTCCAAAAGACGATCTCCAACAGCATACGAGGCATCACAGAGGACTTGCTTTGAAACACCGGTATCTCCACCTCCTACGTTTTTTAGATTTTTGAGTATATGCTTCATTTTTGTCATGGTCACTTTTTCAAAACTAGAGAATACTGACTTGTGTTTATGGATCTCGGGAACAAAGGATATCACATTTGCTACTTGAGGAATATTTTGGATTATATCTTCAATGCTTTCCACGAAATACTTATTAAATTCACGTGCTATGTCTGACTCATCTTCGAATATTCCTGCCTCGAAGTGTATTTCATGTGGCATAGAGTGTTGTTTTCCAGGCAACAGCGTCTTGAGGTTTTTCCATAGTTCCTTAGGGTTGTTTCTATTTCCATCAATGGCTTCTGCGTAGTATTTCTCCTTCTCCACTCTGATTTTGCTAACAATATTGTTTCTCCTGGATTTGAATTCATTCCAAGTATGCTCATTTTTATTTCTAACTGCTCTTTCATATATGATATCCCTTTCCTGCATCATCTCTCTAATTTCAGTAGTAATCCATTTTTTGTCTGCGTATTTATGTTTTCGGACAATTTTGACTGTGGGGCACATTCGGTCGATGATGTTTCCAATATCAGCTACAAATGAGTCAGCTAGTAGATTTACATCTGAGATACTATTGTTCCAATCAATTTCAAGCAGTTCCTGTTGTAGTCTATCGCGGTTGTAGTCTTTAAATGATCTGGAACAGGTTGTTATATCAGTAGTTTGTTCCTTGCGTTGATTAAGAACAATTGACAAGATGGAATGGTCACCAATTTTAGGTGTTAAATGGACCTTATGCTTAAGTTGTTTATCTGGCTCCTAAAGGTAATTCTGGTTGGAGATTTAACTATTTGGGTAAATCCACTTGCGTATATATTATTGATCATTTTAGTCCCATAGAAATTTTGTTTGAGTAGATCAAAATTGAAATCTCCCAACACAATGTTAGTACCATTAAAGTCACTGACCAAGTCCAGATATTCATCAAAGAAATCCACAAATTTGGCATCACTTTTCTGAGGCGGATGGTACAATACTGAAATCAGGTACTTTACTCCAGATGAAGACAATTCAATAGACAATAACCACACATAATTTTCAACACACTGTATAGTCTTGACTTTATATCTTACGTCCCCTCTAATCAAAGCCATAACTCCCCCAGTCCTAGGATTATCACTAGTGGATTGTTCCAAATTGTACCCCTCTATCTTCAATTCACATGGTTCAGTCTCAGGTAATACATGGGTCTCACTCAAAAGCACAATCTTAGGAGTCCAATCATGGATTAATAAGACAATGTTATCCTTATTGTTGAGATAACCTTGACAATTCAAGTACACAATGCTGGAGTTGAGGGCAATATTTGAATCTAATTGCTATTTCATGTACTTACTCCTTTAATACTCCCACTACTTACTCCCAAATACAACGAACAATTTTTTTCAACCTCGACCTTGATTTCAAGGTTATTTCAAGGTCAACATGATTCTTTTGAATGGAAAGGTATATTTTCCAGTGCAGAATCATATTCTTCATAGAAAAAAAGTAACTTTTATTTGAAACTTTTTTTCATCCTTCAAAATATTGAACTAAATTTTATTTAGACGGTTGGAAAAAAAAATAAAAATTGAAGCCATTTGCTTCAAAGGCAACACTAACAACACGTTGGTTTTTCAATGATTGAACGGTTACGTTAAAGCTGTTAGTTAATGGAAGATTTGCATCAGTAAACAATCTCAACGTATACGTTAACTTAACGTGAATGTTCAATCATATGGTACATAATTCAATCACTATGGAGATAACAAACAACGCTTTGATGCGATGTTATTGAGTCATTCATTGAAATAATTGATAAATGTATAGTCCAAGGTCGTCATTTTGAACATTTACTGAAATAATTATGTGAAATTGCAAATTGTTCAAAATAGGGCCATGCGAGCTATATTGAAGTGTAACAGATACACACCAGTTCAAACAATGTTAAACGTACTTAATTTCATGTCTGTCAAGCAAAAAATTATGTACAATATTTGTATATTTATTTTTAAAATCAAACAGCAATGTGTTCCTAGTTATGTATATGATAGAGTTACTTGTTTCAAAGACAATCATTTCTACAATACCAGAAACTGTGGTGATTTTAGGCTAAGGCAATCTTATTCTAGTCATGTTCAAAACTTTATATTGCATAAGGGTCTAAGTGAATTTAATAGCTTACCGCCTGATCTAAAAAACTGTGATAACCTTCGTGATTTTAAGAAGCTTTCAAAAAATCATGTATTGTCCAAATTTTAATACTATGTATGCCTATAATATGTATATTTAAATTTTATTGGTAATTTTTTATTTTTTTTGAAACTCAAATTTGTGAGTGGATGTATTTTATTTCTATAATACCTTATTACTGTTTTTTCTATGTAGCAACATGCTAATAAAGATATATTTATTATTTATTTATAAATGATAAAAGCATGATCATCATTAACATTATTATTTTGAGTTTCGAATAAAAGCCACTTCTTTTTTATGAAGAATAAGATTATTCACTGAAAAATATACCTTTCTATTTAAAAAAATCATGTTGACCTTGAAATAACCTTGAAATCAAGGTCAAGTTTGGAAAAAAAAATGTGCGTTGTGTTTCCTCCGTGATACTAAACAACTTTTATTTGAAAAATTTTTTTCCAAGTACAATTCAGGGGGTGATTCTTGGATTAATTCTAATAAAAAAACTTTTAATGAATGTATGTTCTAAAAGTCCAAACTTTAGAGATATAGGGTCTCAAAGTTTTTAGAAAAAAAATGATTTTTTATCAATTATTCAAAAACTTTTTAGCAAATTTTGACAAAATTTGACACGCTTATTTTTCGACATAAAAACCTCTCTTTTGTGTGATTGAAATGAAATCATCCATTCCAGTGGCGTCCCAGAGGGCTATATATTTGAAATTTATAGGTAAAATTAAACGCCACTGCTTTTTTCAAAACTTTATAATTTCTTTAGATCAAGCAACTGAAGATTTCGCTTTTCGTCTTCTGAGTTTTTTTTGTATCTAGCTGCATTTTGAAGATTAAAATTTGATGCCGTTTTCCTGCAAGTACACAATGCTTTATTTATAAAAAATCGGTTTTTTATCAACTGCTCAAAAACCTTTCAGCTGATTGTGACAACTTTTGGCACGAACATTTGTCGTCATAAAAGTCATTTTTTTTATGCGATTAAAATAAAATAATTCAATCCAGTGGCGTCCCAGAGGGTGATCCGATTTATATTTTCAGGTAAACTTATGGTACGCCACTGCTTTTTTGAAAAATCTGCTGCCTTTTCCAGTTTTTTTTGTAACTTGCTCTGTTTTCAAGATAAAAATAAAAAACTGTTTCTCAGCTACACTAAGGTCCACAGTCAACGTGTCAAGGTACTGGCAAGAAAACGGTTTTTCATTTTCATTTTGAAAGCTGAGCTAGATACATGAAAAAGCAAAAAGACAAAAAAGTTACATTTTTGATTGCTGCAGCTTAAAAAATTATGAAAACTAGAAAAAAAAACAGTGTCATACCATAGATCTACCTATAAATATCAATGGGATAAATCATTTTATCTCGATTACTTATGTCGACGAATGAGAGTGCAAAATTTTGCCAAAATCAGCTAAAAGGTTTTTGAATACTTAATTGATAAAAAACCGTATTTTTCTAAAAACTTTAAAACCCTGTATCTTGAAAGTTGGGACTTTTAGGACATACGTTAATATAAAGTTTTTCTCTTGAAATTAACCCAAGAATCACCCGCTAAATTTGTTCGCACTTATTTATTTACACCCGAAAAAAAATAGTACTTAATTAATAGTACTAACCTTAAAATTTCGAAATATACAAGGTGGTCCATTTTACTTGAGATCGGATATCTAAAAAACGTTGAGTAGGAATATTTGGGAATTTGTTGAAGTAGATATACTGCGTGTTCCCAAACAAGGTCAGAAAACCTGGGGAGATTGTATTTGATAGAATAATGGTGGTGAGTCATATACCTAACTCACCCAATTCAAAATCTCGATAAATTTCGGGATACCGACGATAAAAGATCAATTTTTTTTCCAGTTATTGATATATTCCGAATAATTCTCATAAAATCAATATGAAATTTCATACAAAATTTCAGCTTGCTTATCTGTAACGTTCTGTGGAAAAAAATATTTTTCGACTAGCATCTAGAGGGTGCTTTATGCAAAATCCAAATCTCATGTTTCCCATATATTTTTTGTTTCGACAGACTCCTCAAAACAAATACGCCGTTTTGAAGATTGGTACAAACTAGGCACTTTCTACGAGTCGATAGATCTCACCGTTTGGCCGCAAATCTACATGTGAAAAATAGTTGCTTTGTATGACATGATAACCAGGAAAATACAACAAAAAGCAACAAAAAAACAAACAATAAACAACATCAAAAAACGATTTGTTGATTTTATGCCACTTTCTTGTTGTTTCTGTTGTTTTATGTGTTTTTTGTGTAGTATTTTCTTTGTTATCATATCATTCAAAGCAAATTATTTTTCACATGAGTTATTTTATTGTCGATTTGCAGTCAAACGGTGAGATTTATCGACCCGTACAAAGAGTATTTGTTTTTGCCAAAACAAAAAAGAAAGGTATAATAGCAGCCATAGATAATTCATTGGACGTAATATTATGGTCACTAGCAAAGAACATAACAACACGCTTGGTGGCCATTGTGGTCTCCAGCAAATCACATAGCAACACGTCTGGTGACATTGACGATCTACACATTATATTTGGTGCTGAAAATACATAATAATATGTATGTACAGGGTGTTATTATTATATTTCGTCTGCTGACTAACTTGCTCAATATGCAGGATGGATAGGGACTGAATACAAAGTTGGTAGGTATTTACATGAACCGCCAGAAAAAAATATTTTTCTGTATACCGGGTGCACGAGAAAAGTGTGGCAGACACAACTTACATTTTTTGAAATGAAACACCCTATATATTATTTTATAATCAGATAGACATTATTTTTCTGATCTCAAAAATATACAACATGTAGGCATTCCTTCCAGCCGTTTTCAAAATATTTTAGTTTTAAAGTTGGTTTTTTGGTATTGCCAAATTGTAATATCTATGACTACAATAATTGTTTGAACATCATTAAACAATTTTTATCCTTTCAATAATCTTAAACAATAACGAATAAAACAAGTGGATACATTATATTATTAATAAATTGATATGACAAAATGCAATTATTGAATATTATTCACAACACATTTTCTTAATTGCATTTTATGAAATCAATTTATTAATAATAAAATGTATTCACCTGCTTTATTCGTTGTTTCAGATTATTGGAAGGTTAAAAGTCAATAAATAATGTTCAAACAATTATTGTGGTCATGATACTACAATTTGGCAATACCAAAAAACCAACTTTAAAACTTAAATATTTTGAAAACGGCTGGAAGGAATGCCTACATGCTGCATATTTTTGAGATCAGAAAAATAATGTCTATTTGATTATAAAATAATATATAGGGTGTGCCATGTAAAAAGATGCAAGTTGTGTCTGCCACACTTTTCTCGTGCACCCGGTATACAAAAAAATATTTTTTTCTGGCGGTTCATGTTAATACCTACCAACTTTGTATTCAAAGTCCCTATCTATCTTGAATAATAAGCGAGTAAGTCTGCAGACGAAATATACGGAAACACCCTGTAAATATAAAAAACATGAAATTTGAATTTCAGGTAAAGCGCCACAAAGTAGAGAAACATTTTTTCTTCAGAATGTTGCAGATAAACAAGGAAAATTTTTAAAATTTTATCTCATTTCGATAAGAAATGTACGGAATATATTATACATAACAAGAATGAAAAAAATGTCTAAGTGCTGGTAACTCGAAAAATATTGACATTTCGAATTTCTGTTTTATGACTTTCCATCATTATTTTATCACATATAATCAGCCCCCTAATTTTCCTGACGTCGTTCCGGGACACCCTGTAGAGTACTGTGGGAGAAAGAGAAAACATTTGAAACCTTCAAAAAGTTGTCAAGGTCAAAATATAAGTTTTATCCGTCAAACTTTTGGTTAAACTTTCATGTTGTCCGCGTTTTGCCATGAAGTTTCTAAATTTGATGTCCTATGGATACGATTGCTTGATTCCATGATAAACTAAGGTTGATATATTTATATTCGTTGTAATAAGAAGCGATAATAGATCGAAATAGGTGAAGCCTCAAGAACTGAGAAGTCAAACAATCTACAAAATTGGCATTAAAAAGTTAAAAAAACTAAAATACTGTGTGATACTACACACTGCCTTTTATTCAGGCTTTTAAGGCTAGTATTTTCTTCGGCTTAAATAAGGTACAAATACTTCAACACAAATAGAGTCCAGGTGTGAAACGTCACTAACGCTCTTTTGAAATCCAGAAACATCGATGTTCTCCTCAATCGATATATATTTATTCGATTTCGCTTCATCTGATACAAAGTCTCATCCGGAAAAATACCGTTCACAATGTCGTATAGATGACTTCCAAAAAGCGATAATCAAAAATGTAAAAGGCCTTCGACTCTGTGATTTGGTCTAGCATTTTTCAATGTTTTTCATATACATACAGTTAGTCTAAGATCACTTGTTTTCTCTTCAGCCTAAATAAAATTTTGAACGTAGCTTATCATGAACTGACTCCTACTACTACTTGCTACTACCAACCTTCTAAAATATTCGAAATGATAAGTGTTGAAACTTTCCGGTAGGTATATCACAATGGATATTTTGGTTTTCTTTATTTGGTAGAAGAGTATCTATAGTTCAAAATATAAACTTTGTCTGTTTCCATCTAAAACTTTTTATTTAAAATAATCATTCCTCACGCCTACTCAAGTATTATCGAAACATCGTGAATTTAAAACTAAAAAGGATATAATTCTCGATTTAATTATTCAACATCATTCAGAAATAGGTAGGTGAGTACCTCAGTGGTTACCTACTCAATAATATATTCAAGTTCATTCAACTCAATGACAAAATGACATTTTTGTGAACAAAAACTCACGCTATACTTAAACCGCTATAGTCATAGTCAGAACTATTGATGTCTTCCATTGAATCAATTACCATTTATTTTTATCTCCTCAAAAGAATTATCGAATCAACCAATAACGACAGATGGTGAAATAATATAAGTTTCAGTAATCATTGATATTCCCCAAAGTTCTCATTCAAATCATATTCCTTATAACCCATTCATTTTTCAGAAATGTTAGAGAATGTTCCTCATAAAACATAACTGCACTTATTTCCATATTGGGACATATGGGCTTTGAACAGTTTGTCACAATATGGCCACAATATCAGAACAGATGCCGTTAGTTTCGATTTTACTTCCACTACTCAATATTATATGTTTCTCTTGAACTTTTCATCCAAGACATGCTTCATCATAAAACAATGTTTTATATGCTGCTCATTATTTATCAGACTCTCCGGAATAGCTGCTATTATAGATATAGAGGCCCAAATTATCCAGTAGAGTATAATGTATAAAGTACGCAAATCAACCAACGCCCAGGATTATTCGTTGGCATGCATATTCACCAATGAAACCTAATGTTGATCGTTCTTGGTCTGTTTATTCTGAAAAATAGAAATTGAACATAAAAAAACTGCTAAAGGTATTCTTAATATTTGATAATAACCCAAGAAACATTTTAACGGCTTATTGGTTTCAAGAAAGCTTTATGTAGGTTTCAAGGTGGTTCTACTTAAGAGCCATGTTTTAAGGAAGCTTTAACTCAAACCAAATATGCCCTACGGCAAAATGATTCTAAAATAAGGTTTTAACATTAGCTATAAAACTCACTGATAAAACCAATGAGAAATTGGTTTTAAGCAAGCCTTATGGAGGTCATTAAATATATTCCTTACAGCTGCTAAGTCCTAGAACTTCCTTAGGAACTTTAGACTGTAACTTTGACTCAAAATAATAAAATGGATTTAGGCAATCGGATATTTTTACCCAATTAGACCATGATAAAGCCTATTTCGTTCAAGGTATATTTGGTTTTATTCATAACAACGAAAAAGCATGTTTGCTTTTAAATTACTCTGAATAAAACCTTGATAACCCCTTTTGAATGTAACAATTTTGTTCGTTTATACTGATGTTCTAACATGAGCACGAATGCAAATTAATTATTTCAAATCAAGAAATCTGGACAGTTCAAAAGATAAAGACGGAGAAATTATTCAAACTTTATAAATACAAGTGAAAGCCCAAGTAAGACGTCCAAGATACTTTAGATTTATTCAAGAAAAAGATTTTAATATGTTCAATAAAATAACATGTGTTTTAAAGTTATCTTATGATAAACTGATTGGTCTTTAAGTCTACTTATTCTTAAACCATACATTTAATGCACTCCTCAAATCAAAAGAAAAAACTATATACTCTTATTGTACTATGGATCTTAAACTGATTCTAAAATACTCTAGTCACTGATTATTTTAAAACTAATTTGCATTCGAAGAGTATTAAATAGCAAAATGGTTTTGAAACGATCTAGGCTTAATCAAATAGTTTTGATATGGGTATATGAAGTACTCTTAATGTATCCATTAAACCTCATCAGAAAGACTATTTCATCTTGAGGCTAAATGTTCAATAAAACTCTATATCAAATCACCAAATAATTGTTGCATTTTTAAGATAACATCAAGAATATTTTTAAACCCAAATGATTTGGATTGGTTTTGTTAAATGCTCCTGCATGGTATTTCTGAGAACCTTTTTAACCTCTTCATTCGAGAAGATCGCCATATATATTATAATTAAGCTATCTGCTGTACAATCAGTATAGTGCGCGTATAGATTTTTATTTTATACCATTAATAATTATTATTATTATCAACTTGGTAATATGAATCATATCACCCGGCTTGAATAGTACTACACTGATCGCACTGAGCCAGATATTTCCGGCTATTGTGTCTCTCAACCCCCCGACAAACTCTTTAAAACCTGTTTGAACTTAATAAGTCAAAGAAGTATTAAAATTAAGAGTAGATAGATCACTTCAAGGAAAATTGTCCTTTAGGTGGTAAATAGAAAGATATTATGAGTCTAGTTGAGCTTTGAGGATTCTTAAAAGTAGCAAACAGTTTTAATTAAGAACGCGCCATGTTTTCTTGTTCTCTAGAAGATTATGGGCTCCGCCATGTTGGACACTTTGTAACAGAGAGAGAAACAAACATTTTATTGAAGTGAAGAGGAATCGTCCATAGTATCAAAGAGGTCCTTTGATCAAATGAAGAAAAACAACGATCAACGTCTTCAGGCCTCAAACAAATATAATATACGGATGAAAAGGTTACATGTTTCGCCACATACTATGGCATCATCAGACCTACAAAATACAATATTTACGTCCAGTTAATATTAAAAAGTGTAAAATAATTACCGTACAAACACTCAAAAATAAAGAAACATCTCACGAAAACAAACAATACAAAGTGAGGTTGAAGAATTGACACTATTAAACACATTCAAAAAGAAAAAAGAAAATAGCCCTGTCTTGGTATTGAACCATAGCATGACCATAGGTATCATAATCTTAGCGCCGCCACGCTACCACTGCGCTACCGAACCCTGTTGAAAATTCCATGGTATCTTCAACTAATTCAAGTTATTGAAAATAAGGTTTGTTTCAAAATTGAAAATATCATTGACACATTTCAAAATAGGACTCTTCTTAGCCTTTGATATCTCCATCTTCTCCAACAAATCCAACCTGGCTCCCTTTGTACATTGGTGGAGTACGTCCACATGACTGTCAACTGAAAAGTTGTGGTCCGTACTCAGAAGATGATTGGCAAAAGCCGATTTTGTCTCTGTGATGTCCGTGTCCTTGTATTTATTGAACAAGCTCAGGTGTTCCTTCACTTGTTCAGATATTTTTCTTCCGGTTTGGCCGACATATACCGATGGACAATCTCCACACTGCAGAGAGTAAACTCCTGATTTCGCCAAAGAGTTAAGCTGGTCCTTATTGTTCACTAGATGTTTTTTCAAAGTGTTTGTTGTTTTAAAGCAATTTTAACATTATATCGTTTAAATAAAGATGCCAAACTAGAAGAGATGTTGCCAAAAAAGGAGATACATTTGAAAAACGATTTTTCTTTTGCTGCTGTTACCACATTATATGTCATTTTGTACTTGTTATGGAATTTAAAATAAATCTTATTAATTGTCTTCAAGGGGTAAGCGTTTTTGAACGCGATTTGTCTGATAGTGTCCAATTCTTTGGTGAAAGCTTCCTTGGAAAGAGGTAAATTGAAAAGTCTGAAGAACAGTGACTTAAATGCAGCAAACTTATGGGCGGACGGAGAGTTTGAGTTGAATTGAATGATATTGTCGGTCGCTGAGGGTTTCCGGAACACTTCAATATCAATATTTCTTCCTCTTCTCACTAGAAGTAAGTCTAGGAAAGGGAGTTTTCCGTTCACTTCTCTTTCGATGGTAAAAGTAATCTTGTCATGAAGACCATTAACGAAATGTAGAAACTCATCCAACTGCTCATTGTCACCACTCCACAGAATAAAAATATCATCTACATACCTCTTATAAGCCTGGATGTAGTTACCGTGATGACTTCTGATCATTTTGCTCTCTAGGTTGGACATGAAAATCTCACTTAACAGCGGCGAAAGGCAGGATCCCATCGCCAAGCCAGATTTCTGTCTGAAAAGTTTTTTGTCAAACTGGAAGAAGTCCTGGTCCAGTACCAATTCGAGCAGTCTGATCAAGTTGTCCGCCACTAGTTCAGGAATGGAATTATTTCTCCGAAGTAAGTCATTAACTAATTCAACGCACTCACACGGTGGAACACTAGGAAAAAGGTTTTTCACATCCAACGAAACCAGAACAGCGTCCTCCGGCACAATCACGGATTTTAGGTACCCAGCAAAATCTATAGAGTTCTTGGTGGAGAAAATATTCGAAAACTTCGTTGATTGCCGAAGTATGTCGTTGAGCCAAGACGACAGTCTATAGCAAGGGGAATCCACATATGACACCACTGG